>CAJQZP010000178.1:11300000-11900000 GCA_907164705.1 Parnassius apollo
ACCACACACACACCACACACACACACACACACACACACACACACACACACACACACACACACACACACACACACACACACACACACACACACACACACACACACACACACACACACACACACACGAATGCAAGAATTATTAATAAATAATTATGAAATTTCACAACCGTACTATGTTAAATTCCAATAATATGTTAAATTCCAGTAACATGTTAAATTCCAATAATATAGATGAGTAAATGATAGAGGTGATTGGGGAACTCAACATTTTTATAACACCCATGTAACATCTCAGGGAGGAAGGAGTGCCTGAAAATCAGCGTTTCATGGGATCTTAGTTCCATGTAAGCAAAAGCTGAGTCACCTCCGTTTGCCTAAATTTAATTAAGGTTAAGTCATTAATTTATATGTAAACATGTTTTTTAAAAGTGGCAATAAAGTGATATTTATTTATTTATTTATGTTCGTTTCGTTGTAGAGTAGCAGCTTGTTTATGTATACATGGAGGGTGTTCATGTAAAGATTGCTTATATTTATAGCTGTCGGAGACGCATACCCAAGGGTGTACATATGTATGGGGTGGTCGGGTGACTGACTATTATAGAACTGACGCGCAATGTACATTCCTATATAAGGGACTTACGATAATAGTCTATGAAACAGAAGCATTATTATTCAATGTTTCTGTTGTGTGTTGAAGTCCCATATATTAAAGACATATAATAGTAAGGTCTATGAAATAAAGCAAATATGTGGATGATCTCAAATAAGTAAAAGCATTATATTAATAGAAATGGGACTTGAAAAGAATTATCATAGTGGCGTGTATTCTGCTTGCAACTGAGACCAAAGTAAACTAGGACTCGCAAACCGATGTGTCCTAGACATATCATCTTAGAGCCGGTGGTAAGCGGGATGTTGTAGCAATACGGCTTTCCCGTGGACATCGCACACTCACACCATTTGTGGGCGGCGTCGTAGCGCATAGCGATGTGTCGTCTATCTTTCGGATTGGGATGAGTGTGTTTGGTAGCACTTTTAAGTATGTTTAACGATACATGGATTTTTGACTACTGGCGTCTTGGTAGCGTGCTACTATAATACGTTGGTGTTATTTTTATTTAACAACAATATCAATTTTGTTAGCAAAGTTGATAGAGATCATGTGGACTTGAAAAGGATTATTATAGTGGCGTAAAGACTGCATCGCAGCGTTCGAGACCGAGGTAAACTCGGACTCGCTAACCGATGTGTCTTAGACATATCATAGTGCCAGTGGTAAACGAGTTTGTTGTAGAAATACGGCTTGCCCGTGGACATTGTACACCCATATCGTTTGTGGGCTGCGTCTTAACACCTAGCGTTGTGTACGTCGCAATAACGCAAGTAGCCCCGGCCCCCTCACAACACACCTACATGATCCCCATCGACTTTGGTAACAAAGTCTGTATTGTTGTTAACTAAAAATATCACCAACGTATCATAGTAGCACGCTACTAAGACGCCAATGAACGAAACTCCGCGTATCAGAGCGCTAATGCACTAAGACATGAAGTTCAGTATGCTGGTTACACTTAAAAGTGCTACCAAACACACTCATCATCCCAATCCGAAAGATAGACGACGCATCGCTATGCGCTACGACGCCGCCCTCAAACGGTATGGATGTGCGATGTCCACGGGAAAGCCGTATTGCTACAACAAACCCGCTTACCACCGGCACTAATATGTTGTTAATTAAAAACTGCACCAACGTATCATAGTAGCACGCTACTAAGACGCCAGTGGACAAAACTCCACGTATCACAGCGCTAATGCACTAAGACATGAAGTTCAGTATGCTGGTTAGATTTAAAAGTTTTACCAAACACACTCATCCCAATTCGAAAGATAGACGACGCATCGCTATGCGCTACGACGTCGCACTCAAACGGTATGGGTGTGCGATGTCCACGGGAAAGCCGCATTGCTACAACAAACCCGCTTACCACCGGCACTAAGATCATATGTCTAGGATACATCGGTTAGCGAGCCCAAGTTTACCTCGGATCAATTGCTCGTGAAGCAGCATACACGCCACCATAATAATTCTTTTTCAAATCCCTAATAAGGACTAGTCATTTTGCTACAGTACTAAGAGCAGTCGGTCACCCGACCACCCCATATAATGCTTATGCATCAAGGAGACCTGCTATAATAATTCTTTTGTATCATAGACCTTACTTTCATAAGTCATTAATATGCTTTACTTTAGCCTACGATTCTACTACTGTAATGCTATTTCATCATAGAGACCTTCTATAGTAATACTTTTGTATCATAGACCTTACTTTCATAAGTCATTCATATATAGGACTCGAACCCACGACCCCACTATTATAATGCAAATTCCTCTTAGAGACCTTCTATAGTATTGCTTTTGTATCATAGACCTTACTTTCATAAGTCATTAATATGTAGGACTTCAACCCACCACCCCACTATTGTAATGCAAATTCATCACAGAGACCTTCTATAGTATTGCTTTTGTATCAGTGAGTTTATTATCATAAGTTCCTAATATAGGACTAGTCATTGTACTACAGTACTTCAAGCAGTCGGGCTCCCGACCACCCCATATATATGTACAACTGCAGGTATGTATCTCCGGCAGCTCCTCCATACAAGACATCTATACATGAACACCTTCCACAACTTAGAAAAATTTTCTTTTATACATGAACTCCTTCTACAACTTAGACAATTTTTAACAAATTTTCTAATTATCTTATAAATGTTATTTATCTTTATTTTTATAATATTTTCGACTTGTATTTCTATTATCTATCATATTTTAAATATTTTTACAAGTTTTGAAATAAATTCATTTATTATGAAAGACAATATTTTGCCTTTAATTTACTATGTTATTGGTCTAATGTCTGAAATATGTTTATATTAACTTTATGCTTATTAATGTAATTTGTTTTCTTAATATAATATATATAAAACTATTTTTGAAGCCCCTTTATATTGAATTTATTTATTAATAATAATATTGGGCCGTCATAATATCAACAATATCTATGAATAGGATATTGAAATATGATCTTAAAGTAAAAGTCTACAGTTGACGAAAAGTTCATTATCTCAACAATCACCTTCGCAAATTGCGATACGATCGCTGTCGAATGTTGTTTTCTGTTGAAGAAGAATTTAACCAACAGAACGGTAAAGTAAGTCGCGAGAAGCTCAAAAGATGTCCTCGCTGCGGCAAAAAAATGTTTTTCAGATGCATCATCCTGCAAGTGTTATGGTTAAGTGGGGTGTTTCTTATGAGGGGTCACTGCACCGCATTTTTGTGAACCAGCTGTCAAAATTAAGGCAAAAAATTATCAAAAAGACATTTTGGAAGTGGTAGTAAAATCTGGTCTGACTCACCAGGCTTAAAACATTCTAAAATTTAATCCCGGCTTATGATCGTAAATTCGCTTCATATTCCCTGACTGGACACTGTTGTCTAAAAAAGCACATATCCATCCTGGGATTAAGCAACTCAAATATGTGCCAGCTTTGTTCTTTAACCGAAGTAACGCCTATGCACATCCTGATTGTAGACCCTTAATGCGCAAACGTAACACTCATCTGTGAAACTATGTACTTATTCTAGAAGAAGGGAAATTGCTCATAACCAAGCAACTCTTACTGTGTAGCCATTGCAGTGTTCACAATAGATCTTATAAGTTGCAGTGATACTGGTCTATCTAGACCTGCATACCTGTTTGCACAAATGTATATATTTGTGTGAGCAACTATGCAGATCTATAAATGTATGTATATGTGTATATATATTTAAATGTTGGCTTATATAACACTTTTGCTGGTTTTAAATATCGTTTGATTACATGAAAATACTCCTGAAGAGTAATGATGGTTGTTGAGTACATAATTGTATTGGTAAAGTGGTGAAGTCGTATTTCATTTTATTCTACGTGATACTCGTATATATTTTCGCAAGTATAGAGCTCTAAACTGTGACTCAAAAGAAGTTCACTTGAATGTAATAATTTTTAAACACTATATCTTAGTCATTGTTATTCTCTCAAGCGATAGTTGAAAAGAATATACGGAGCTGTCACCCTAAAATATAATGACCTTAACTTACAAATTGTATTTCGATTCCATTTTCTTTAGACAAGAATCAATGCCCTTTATCCGCTTTTGGAAAATAAGGAAAATATTTGTTATAACACCTTAAACCGTGACAGCTTTCGGATTGAATACTTGGTGCAATTTTTTAAATATTACGCTTAATAAGCAATCTGCGTTTAATCAATAATAAAGTTGATGTAGTGAAATTTTGAATTATGTTCTTATATGTTCATGTCTTATATGTACACATAACTTACAATAGCATAATCTAGCTTATTTTTCTTCAATTTTCATTCTTGTGGTCAAATAAAAAATCATAACGCTAGCAGTGAAAAAGAGCTGAAACCTAAAAATTTTACACACGAATTTGTAGCGAATTAGTTTCCAAAATCGTGATCTTGTTGCTCCAATCACTTTCGATAAAATCTAATGACTGCCATTTTAACATTCAGATAGAAGTAAAAAATTCAAACCAAAATAAGAGAATTTGTTACTAATTTTCTGTTGAAATATAGTGCAAAATAAAAAAATTCAAATAAAAAATATAAAAATAAAAAGCTACTAGAAATCAAGTTATGTTCTAACACTGTTTCTGAAGTTCCAAATTAACTAGTATTTTGCTGCTTGTCAACAAATAAGTAGTTCAACAACTCATAAAAAGCCTTCATCTTATATGTGTATATGCTTTGCTTGTCTCTTTTTCTAAAAATTTCCTGTAATCCCTCAATCCTCTTAAAATTCATGTTTTTAAAGAAAAAGAAAAATATTGGATAAAGTAAAAAAAATATAATAACAAAGCGGATTATTCCCAGTTTTCATTGCTTCGACACAGATTTAAGACACTGTGTGCTGATTGCTTCAATACTTACATTAATTCCATCGAAGAAGGACTTAAAAAGGACATTAAATTATTTTGCTCCTTTGTTAATAATCGAAGAGGTAAAAGCGGAATACCTAACGTAATGACTTATAAAAATAAAAATTCTGATACACCAAATCTGTGAATTATTTTCTGAAATTTTCAGCTCTGTATATGAAAATAGACAGTAGTTACAGCAAGCAAATTATAGTAGCCAGTCTACTTATACCAATTCTGAGGTTATTTCAAATATCTCCTTTTTAGAGGATAGCATAGTCAAAGAGCTTATGTTACTCGATATTACCAAGGGACCTGGACCAGACAGCCTCCCACCATTTTTTCTCAAACACTCCGCCGCAGCTATTAGTGTTCCCTTGTGTCTTATATTTAACCAATGTCTTAGTGAAGGGACTGTGCCCCAGATATGGAAGAACGCTAATATAACACCAGTTTATAGGAGTGGGTGTAAAAACGACGTTTCTAACTACCGCCCTATATCTTTACTATCAACCATACCGAAGGTTCTTGAGAGGTTAATACATAAGCAAATTTATCCTATATTAAATAACGTAGTTATACCTGAACAACATGTATTTGTAAAACAGCGATCAACAACAATTAACCTTGTTCTTTACACAAATTATCTTTTTCGCTGCATGGATAACCGTCTGCAAGTAGATGCAATTTACACTGATTACTCTAAGGCCTTTGATAAGGTTGATAATAATATAGTTTTAGAGAAATTAGCGTTTAATTGAATACGAGGAAACTTGTTAAGATGGTTTTCATCATACGTTCTAAACAGATCTCAACGGGTTGTGATTAACGATTTCTCATCCAATATTATAAATATCAGCTCAGGCGTACCGCAAGATTCTATTCATGGGCCTTTGCTTTTTATATTATTTGTGAACGATATCGGTGATTAATTCCGTTTTACTAACTTTCTCCTTTACGCCGATGACCTTAAAATTTATCACAGTGTCAAAAGTGTCGTAGATTGTGACAAAATACAACAAGACCTAAATCGCTTGGCAGGCACGTATAAAATAAACTCTAAGTACATCAAAATTCAAACATATCACTTTACAAAATTAATACACTTATAAACTTAACTGTGTTTCGTTGGAATCAGTATCTTTAATCAGGATCTAGGATTGTATTTACTCTAAACTATACTTTGATGAACACGTAACGCACATAACCAATAAAGCCTTTCAGCTTTATGGTTTTGTTATGCGGACATGTTCTTCCTTCAAACATCCCACCACATTTTTAACTTTATATAAAACTCTAATAAGATCACAGGTTGAATATGCATCAGTTGTATGGAGTCCAATATATAGTAAATATAGTTTACAGTCGGAGCGTGTTCAACGAAAATTTTTAAAATCTACAATGTACAAATGCTTTAAAAGTAATTATAATTAATGTTATGATCTTTATTAAGAAAATTTAGTGTTCTTTCTTTAGAATCGAGAAGGATGCTCTTGGATCAAACTTTGCTTTACAATATCTGTCATAACAAATTTGATTGTAATGAACTCACCAATCAAATATACATTCGTATACCTAGTCGCTCGAAGAGTATACGTGAGCTCCATTCACATCACATTTTCGCTCCGAAACCAAGTAAAACAAATTAATGCAGGTGCACGTGCACCTCTAAATCGTATGATGGAATTATACAACAAATTTAATGACATAGATAGAACTTCTTCTAGATATAAAAAAGCTATTTATGAGGTTCTATCTGAATTTGATGCAAGTTAATGTAATTGCTTATTTAGGTTAAATTTTATTTTTCACATCTATGTATTATCTATATATGTGTATGTGTATGTGCGTGTATGTATTTGTTTGTATATATGTGTGTGTGTCATATGTGTAATTAGCTTGTTTTTCTCTGTATTTATTGGTGAACGGGTCGTTTTTAATAAAACATTACATTTTAGTTTTTAATTGTTACGTACACAGACCCAGTAGTAATATGTGGATAACGGTGTTGATTGTATGATTATTAAGCTTAAATATAGTATTGTGTTTAATAATAAGATTATATTGTACAATTGTTTGTTATCCCTAATAAAGAGAAAAAAATTCGCATGCGACCGCACCCACCCACAGCACTTTAAACCATTAAAACTTATATTTATAGACTACTTTTCTATAAAGAAGTTTGGCATTATAGAATCTATACAAAATTTTCTATCCTGTTGTAACCTGTGGTAAACAAAAGTCAGGTTTTACTTCATTACAAAAAGATTTTATTGTATTTTGATAACAAAAAAAATCATACCAAGCGGATGTCGGCAGCGTAAAAATCACAATTATTTCCATATATATTACTCGAATGTATTTACGTAAAAAGATAAATTATAATCACACAAAAATTTTCATTACAATTTTATTATAAAACACTACACTAAAACACTAATATAACACTAGAAAAATCCAAAAATCAACACAATAACATCCACACGAAAATGGCGTACGAAATTAACGTAGATTATAAATAAAATAATATTAAAAAAAACTATAGAATATAGAATTTTGTATAGATTCTATAATGCCAAACTTCCTTAAAGAAAAGTAGTCTATAAATATTAGTTTTTATGGTTTAAAGTGCTGTGGGTGAGTGCGGTCGCATGCGACAACGCCATAACAACTTATATTTATAAACTACTTTTCTATAAAGAAGTTTGGATTATAGAATATATACAAATTTCTCTATTCTAAGGTTTACCAAAAGTTAGTTATTCAATGGATTAATCATTAAAATAATTTATTATATTTTGACATCTACATATCAAGCGGATGTCGGTAGCGTGAAAATTACTATTATTTCTATATATTACTCGAAATTATTAACGTAAGAAGATAAATTCACACAAAAACTTTCATAACAATTTTATAATATGGAAAACTGTTCTTAAGTGAGAAAAATTCAAAAATCAACGCAACAATGTACAACAACTAACACTCGACAATGACGTACTTGAATGTAGATTATAAATGAATATCTATAGACTGATTTTTTATTCAACTAGAAGATAGAAAATGTCATATTGATTCTATAATGCCAAACTTCTTTTAAGAAAAGTAGTCTTTAAATATAAGTTTTTATGGGTTATAGTGCTGTGGGTGGGTGCGGTCTCATGAGTACGCTAGGGATTTGACGGAATATGGCCGCGGTCTCATGAGACCGCTAGAGGATTGAGCGGGTAAACATAGCATGTACATTGTATGTATGTAATTTTTATCTTATCACTTGGTGCAGCTTATCGACCGATTTATTTTGCGGCTTTTTATGATCTTCTGGTTCAAATATTGACCAGCAACAAAGTACTCGTATCTACACTCATAATTAGTAACTTATTACTTGGCGCAGTTTATGGATCGAATTTATTTTATTGTAGACTTTCTAGGAGTTGTTGATCTATTTGTTAACCAGCAGCAAAATATTCGTTAATTAGAAACTTCTCAACCAGTGTTAAAACATATGGTAACGACAGAAACAAATTATTATTTATTTTTTATTTTTCTATATAAGAAAGTTCGACAACGAGCAAATAGTTCTGAATGCCTAATGATGGAATGAGTGGATGCTGTGGTGTAGGTGTCTAAGCATCTATACTCGATTATTGATCAAAATGCAAACGATGTGGCATTGTCGATTTAACAATGCCACATCTTTACCAGTGAAAAGGATATTTTCCGACCGAGCCGATTTATTACATATACTACAAGACGTCTTATTTGTAATATAGTTTATTACACATTTAGATAAACGAGTAAATCAATAATATCGTCTTTTCGTAAGCTTAAGTATGTGACTTGTATTTGGAGTGAAAACACAACCTACATTTTAAAACTTTTTATGTCTATGTTTTACAATGTACGTTGGGGTTGTTAAGTTTGTGTCTATATAAGCTTTTAATTTTTCTCTAAAGCTTCAAAGTAAATTTAGCGGTCCTTATTTTTTTTAGTCTTCTCACTTAATTCTTACATTTTATTACGCATATAGCGATTAATAGATCTAAGTAATTTATGCCAGAATTATATGTGCATTACAACAATTTCGTTTGAACTTGGCAGGATCTGCCCTTATATAAATTATTATGTAATGATACGGTAAGATATTGTTCTATGGCAAATCAAAGCTAACAAAAGAAGACACCTCCTTGATTTTTACCAAGATTTTACAGTCAGTTAAAATAAAGCAGTGGTGCAGCTTTGCGACATGAAGTTTGGTATGCAACAAACTTAAAACTACAACGTATATTTGCCCCAGAGCTAGGCACAAACCTCCTGTTATTATTGAAAGGTTATTGGAAAAATTGCTGCGCTAGTGCATATTGTCGAACTACAGAACATATCATTATATACATTTCATATTTTTTCAGACTGAATGACGGCATCAAATTGAATTGCCAACCAAACCCGAATCCAGTAGTTGT
This sequence comes from Parnassius apollo, assembly GCA_907164705.1. NCBI lineage: Eukaryota > Metazoa > Arthropoda > Insecta > Lepidoptera > Papilionidae > Parnassius > Parnassius apollo. The sequence continues at coordinate 11,309,450 of CAJQZP010000178.1, forward strand.
ATTAAAAACTACAATAGCGAGATTCTAGGGATTCTGTCAATATATCCTCCATTCATAATTGGTGTAAAGAAAACCTAATGCATCTGAATACGAGAAAATGTTTTGTCTTATCATTTAGTAATAAGAAGCACAGACTTACATTTGAGTATAAAATAAATGGACAGGTACTTGATAGAAAATCCGTAGTTACGGATCTTGGAATACTGTTTGATGAAAAGCTTACGTTCCGCGATCATTAAGATCATGTGATATCTAAAAGTACAAAACTTCTTGGCTTTATATTTAGTACTGCAAAGACTTTTAAAAATCCACGAAGCTTTCTTATTTTGTAGTTTCCTAGTACGCAGTATTTTAGAGTACAACATAATTATTTGGTTTCCATACTACGCTGACCACGTAGATCGTATTGAACGTGTTCAAAAGAAATTTCTATCCTCTGATATAGGTACGGTTTAAATAGAAGTCTGCCCTCCTATAAAGAGAAACTGAAAAAGTTTAACATTATATCACTACAAACTCGGTGTAAATATCAGGATATGACTTGCCTTTTCAAAATTATTCATTCCTTTATAGATTCCCCCACCCTCCTTTCATTTGTCAAGATTAATACTAAGCCCCATCGTCGGTATATTTTCCTAAATACTTTCGCTTTGCAAGTTTATAGAAATAATACGTCATATTACAATCCTCTTGTAAGAATGTGTCGCCTATATAATTACTTATTGATTAATAATAGTAAAAATATAGACATTTTTAATAACAAATTAAACAATTTCAAAAAATCCGTATTATATATATTTTGTAAATAAGGCATTCAAGGCTTCAAATTTAAATTTAAATGTATAGGTAAATGAAAATTATTTTAATAAAGATTTTATTTTTCAAAATTTTCCACAACATAAGTTCATAAGTATAGTATGTTTATAAGTAAGGTTATAATTATTTGTGCTGTAAAATTGTTACTGTTACTTAATATCATGTTGTGTGCACATGTTTTGGAATACCATCCAGACTGTAACTTTGTATTTATTATTTCAATTGTTCACGTTTCGGTGTTATTCTGTTTTGTATACCTAAATAAATATGTATATTATTCATCTCACTATATATTTTATGGAAGTAAGGGTGACAAACGAATTACAGTAGCCCACAGACACATTTATTTATTCACATCTTATATGCAAAAAGCCTAAAAAAATGTAAAAGAAATAAACCGAGTTAAAAAAAAACATTGCTCAGGACGATATTGCTTATAAAATTACGGTCGATAAGAAAAAACCGGTGTAGATGTAAAGAGAAATGTAATATTTCTATGTAACATATTTATATTTACCCTCGATAAGGAATCAAATTAGATAACGATAAAAAATCAATTACGAGAATGGTTTTCTTGAAAACTTATTCGGAATTATTAGGCAAGCTTGTGGGAATTTTTGGGAACCTAGTTGTATTAAATTTACCAGAGCCATTAGAAAAAATGTCTGTGCGAGCTTATCAAATTATCTGACAAAAAAAAACTACAAGAAGGATTATGACAGTATAGTCACATAGTACAAAACATTTTCTATAAACATATCTCACGTCACTTTGATCCATAATACGCAGGAAGATGAAGCCGCACAATCAACTATAATACGTGCCAAGTTCGATATTCCCGAAGAGAATGTGTTTTATTACGTCTACGGATATTTATTAAGGCCATGTGTCGAAAAACATAAATGCCTGTCAATGACCAATTACGCATCATCGTATTCACACGAAGCTAATAAATTTTTATATACGGCTTAGAGCGTACAATATAAAACAGACCGCTTTGGTGGATTACAAGTCCCTCCTGACGATTTTTTTACTTGTGTCACAATATAGAATAATACCTTGAAGTACACTTTTATAATTTCATTGGAAATGATATTGAGTAAGACTATATCATCATTTAAGTAAAATAGAGTTGAGTAGGAAACCATGTTACCTAATGCTTTCCAATAGATTTATTAGTAAAATTATTTATAAGAATTCAAATAAATTATATAATCAAGTGTAATAACAAGAATTTAAAACGTAATAGTTCAAAAAATCAAAAATATCTATCAGTTGCACTTTTAAAAATATGTTTTGATGTAATCCCATTACGGTAGTTGAGTTAGGTTGATAACGCATAAAGATTTAATACCACTTAAAAAAAAGGCTTAAAAATAATACGAAGGTTAAAAAAGACTAATATACGTCAAAATATGACCAATTATAACTTTACAATTTTCTTTGCCGTCTTCTTCCCGCAAAATGAAGAAATCGGCAATACTAATTTATTTCGACGATAAAATTAATAACGTAGTTTTATGTGAATATCATCTTTGTATATCCAACTTGTGTATACGCAACTTAAAACTTACATTTCAACATGTATTCAAATAAAAATATAGTGCTAAATAAGTTGTTTTTACTCAAAAATATGTAGAATCTTTTCAAAATAAACTGCTTATATTGTATTCGACAGTTGACTTTTTTTTGTAACTCTGGTTATTATATCCTAGTATATTTATTATTTTTGGACACAAATTGTCTCACTAAGTTATTTAATTTGTTTATATGTGAAATAAAATAATTTTATATTTTTTTATTACTTCCCATTCTGACAACCCTAGCAATTTATTGTTTATGTCCGCTTTTCTGACAACATCAAACACGATGACTGACTGTATGTTCTTCTTAGGTTATGACTATGCTTTGTTGCTTTTTTCTTGAGGGAAGGGGATTCCTTGAAGAAAGCTTATATTTAACAGTGAACTTGTGATGGGCTGTAATATTGATAATGACAACGATGAATTTGAGCGAGCGTGTACTTTTGTCAGTCGAAGCGAACTTTTTGTGATGTAGCCGTAGTACGCACCAGCGTGGTTCTACCATGTAAATCACTAATATATCGTCACATTGTCTTAAATATTGGTGAAACGTAATTTGGATGACACAAATTAGTAGGTAAAAATATTAAAGCTTGTATGATATCATAATATATGACAAAGATACAAAATATATAGATATAAATAATAGCGACTAGACATAAATAATAGCAAATCTGTTGGATTTTTAGAAGTTACTCAGAAAAGTTTCAATCTGACGCTTCAATCAAGAATAAAACAAAAATATTATAAAATAAAGGATAAAGGCAAGGATGATGCGGATGGCAAGCTGTTCAGAAAAAACATTTTTCGAGACTTGTTGAGTGTATTGCTATATTCCCTGCCTGCCTATGATCTTATCCCCGATGAGTTTCGTTGGCAATGGGCGTTTTTAAAATTATATTGTTTCCCGCGTTGTTTATAAATAACAGCCATAGTCGAAGTAATCAAGAGGAAAGCATCATATAAAGGAGAACGCCAAGTTTTTTCTGTAAAGAGGGAATGATGAAAAAAGCGCACGAATGATAAAAAAGGCCTAATCAGCAAATCACTGCGGCAAATTCACAAGCTAAACTGTCTGAGTTGTGTTAGTAATTTGGGCGTTAATCCAAATTCCACCTCGATACTTCGAACTATTTTCCCACTTAAACAATGCTTCCTTGCGGAAATAAACCCTACCTATACTACAGAACAAACAAGGGGCATGGACATCGCCCGTTTGGAAAAGATTTTAGGCACTAACTAACTAACTTAAATTAAGGATGATTCTAGCCGATATCAATTATCCCTCCACTTACTAGTTTTCTTGTTGCTGGTAACGATCATGTATGAGTTGCAGTTATCCGAGGCCAATTCAGCATGTGACGCAAGCAATGCAAATACTACAAGAATAACAAATGTGATTCTACTGTAAAGTCACCTATGTAACGATAGATTCAATTTAATATATAATTATATAGATAATTCAATTTTACTTTCTACATTTATGTCACAATTCAACGTTTTAAAAGCTCATAACATAATCCATCTGAAATCAGAAGTGCTTTTACCATTGTTACAAGTAATATATTTAAATTAATCGTTTAATCTAATTATTTTTGTATCAATTTACTACTCAATTAATTATTTAATTAACTATTTAATATATAGTTATAAATATAAAGTATTAACTATTTAATATAAATTCGGCAATGAATTTCTGAGGTAAGAAAAAAACTTGTTGCAAACATAATCGTATTTATTCGGATATAGCAGAGTGCATTATTATTATTTACGTTATTGAAACCATTCTTTTAAAATTACACTTAAAAAAGCTTACTTCAAAGAACTACGAAGACAGATTTAATAAAATAATTTCCGCGTAATAGCTTCAAAAGTCAGGTCTTTAATACTTCTATACACTTTGTCTAGCTATTATACAACCTAACAAAAGAATCATTAATATCAGTCCACAATTGACGAAAATATCGAGTAACATGCATACAAAAAAGAAATATACTTGAACGGAGATTCTCCTTTTGATTTTTTGAAGTTGCCTAGAAATAAACCTATATTGTAATGATTGAATCTTAGCGGTCAGCCGCCGTAGAGTCTACATCACCTGAAGATGCCTCGTGTAGAGCCGAAACACGTGTCGTATTATCGTCGATGGTGTGTCTTTCCTGGAATAGTGGTGTTGAGAGTAGTGGTACCGAGGGTAGTGGTTTTGGGAGTGGTGGTGCTGGGACTAGTGGTGACGCGATTAGTGTATGCAATTGAGGGAGGGCGGGAGGTGCTGTTCAATCCAGGTAAGACACATCATTGTTTTAATTAAGCGGATGGTTGCGAATTAAATATTAATATCTTTAATAAATATTAATATCTTTAACCTATATTGTCTTGCAAGAAATTGTTCTACTTCTGTTAGAAATTATTCTCAAAATTATTTAAATAAAAAAACACCACACGGTAACAAACCCAGCTTACTATCAATACCCAATTACATGATAACACAAAAGTATGCAAGCCAGCAGCAACACTATCCATCTCAATATAAAAAAGGGTGGCCTTTCAGCGACACAACCTTCTTTGCATACACCAGTAGAATAACCCAACGGTCATAATAATGACAGTGAGACTCGTAGAATTACTGAGTGATCTTCTTTAGTCGTCAGCGTGATACTTCATATTGCTAGAACAGGTGAAAAATTAACGTTCTACCTGCATTTGTTCGTATTTCCTTTTATTTCTTTACCTCATTCCAAACAGTATATTTAAATGCCTTGCTAATTTTTTTTAATTATTTTATTATTTATTAACTATCGCATTCATTAATGAACATTTGCTTTAATATTAATCATATGTCGCTTTGAAAACACAATGAATACCGAAATGTCCAATTATATGAAGCTCTCAAGCAAAAAGTAAATCCATCAAAGCTTTAGGCGTTTTAAAAATCTCTTTAGACATCATGCTCGTCTGACAGTTTTGTAAAACTCTCAAAGTAAAATAACCTTACGCTTATATTAGGATTGGGTTATGTAAAATGTATACATCTTTAAAATTTCGTTTTTTTTTTTTTTTTAATAAACGTTGAAAATAATTTTTATTAACGCGGTATACATTTAATATTATGTTGTACCATAAATGTATTTTTATAGTTTCTTCTTTGTGCGAACTATGAGTAAGTTGTAACTTCTCGAAATACAATACCGTTACAGACTTTTAAATGTCCACTTTTGAACATAGGCCTCCCTCATGAATTTCCTCATTGGAGGGATAATTGCCACAGAACCTACGATTGGCAGACAGGTTGGCAAACGCAATTCTTAAATTTTTACTACATACTGCTTCTCACCTCCTGGTATGTAGTCTGTCTTCATTATATTATAGGAAAGTATGAAAAACGTTGTTGAGATATGATCGAGTAAGCATATCATAATGCGCAAGCATCCACTCACTTACCTCACACGCATCTCACATCAATAGTACTTTTGAGTACAATGATGAAAAAATTTCCAAAATGCGCGACTGTCAATTACTTGCAAGGTTTGCCCACAATTATCGCGATGAGTAAGCAAGTTGATGAATGCAAATCCAATATCGTCCCAATGGTGAGGCTATTCTTAATCAAGAGTCATGAAATTACTTTTTTAAATATTATTTATTTATTTTAATCAAATATATACTTCTGATTTTTGTAATAATTATACTTTATATGAAATTTTAATGTAAATTTATTAACATTATACATTATGACAATAAATAAAATATTTTGTTTTCTTTTTGTTTAACTATGTGCTTAAATGTTTCATGTATGTAACAACATCTCCACGACACAAAAGAAATTCTAAGTGTAATTTACAAAGGAACTACAATATTACTAAAGCTGCTTTGTATAGTTCTCTGTATATCAGGCTACTATAGTTGAGAGCTTAGAATGTGTCTTTTACATTGCATCTGAGTATAACTCCGAGCTTATCAGCAAAGTAAAACATACACATAGGTCTTACAATTATCAAATATAGTAAACTAGCAAAAGTGGCTATAACTGTACTTGAGCGTTTATTTGACGCACTATGTATCCTGCATAGCAGACGACTGATTCTAATAGGAGTGTCGTGACATGCCGTTTTTAATTTGCTGAGTAGCCATTCTAATCTCGCTTAGACTGGTGTCCGGGATATCATTGGAATAGTGTCGGATAAGACTTGCTTTTGCATTGTTACTCACACTTGCGTGTGGCTCCAACGATGACGTATACAGCTGCCCATAGAATCTCTCAATCACACTCAAAATCTCAGATGTCCCGGAAACGATGCTGCCACACTTGGGCGTCAGCTTCGGCAAAGACTTTAGAGCCCTGGTTCCATTCGATCACTTCTTCAATGAAAGCTATATTGAAATTGCGTAAGTCCCGCCGCAAGCATTTGGAGATTTGTCTGTTCGGTTTCCTGTATGTATGCTTTCATATCGGCCAGAGACTGCAGCTTCATCTTACCGTCTAACAGCCATGTGATTAAGAGTGTGATCGAGGAGATTTTGTATTCTTCTGTTCTGTTGACGGATCTTACAGAACTTAGCTCCGATCGCGTGGACAGTTTCCACTATCTTGTCTTTCATTTATCGTCCACTTCATTGCAGTCTTTTAGGCACTGAAAACGATTTTGTAACTCAAGATCAAAGTTTTCGAGGCTTTGGATTGAAGCACGAGGGGGAAGGAGCGCTGACTTAATTAGACGTGACCTCTCCAACTTCACTTTTAGGTTCAGCGTGCCTCTTATCATACAGTGATCGCTGCCGGTTTTCATACTTGCAATCACTGAGACATATATAAGAAAATTAAAAACTCTTTTTCATGAGTGGACAGGTTCGTATTGGCTCACCAATTTTTTTAAAGAATATTAATAATGCTATAAACATTACTAATATTCTCCTTAACCATTCGTGGTAAGCTTAAATTGCTTGAGTTACGAGTGGTTCACGCCAGTAGTTGAATGGCGGATTCGAACCCACGACCTTTTTTAGTTCGCGGTCCGCGCCCTGCCATTAGGCTACTGTCGCTTTCACATTCACCTAAAAGAATGCCTTCCAATAAATTTACTTAGCTTATAATTTAGTTAGCACATACGCTCTACTGCGGATTACCCGCGTCCTTTTAGAATTCGCGGGGCCTATAGTCCAAATTCACTTAACCGCAACTTAGCTTATAATTCGGTTGAGAACATACACTCTACGGGATTGAATCTTGCGGTTAAATTAAACAATATAGAAAATGGTTGTGGAATAAGTCAGAACTGTTTGTTACAATGACGGACGGATAAAGAGGAAAAGAATATAAAAATATGTACTGGGTGCATCCTTATTTGCAAATATATGTCAAAAATGATACTTGCTTTCATTTAAAATAATTTCAAAGACCCCCAAAAAATTAGAAAGTTAACTTTATACAGGCCAAGTATTTTTTTTATAGAAGAGGAGGCACACGAGCATGCGGCTCACCTGATATTAAGTGACTACCGCCGCCCATGATCAACCGCAACACCAGGGGAATTGCAGGTGCGTTGCCGGCCCTTTAGAAAGGAGTAAGCTCTTTTCTTGAAGGTCCCCAGGTCGTATCGGTCCGTAAAAATCGCCGGTGGTAAACTGTCTCTGTGGAATCACAGAGAGGTCGTACGCGGAAGAAAACTCCTTGTGAAACGTACAGTGGTGGACCGCCAAGCATCCAGATGGTGTGGATGGTAAGTAGTTACAAATTTAAACACACTCAGTGCGAATTTAAACCATCCTGCTATTGTATCCCGAATTTAAACAACCCAGCAGTTGAGCCATATTTCCCCAACTTCTCAATTGTATTAATTTATTTAAGTCTCCGACCGATCGAAACAGTGTCTATGCAGCGGCATCGCAGTACAAATACAAATAACTTTAAGCTATATTATTTTTTCGCTTGTGACTCACCTGAGGGCTATCCACAATGAGTAAATGCATAGTGCGTATGTGTATTTAAAGCGTCCTATATTTAATACTCTTTTTTATAGAATTAGGGTGACAAACAAACACACAGTTCACTTGCTATAGCCCACAAACATCTACATTTATGATCTATTAACAATTAAAATGCAGATACGTTGTCACCCCTGAGGTCGAAGATATAATGCCTCGTTCACACATTCAAAAGTGATATTCTATTGACATAAGCGCGAAACATCATTAACCTTTTTGTCATATGAAAATAATGCCTTCCAAACTTATTTTACGGAGGTAATTCTTCATAGTAATTTTTAAAACCATATCTAAGCGTGTCATTAATTTTAAACTCAATGATAAAGAAGGTTAAGTCATGTTACATTGATAAGGGCTTGAATCATTCTTTACTCTTATGCCATCTGCAAAACGTTAAAGGACCGTCGTTATTTGAAATAAGACTGCGTCCGACATGAAAAATGTTTTATTACGGTACAGAGTTTATTTGGGTCAAACCACCAGCTTAAATAACTACAGTTATAAAGGAATTTAAAAATTGATATATTACTTAAACAAAATGTATAAACTACGAACAGTTTTGTTTAATTTCTATGTATTTATAACAAATGAATTTGTAGGTTTCTTTACGTATTAAATACGTTATGCAATAAAATATTTCAAATTTATTGTTTAAACGTTCTTATTTGACTATTACATAGTTATTGTTTCATATGGCCCTGACTAAGCTACGATGGTTCTACAAAAAAAAATACATCGACTTTAATAATATACTATACTAAAAATTTTACACAACTAATATACTATAAATTTAATTAAAATTTAATTATGACGTCCAGACGGCAACTGTTTAACCATGTCTCAATTTAAAAAAAAAAACGAAAATTGCATAAAATAATTGTAGTCATTTTCTGAAATCTAAATAGCGCCACAGCGTTGCGGGCGCTAGTTTGTTAATACAATAGTGCTATCGGTGGACGCCGATAATTTCTTATCAATACAAATGTAAAATTGTTAAGTTAGCACAGTAATAACACTAAAAACAAGAACTAGGACAGATTTTGATGAAAGCTATTTGCTAAAGTGCTATATTTGTATTTTTCTTTTTTTTTATTATCAAATTCAACACACACGATATCATATGAAATTACTAAAAATGGAAAACTGAAATAGGGGATGGGCAACAGCATTTTCGTGATAACAACCGAAAAAATAGTAATTTGGGAATGCCAACCCATCTGACATATGTGTCAACTAAGACGAAATCCCTGTTCAGCGTGGGATTTTGCTGGTACGTTGATAATGGCGATAGTTGGCATGGTGTGGCATATATTTAATAAGAGTAAGGAATAAGAATAAAATTTATCGATACTTCGCTAAGTTCAGAGATATCAATTCTCAAAAATTACTTTTTTAAACAGGAATATAGAACCAAAGTTACTTCTGCGACGGCTTCGGCACTGTGGGAAGTGTACCCTTCGCTTTTGCGTAGCAAATCGTAGGCACCCATGCCCACAAATCGTGGCGACGTAAGCACTGTAATCTTGCCCACCGCTTGAAAGGTACATTGTTCCAGAATTTGTACTGTGTTAAGTTATAATGGTAATTCGTCAACTAATTTTTGTTTCTTAAGAGCTTCTCGGCGTGCGCTACGTCAATAGTCCAATTTGCACGAAAATAATATATCTTTCTTCTTGTGAAGTTCTCAAAAAAAAATTTGCGCAACATATCATGTCATCTTGTAAGGATAATTTACAGTAAACATTTTTCGTAAAAACTCTCGCGCGAGGGGCTCCAAGCGATATCAGTTTCTAATAAAAAGTTCTTTCACCATTACCATCAACAAATCTTAAGTTCAAACATACGATATATTGGACTTGACTTAAAGGAAGTATGGACTTGACTTAAAGGAAGATTCCTTTACTCATGGACAATTATATGTTGGTCTCTCTTGGGATAGGAAATGTGGAGAACCAATTTACTTTAAAACCTCAGTGTCGTGAAGATTGAAAATAAAAATAATACCTACCTGATATTTAAACAAATAATTGTTTAATCCGGGCAAAGCCGAGACGGGCCAATAGTAAACAATAAAGTAAGCTTATTTTTTCATTCCTTTATTACCAACTCAATGCTTTGCGCCCTCTTAGTTTTCGGATGTCTTTCAATATTTTATATCATAAATAAACTTAAAAAATATCGTCGCTAAATGTTTTATTTTTCCTCCATTTTTAAAATCAGATACCTAAAAATTTTAACATTAGTTTAAATAAGCTCAATACATACATACATTATAAATGTTAATGAAAAGGATATATTTGGCTGCAAGATGTAATTTGCTGCATACATTATACCCATGTGCTTAACAACATGCTGCAGTAAAGCTCAATGATGGATATCATCTAATGATAGTATGTTTTCTTCAATTATCATCCACTATTGTTAACTAAATTACTCAGAAAAACAGCTTATTCGGCTACAAGCCAAAGATCCGTAACATGCAGACGGATAGATGGACAGGTGGATAAACAAATAGAGTCGTCTCCATTGGGCCATAAAAAAATTGAAATGCGGAAAGGAACAGGAAAATATTCAGCTCGAGAAAAAAACAGAAATAGTTGTGGGTTCGGAAGTGACCAGACATCTGGTATATGCGGGGCGTGGCCCACGAGGCGACCAAGCGGTGGAGGCTGTCAGATACTCTCGAAGTAACAGCGGGTAATTGCGTGTTCATAACCAATTGTGCTCACCTGAGTCTCCAAATGCGAGACGGCGGTGTTACATACTTCCACACATGCGTTGTAGTATTCTTGAGCACACTTGGCGGGGTGATGCGAAAAATGACGGGTGAATACGGCACTTTCCGTAGAAGACTACAACACTTCCAGGACGAGACGTTAAGCGTTCTGCGGTGCGCTCACGGTATGGCGCGAGCGATATGTGGATTAGGTGATGGCGCTTCACTTATTCATCACCATGCGGTGCGCGTACATGTAGATGGCATTAGCTGTGATGACGTAAAACATAAAATACTTATTAATGCACTGTTCTCAATTTAAATTCGTAATAAAGTTTAAATCAAAAACGTTATTATACTTTTATTTCACAAATTAAGTTAATTTGTTTCTGGGTAACGATATTTTAAAGGGACAGCGAAAGTCATTTAAAAGTTGCTCGCAGAGAGTTAAAAGTTTTATTACATAATTGAGCTCAAGAAAACTGGACAATATTTCTTTTAAATACTGTATTAAGTTTTTTTTTTTTTATTTAACACCAAGTCATTTTGTGAATACGCAAATATCAGGCCAAGACCTCTAATGTTTTTAAGAGAGTAATTCCGCATTTAGGCCGCAGTACTGATTAATTGCACGTTGGCGGACTTCATGTGTCCCAGAAATATTATATTTCTCAGAGACTTAGGACCCCATTTCGGGTTACTCTTGTAGTATAAAAATTAAAGCGAATACAGAGCCATGAAATACTTCATAATAATGGTCGAACGAATTCCTTAGGAATTTCTTTTTTAATAATGGCAAAATACAGACACTAAGCATGTTATTTGAATAAAGATAAAAAGGTATTACAGTTCCCTTATTTAAAGGATTCAACAACCTAACCCTTGCTTTATGAAACACGTTTGTAAATTATTACGTTTTAAAAAGAATTCGGAGAAATATTATTTGTTGCTAAAACTAAAATTTAAATCGTAGACTACAGTCAGTTCTTAGTTATACTCGCCAAATAACTTATACAGTTGATTATACAATATTTAATAATACGCTCTTATAATTTAAATTAAATTCTCATTAATTTGCTCATAATCTTTCAACTTAATATTAAGTCTATATAATGGATCAAATAAGTACGTCATTAGGAGATTTACTAAGAGGCAGGGCTTGTTGTAACTTAGCTACAATTGTCTATGAGTTGCGTAGTCACTTACATCAGGTTTCGTCACTCGACTATTGATTAAAATATTAACATTTATAACTCACTTTATCATAAATAAACAAAATTTATAATAGAAAATAATTACGGCAATTTTATCACGTAATGTATTTTTTCTGTTCTAAAACCTGTCATGAATTGCAAGCAGATGATGCGTTTCCCTTAATAATGTACTAACTACTGAAATAACCTACTGAACGTAGGTTTATGTGATTTTGTCCATTACGTGACCTCTTAAAATGTAAATATGAATCCTGTTTAAAGTTATTTCAAAAAAAATCCTTTATTCTATTAGCTAGTTTAATCCGGTGCCTACCGTGCCGCGGGTCTTGAGTACAGAGAAATGTAGCTCAAACATTACATATTCAGCAAGCGCTTGACACAATTTAGTCCTTAATCCAATGAACAATAACTACGACTGTTCAGGATTTTAGGAGTATATGGCATGTTCAAGTAAACACTTAAGACGAGGCATGACCCTAAACGCAAGTTGTATAATGCCTCAAAGTATATGATCCACTGCAGTAAACAAACCCAGAAAAATATATGATATTGTCCAGGATATATGCTAATTAGATAGTGTGGTGAAAACATGATACCACTAATTTAATACGATAGAAAAAAATCACATACATACCTCTAAAAATTTATTTTAACTAGTAAAAACCATACTAGTATACATGTAATCATTCTGATTTTTTGTCAGATTTTTTATACATTCAACATATTAACGTTATAGTGTTTTAATTTTTTAGTCCAACTAATAGTTTTTTTTTTAAATCGCATATTCTTATTTCTGAAATAATACGAACGGATGTTTGCGTAAACGCCTGTGCAGTCACTGCCGGCCGAGGCCTGGTGCTGTAGAGACGTGTAGCTCTTTTTGCCGCAGTATTTAGGTACGTTAAGATTTTTTAAGAACGCGTTTACAAAATTGATATAGGTATAGAATCGACATGAGTCACGCACACAAGTGTACGCACGGTTGACTGCGGGAATCGTAGTCAAATAAAATTATTTTGATAATTTGAAAGATCGAATTTGTTATTGATTTCTTACACCTCAAAAATATACTTAGATACATAGAGTAATTAGACTTAGTTACGAAATACGAATACCTACTCTAGAGACTGCTTTGCACTGGTAGCCCTCTGCTGGCACTGAGAAGTTAGCTGTGGACTTTGGGCTGGTTTTGTCAGTTAATGATAAGAACCTTACCTCCGGACTTGGTGGAGTGACCTGAAAGTGAACTTCAGTAACTAATACTGGAACACCTGGACTAGTAGAACTAGGTGTGCCGAGTTAGGGCTCGTTTTGTTAGGTATGATGAGTCTTTGCCGACGGACTTGACGGAGTGACTTGAAGCTGTACTTTGGTAATCGCTATTGGAACTGGTCGCCGAGTACTACTAGGTGTGCCGAGTTTGCGCTCGTTTTATTAGGTATGATAAGTCCTTACCTCCGAACTTGACGGAGTCACCTGAAGGTGTACTTTGGTAATCGGTATTGGAACTATTCGCCGAGTAGTACTAGGTGTGCCGTGCTTGGACTCGTTTTGTTAGGTATGATGAGTCCTTAACACCGGACTTGACGGAGTGACCTGAAGGTGTACTTTGGTAATCGCTATTGGAACTGGTCGCCGAGTACTACTAGGTGTGCCGAGTTTGGGCTCGTTTTATTAGGTATGACGAGCCCTTACCTCCGGACTTGATGGAGTGACCTGAAGGTGTACTTTGATAATCGGTATTGGAACAGGTCGCCGAGTACTACTAAGTGTGCCGAGTTTGGGCTCTTTTTGTTAGGTATTATGAGTCCTTACCTCCGGACTTGACGGAGTGACCTGAAGGTGTACTTTGGTAATCGCTATTGGAACTGGTCCCCGAGTACTACTAGGTGTGCCGAGTTTGGGCTCGTTTTGGCGGCACACCTAGTAGTACTTGGCGACCAGTTGCAATAGCGATTACCAAAGTTCACCTTCAGGTCACTCCATCAAGTCCGGAGGTAAGGGCTCGTCATACCTAACAAAACGAGACCGAACTCGGCACACCTGGTAGTACTCAGCGACCAGTTCCAATACCGATTACCAAAGTACACCGTCAGGTCACTCCGTCAAGTCCGGAGGTAAGGACTCATCATACCTAACAAAACGAGCCCAACCTCGGCACACCTAGTAGTACTCAGCGACCTGTCCCAATGTCGATTGCCAAAGTACACCTTCAGGTCACTCCATCAAGTCCGGAGGTAAGGGCTCGTCATACCTAACAAAACGACACCAAACTCGGCGCACTTAGTAGTACTCGGCGACCTGTTCCAATACCGATTACCAAAGTACACCTTCAGGTCACTCCATCAAGTCCGGAGGTAAGGTAATAGAAAACAGTAAAATAAATTTGCATTTTCTAATGGTTTTATTTGAAACTATTCTTTTTCTCTTATTTTAGCTATTTTGCCAACGAAACTTGGGTTTTTTTTTAGAATTTGTGAGTTGGCGTTTTAAATGTTTATGTATGTAAATAATAAATAATAATCTAAGTACCTGCTCATATCATAAAACTGACTTTAAAAAATATTGATAATTAAAATGTAGTATGATGTCCAGACTACCGATATTGTAAACAGTTTTGATATTAGTGAGTAGGTACTCATATATAAATAAAAGTAGTGTTGAAACAGTAGACACGGAAAAGGAGGTGATGGCAATCCCAAACCGCCGGGGCCCCCCCGAAAACGAATTTGAAATCGTGCTAAGACCTCGTCTTAAATCAATATCACAGTCAAACTAATCCTTACAAGCAATGTGATAGCGACAAAAGGTTATCTATAGATATAGGTAGGTGTCTTAAAAGACAACCATAAAAATATCAAATAGATTCCATGGCTTTCAATAGATGGTAAAATAATTAACTCGTATATGCCAGCCGTAAAATGTCTAGACTCGCAACGGGGAGCGACAAAACATACGTTTAATACTAGGATCGTCAATCAAACCACAGAGCGTAGACTATGGAAAACTATGGCAAACTTTCCCTGCAACGGGAGAGGCCATTGGGCCCATGCTCATATAATAGAATAAAACGAAAAAGAAACTTAATATTCATTATAGATGAATTCGTTATAATTATTTTATTTCTTTTATTTACTAACTAATTAGGAAAATACCTTTCTCCTTGTGAGAACCAGCAAAAGAACAAACCAAAAAAAAACATGCTGAAACTTGACGGCCACGTGTTTGTTGTCACAGATCCCTCGTGCTCTCTGTAACAAAGATTTGCCCGCGGTAGCTAACCGTGAAAGATGATTGTGGGTTTCACCTGTTAAATACTACTTTACCATTATATAGACACAATAAGTTAATTCTGCATAAAACGAACCATAAATAATAATTAAAAAGCTGAAGGTACTCCAGGTTAACACTGACATCGGGACTTCAGTCACCTCAGTCCCCTCAGTCCCACGCGTACACTACACCTTGATTAAAACTACCTCTATGGATTTTATCGCGTTTAATTTATATGATTTTTAATTCTGGAGACTGGGAGTTATTTTTATTATTATATTATTATTATACAGTATTAACTAGTCTTTTACGTTATTTATTATAGTTTGTTTCAGATTAAAAGTTAGAAAAAAAAGGTTAGCAATTGTATAGAAATGACTCGCAAGTGAGACGTACGCGATATAAGACATTAAATGCTGGCATCGGTTTATTATCAACAGCTGGGTGGGACAGGAATAAGCGTATATCATTTAAGTAAAAAAATTAGTTACAGCCTATATACGTCCCACTGCTGGGCACAGGCCTCCCCTCATTTCTGAGAGGGATTTAGGGCAAGGAAGTGTCCGCCGCGCTGCCCCAACGCGTGTTGGCGAACTTCACATGTCTTCGAAATATTTTTTTTCTCTTATTCCTCAGACATGCAGGTTTCCTCATGATGTTTTCCTTCACCGCCGAGCTCGTAGTAAATCAGCACTTAAAATTGCAATTAACAATTTCATTGGTGCCGTCGGGGATCGAACCCGGGTTACTCGCATTCTGTTATATTTACAGCGAGCGTTAACCATCTGAGCTACCACGGCTATGCAGCGTCTATCATATTTAGATTTTATTCATTAGTTTACCTTCATTTGACGCGTGGCGTTGAAAGACAAATCACTACCTCGTTTTTTGTTGTGAGTATCTTAAGAGGCGTCTTAAATAGGCTTTAATTTGCAAAAAAAAATTTATAGTCATATTAAAAACATTTTTTATTATCATTTGGGGCTTATAAGTGAAATCAAGTCTTTTAAACTTATTGAAATCGTGTAATTTATTGAGTTTTATGGAAATATTAAAATGTAATAATTTTGAATATTCAGTATTAAATGAAATCTGACAAAAATACACCCACAGAATGTATTTTGAACCATAAACCGTTTTCCATGTCAGTCACAGCATTGTTTCATTCGTCGAAAACAGTCTTTCCGGCTTGTGCGGACGGCGGGAAACATAATTGATGTTTCGCCCCATTGCTGACTTAACGACCCTTCAAAACGAATGGTCATTTAAAAAAAAAGGAACATGGTCTACTACGTATAAAAATGATTTATGATTTACGATAAAGTTTACTATGGTTTACGAATTTCTGTAGTGTTAAAGGCACTTTAATAATTGGTTCTACTTAATTGTAGGAGATATGTGTAAGAAATTTACAAAGTGACGTTTTTACAAAAAAATACAATTATATTTAATTTAGTTATAAAAATGTGCTCACTTGCATATTCGCTGCTTAGTGACGGCGTAAAAATATCCATTGCCCCGTAGCACCCCGTAGGTTACGTAAGATATAATGAAACTGACAGAGAGAAATAAAAACAGGAATGAGCAGTAGTATCTTCCTGGTAGCAACTGAAAACAATAAAAAATTATTTGCCAACTTATAAAAATTAGTTGTAAACTTAGTTCTACAGCATATGCTGTAAGAAAGATTAGAAGTCTAACCAATGTTGAGATGGCTAGATTAGTTTATTTTAGTTACTTTCATAGCGTAATAACTTATGGAATCTTACTTTGGGATAATGCGACTGACATTGAAGTCATATTTGTTTTGCAAAAGAGAGCCGTACGGGCGATTTACAACTTAAATTGTAAAGAGTCCCTTAGAGAAAAATTTAAGGAAATAAACATATTAACTTTGGCATCACAATATATTTATGAAAATGTAATGTATGTACATAAAACATAAATAACTTTCGTAAGAATAAAGATGTTCGTACTTTGAACAGGAACAAACATAAGCTTGTAATACCAGTTACTAGACTCCACAGAATTAATAATTCATTTATGGGGCTATGTATACGCTTTTACAACAAAATCCCAGAATATGTACAAAATTTGTCATTAAACAAGTTTAAATGTTTTATTAAAGAAAAATTGTACAAAAAGGGTTATTATAATATAAATGAATACATAAATGAAAATAACCCCTGGGAATGAGGTGATCACCATCAAATTTCTTTTCGTTCTATAAAAATTCTTTCACAAATTGTAACAAAATAAATTTATTGTAAATTTAAATATGTTTAAAAAACATTCCCACTGGGTTTCTTGCTGGTTCTTCCCAGGACAGAGGTTTAGAAGTAGTGGTAAATTAAAAAATGACTTTCAATAAGCATTATATAATAATCTATGTTGAATAAAATCATTCATTTCATTGCCAAGCGTGGTGACTATGGAAAAATCCTCTATATGAGGCAATCTATGGCGCAGACCTATGTTCAGCTACGGAATTCTAAAAGACTGTAATAAATGAATGAGAATGAAAATATGCTTAATTTATTTAGGTAAATAACTTCTAGATTATATTTAGAAGTACATAGAGTCAATTGTTGGAGGTAATAAAACTTAGCAAATACGAGTTTTGTTATGTATATGTGTTATGCTGTGTATTAAACATAATATACACAACAAAATATAAGTAACATTTGAGATAGAATATAACCAATTTTTTGATTATTTTGAGTTTAATTTAAACTTTTAAATTCCCGATTTTTAATTACGGGCACTTTACAGCACTCATCATCACGAGAGAACTGAGGTGACTGATGTCCCGATGTCAGTGTTATATAATTAACTAAAAATAGAAAACAATAATTAACTTATAAAGTAGAAAATTAAGTATAGATAATGTATCAAACAACATTATAAATATTTTGCAAGTGTCTTTTTCGATGTCTTTTACGTGATACAGCCACACTGCAGCTATTATGGTTGTAGCATAAATGGGTCGGCTCTACCGGGAAAGGATCACGCTCTCACAGAATACCAACGTAAAATAGCAGCTTAATTCTGCTGTGTTTCGTATGTTGAGCGTAGAGAACCGGAGACCCGTTTTACTAGAATCGAGGCATTCCATCTTGGTTCTCAAGGGTGACAACGGATCTGCATTTTGATTTAGGTTAAATGTAGATGTCTATGGGCCACAGCATCCACTTACCACCAGGTGGACTGTTTGCTCGTTTTTCACCGTTCCTACAAAAAAAAATTCTGTGTTTATCTCATAAATTAAAAAAAAAGTTGTAATTATTTAGTTCCAGATAAAGTTGTGAGAAATCTCTATTTTCTTTCTTTTTTCTTTAAAATGAAATACAAAATATTATTTATTTATTTTCTTTTCGTCTAAATATATTATTAACTCAGTTATTTCATTTCTAACGGCCTATAATCAGAGTAGTTTTAATTTGAAATTAACAAAAGATGAGGATATTTTTAAAACGTTTTTTTATTTACCGAAAATCCAATCGAGCCCTTCTTCACAGATGTCTCTTAAACCCTGAATGTGCTGGAAAATTGTATACCATAATATACGAATTGGTAGGAGTTGGATACAAGACATTAGGTTCATTAGTATTGCTATGTCCAGATTTATAATATCATCAGCCTAATTCCTTCCAATTTTAGCAATGAAGTTGTTTATGTCATTACTAATTTTTTCTAGATTTTCTGGAGAGAAAAGACGGATTGAGTGATCTTCTACCCTATTGGTGCCACTAAGTTTTTTATGGCTATCTCTATATGTTCTTTAACTTTTTTAATCTATGGTATAATACGCGGCACGTAAGTTGAACTATGACCTTGTACACGCAGTACACATTTTCGGGTCTCAATCGAAGTGCGGTATGAGGTAAAGGTGGGCGAAACTGTTATATTTTTCTAATTCGTTATGTTGTTGTAATATATTTTTCTAACTGTTGTTTAAACTGTTATAATATAACAGTTTCAAATATTACATTGTACACGCGGTTAGCTTCGTTTTGCTGTGTTAGCATTTTTTTGTATGTTGTTATAACAATTATAAATATTATGATGAAAGATTATTACGATTATAAATATTATAAATATTAAACGATTATAAGTATTATATGAAGACAAAAAAATATTTTTAAGTTGTATTAGCATCATTTGAGTGTTTCATGTTTTAAAAGAGAATCATTTAAAATATGTATGTTAAGTTTAATGAACTTCCCTTCCTAGTTTTTACAGGCTTAGGGCTGTCTGAATGTATGTTAAGCTGTGTAATTATTGTATCTGTTATAATTATTTACTCATGTTTTCAAACATTTTATGAAAATAACTCATTCAGGCGTAGTTAAAAGCTTATTGATGTTATGTACATTTTGTTTGAATTTTTACATTATTTACACTGTGGTCAAAGTTTTAGTTATCTACAATTATTTACATTTTTTTTCAGTTACTATTCAAAAACATTATTTGGTTTACTTTTGACGACGTAAGCCTTGTGAGTTTATCCGATATTAAATCCGAACGGCAAAACTCTTCATACACTCCTACGTGTCTTTGCTTAAGGTGAAGCTTTAAATTTGTAATTGTAATTTTGAAAGATAAAGTTTTTTTATTGCACCCTGCTTTTTTTTCGTCCACATTTTGGACTTATATTTAAAATAGTTCCAAATGGCTGCGCTACGCTGACGCGACATTATTATACACTTTTACATACAACACGCTAAATTCTATTATACATTAAATATTTAAAATTACTTTAGGAATAAAACTTAACGAAAAATAAACAAAAACAACAATAGCTTTTTCACGTAATATTATGGGGACCTGCTATCAAAACATTACGTATATAATTTAACAAATAACAGTGTCATTGTCATCTCAGCTAGACAGCTAACTGAACACTAATGTATTACAACAGCCAAAAAATTAAATAACAGGCACAACAGGCAACAGCTAGGAATGAAAGAAATAATATATTTTTGTTTACCGTTATAATTTAGTGTTAGTAAAATAAGCTCTTATTAAGTTAGATTAGAGTTTAAATTAGTGTAAGCTATACGCAATCCTTGTGGCATAATGAATGTAGTATTTTATTGACTCCCATTGAGGTGCCGCGTCTCGGCCGACGTCTAGACCGTAAACGTAAACAGATGACGTTTGCTAACGATAATGAATATATTATAACAGTCAATGGTTCATTATTCTAATGTGTTGTAAGATCACAAATATAAAATGAAATATATTATCTGTTGTATGTTATAACGCCCAACTTTAGTATGAGGTGCGCCGCGAGGAGCCACGCGTAACCATAGCAACGTGGCGGCGCTAGACCCCACTCAGTCGCACTCTGTCCCTCGCCACCCGCGCACTCACCGCGCGGCCCATATACGCGGCGCGGAGTACAATCGCATACGAAGTTTTCAACTCTTTGACATTTGTAATTCTGTCGATTGCGTGATCATTTAATTTAATTTCAAAAAAGATGACTCGACCACAACCAAGTTTAAGGGTACGGGGGAGAAGAATGATATTTGATGTTTATAGTTATTTTTTAAAAGGAAATAATATAACTGATTCTCTGAATAAAACTGCGGAAGCTACGAAAAAGTCTGTATCCACAGTTAAAAGGATTGTTAAAGAAAGTAAAAGTTCAGAGTTTATAGTTACTTTTAGGACCCCTGGTAAAAAGAGGCAACGAATAAAACCAGTCACAGGCATAGACAATTTTGACAAGGGGGTAATAAAACGGTGTATTCACAATTTTCATTTAACTGAAAACGAATTACCGACCCTTGGTAAACTTCGTGCAAAATTACGTGCCGATATAAAATTTGAAGGTTCTGAAAAAAGTCTTCGTCGCATTATTAAGTAACTTGGATTTAAATGGAAAGCCACCGAGAATAATAGGAAAGTTTTAATAGAAACATCAGCCATCAGACTGTTAAGAATAAATTATTTAAAAAAATTAAGACAGTATCGACAACAAAACAGACCAATTGTATACACAGATGAGTCATATGTTCACGCTACTCACACCACACCGAAAGGTTGGACAGATGGATCAAGTAAAGGAATAAAAAAACCCATATCAAAAGGGCAACGTGTTGTGATAGTACATGCCGGATCGGAGACTGGTTTTGTGCCTAACGCCTTGTTAACGTTCAAGTCAGGTATGAAGTCCGGGGACTATCACGACAATATGAATTTTGAGAATTATGAGAAGTGGATTCGAACTCAATTGATACCGAATCTTCCCCCAAATTCAATTATAGTTGCAGACAATGCATCATACCATAATAAGGAATATGACTTAGCACCAAACGCGAAATCAAGTTAAGCTGATATGCAGGCTTGGCTTTCAGAAAAAGGAATAACATTTACGTCTGAAATGTTGAAGCCTCAATTATACCTATTAATAAAAAATAACAAAGATCGCTTCAAAACATTTAGTATAGACAAGATTTTTAAAGAACATGGTCATGACGTACTTCGCGTGCCTCCCTACCACCCAGATCTGAACCCTATAGAAATGGCATGGGCAGCTATAAAGGGTTATGTAAGTAGCAAAATAGTACGATGGAATGTGCTCCGTGTTATAGAGTTAGTGAACGAAAAGGTAAATGCAATGGGACTGGAACATTGTGATCGGAAAAAGCTATGCGACAAAGTTAAGACAATCGAAGAAGCTTATGTCAAAAGCGACCATGTCATCGATAAAATGACGGAAGAGTTTATAATACGGGTTGGAGATTCTGACGGCAGTGATTCTGAATTGGATTCCTCAACTGACGTAGAAGTTGAAATCGCAACTCCTGGCCCAAGTTCTGGTATACCACTAGGAAATTATATAGAAGGTGTCATGCCAATGAGTGAAAGTGATTGAACATGTAAGTAGATAAACAGATTAACTTTTTGATGTATTAAATTTTTATTAGTATTCCTTTAACTGTTCTATTTAATAATACCTAACAATCACAAATAAATCATGTAATAAGAAACACAATTATTTGAAAGAAAATCGAAATTATTTTTATGAAACTTCATTTTTTGTTTGATTAAATTACTTCGCTTCATTTTCACACTTATTAAAATATATTTAAATAGGACGAATTCACGGTTTTTCCTTTAAGATTTTCGAATTTTTCAGGCAACCGTGGAGCATGTGTCTAACGTTTTTGTCCATAATTGTACCTGCGCAAACGACCGCCATTTTAGTTCAACTTACGTGCCGCTATCTGTAACCGCGGTTAACTATGACATCTGGACGTTGAACATCTCAGTCCTTCCCGTGACCATGTGTGTTGTAAAGCTCTCGAAACGTCGGGTATTTAAAAAGTTAAATATACGCGATAAATTCCGTAAAAACTAGTATTATTTCAAAACAGGGTGATAATGGAAGTCAGCATATTTTTTATCCAAATTAAATATGATTGATATATTACTTTCCAAAAAACTTTATTTTGGAAGTTTCCGGCACATAATCGTTAAAGTGCCTTTAACATCACAGATATTAGTAACCATAGTAAACGTATTCGTAAATCATGGATCATTTTTATACGTGGCAGAACATGGTTGTAGCATGAATGGGTCCGCTCAAACGGGAACGACCACACTCTCATAGAATACCGGCGTAAAATAGCAGCTCAATGCTGCTGTGTTTCGTATGGTGAGATTAAAGAACCGCAGACCTTTAACCGGATATGAGTCATTTCATCTTAGTCCTCACGGGTGACAACACATCTGCATTTTGATTCTTAATCGAGAATAGATGTTGATATGTATGGTCCACGGCATCCACTTACCATCAGGTAAGCTGTGTGCTCGCTTGTCACCCTTATTCTATAAAAAATGGATACAAGTTAATCAAAAAATTATTATTGGTTTATTATTTTTATTTTTATTTAGTTTATTATTATTATTGGAAACACAACTTTCTTTTTTATATACAAGTCTATTTGTTTTGAAGTGTCGTTAAATCAACAATGTGGTGAAATATCAATTACGTTTCATGCCGTCTGCACAAGTCGAAAAGGCTATTGTCGACGCATGAAACAATGCTGGGACTGATATGGAAAACGTTTTATAATGGTCAAAAAATATACTGTGTGTGTATTTTTGTCAGATTTAATTTGAAACTGAATAGTCAAAATTTTAATATTCCAATAGAACTCAATAAATTAAACGATCTCAATAATGATTTCTTATATTTACGCGAACACTATACATTGATTAAAACTACTTTTACGGATTTTATCGCGTTTTATTTATATTAATTTGAATACCGGACGTTTCGGGTGCTTTCCAGCAGCCATGGTCACGGGGAACTGAGGTGACTGACGTCCCGATGTCAAAGTTAACCCGGAGTACCTTCAGCTTTTTAATAATTGTTTTTGGTCCGATCTACGCAGAATGAACTAACTGTATTTTGAAGTCTTGCAGTGGTATGCTTGGGTTTAGTTTTAATTTTATTAATTATAAGATCCCAAGCAGGTGGTACCCAGCCTCCTTCTCTATTGAAATTAGGATGTTTTTTTAATTTCAATAGCCTCACGTATCATCCTTGGTAGGAATCGATGTTCTTTCGTGAGGATTTGTGGTCTATCAAATCTGATGTAATGGTTGGGGCCATCTAGAATATGATCGCAAACTGCAAACTTCCCGGAACGTTGATGCTTCACGTCAGCTATTTGTTCTTTTACGCGGGTTCTAATTGATCTCTTTGTTTGCCCTATACATGAGAGACCACAATCACAATCAAGCTTGTACACTCCTGCATCTTGTAGAGGAATATGACACTTGACGGATGGTAAGAACTGCCTAATCTTCTTCGGCGGCTTGTAGAATGTTCTAATAGAAGCTCGCTTCAAGATGTAGCCAATCTTGTCTGTGACACCTCTGACATATGGTAGTATAGCAGGCACACGCTCGACTGTGGCCGGTTTCACTCGGTCACTGTGACGGAGGCGCGGGACCCGAAGCTTGTTGTCGTGCAGAACCTGCTTGACGTGCTGAAGCTCGGCGGCCAGGTGTTTGCTGTCACAGATCCCTCGTGCTCTCTGAAACAAATATTTGCCCACGGTAGCTAACTGTGAAGGATGATGGTGAGATTCACCATTTAAGTATCGGTTTGTATGGGTCTTTTTTCTATACACAGTATGACCTGTGGTGTTGTTAGGATTTCGGATGAAAAAAAATTTATAAATTTTTACAAATTTCAAGTATATTTAAATAATCTCTTAAGATAACCACAACAAAAAAACTAGGTAGTAGATTTTCATACGCCGCCACGCTGCAAAGGAGGGTAAAAAAATTAACAAAATCTAATTTTGATAGTTGCTTATTCCTATCCCACCCAGCTGTTGATAACCAATCGACGCCAGCATTTTTAATGTCTTCTCTCACGTACGTCTCACTTGCGAGTCATTTCTATACAATGGCTAACCTTTTTAAAGTGAAAACTTCTTAGCGGCGTTGTACACTTTTTTGTAATGGGTAAAAAATGTTAAACTCGCGTCAGAACACATGACCCTGATCGAAAATGCGTATGACTGTGGCGAGAAAAAGAAGCCGGCGCGGCGTAGTAGAGGAAGTATCCCCTTCTCTTTCTACGGCGCGGCGAAAATGTATGCCTGCGCCTGCTGTGTCGTTTAGTTGTGTACGATAGCGCAATAAATAAATATTGTATTCTACCACATAAATTATAGTACTTTTATACTGATAATTAAAGCAATTCGTGCAAAATTATTTCCTAACCAGTCCAAAATATCAAAAATGCACAACGTCGTTTTTTAATATGAATGAACTTTTAATATGAAACAAAAACTAAAATAAATAAACTAAGTAAAAGACTAGTTAATACTACATAATAATAATAATGACTTAAAAGATGTGGTCAAGAAAATTTGTTTATGAGCCCCCATCCATCAATTTCTGTAACTTTATTTGATTATAATATGTGTTTTTGTAAAGAATGATAAGCAATAGAAAAATAAAAATGTATCGTCGGTTTATTTATTTCTGTTGCAAATATTAATTTACTCTTAGTTTGCAATCAAGCACCATTTTAAATGAACGGTGGTAAATATTATGAGATTTCATAGTTAATCATTAAAATTTCATGAGTTATTTTACTGCATTTAATTCAAAGTGTATTTACTACGTAAACGACCGTCCATTTAATAATATAAGTAAATAATTAATGTTGCGTTCATGATAGAATGAAAGCAATTTTACTATCTTTGTTGGTAGCGTAACGTTGTATCCTGTTTTTATTCCTGTTTTGGATGCTTGCCAACCTACTAAAATATTACAATAATTGGAGGAAATTTCTAATTACCTCTATATTTAATATTTCAAGATAAATAATCGTCGTAGTATCTTAGGACCGTTACAAGCTATTAAAATTCACGGCTGAACATAGGCCTCCCTCAAAAATTGCCTCATAGAGATCAATTACCTTAAGGCTCCATAGTTGCACGCTAGCGATAACCCATTAACGTATTTGAATACGCTGCTGCCCATCTCCTGATATGTTTCCCTCTGTGGTCTCTAACGAAACCCACGGGATGATACGGGATAGTGGATATTCTTATACGAGCCACTACACGGTAAAGGGGCTAAGCACTTGCTACTTCTACTTTTTACCCTCTTTTTTATTAAATATCTGTTATAATATTATATATAATAAGAAATATAATAATTATTACGAAGTAATTTATAGTGAATATTATATTATTTTCAGTTTTATTCTATTCTATGAGACAGTGAATATTTTTATGAGTGTCTACGAGTTTACCATAGTTTCCCATAGTCTACGCTCTGTAGGTTGATAGACGATCGAAGTATCAGACGTCTATTTTGTTGCTGCTCCCTGTTGACAGTCCAGACATTTTGCGATTGACGTATACGAGGTATTTATACTACCACCTATCGAAAGCCGTGGAATCTTTTTGATATTTTATACATTTGTCTTTTAAGACATCTACGGGAAGATGGATTTCCTTTTGCCGCTATCACACTGCTTGTAACGTTTAGTTTGACTATGATTTGACTTAAATTTTTACATTTTGTAGGAGTAACATGCCTTGCACTCCTAAAAATTTTGAACAACTGTCGGTATTGTAACACCTTGGAGGTATATACAACTTGGCGCTACAATGGTGACTTTAATTTAATACACGGGTAGGGCTAGTGCCCATTAATCATATTCATTTTGATAGGTTAAAATAATTTGTAAATTGACAAATTAAAAAATAAAAAAATAACTAAAATTGGTATCACCCTAGCAAAAATTAATTCATGAATTCACTTACCTAGCTGGCTTACGTTAACTTTGTGCGGCAACGCGTCAATTCGCGCGCTGGCAACCACGCAACGCGTCTTGTACATACTCATTATCGGTCCGATTCTTTGACGGCTTATTATCAAAGAAACCTGAGCGACGCCGCCGTGGTGGTGCGCGGTGCAAGTAGTACCTACAGCGGAGGTGCTTAGTCAAACACTTATCATAACACCATCCCTTGTTACTATTTGTTAACTGTCGTCGCTAATCACTGCTTTTATTTGTCTTTATTTTAAATTTTCTTATTTTCCATGAGACAACTGTGTAGGCAGATACAAATAGCCAAAGGGCGTTTCATATTTTCCCGCAAATTTGAAAATAAATTGTCACTCATAGCCATTTCCCTCAATTTCTCAAAAGTATTTATTATTCGATGACGTAATTATTTCACCGAATCCACGCACTCCGCACATCGTCTTTTATGCACCCCCAGAAAAATATCGAAGGAAGTGATGAGTGGCGATTTTGCAGGCCACCTACGAGGTCCAAATCTACCAATCCATTGTGCACCAAACGTGTCATATAACCACTGCCTGGCTGTTGTTACAGTGTACTGTTACGCCATCTAATTTGGTACCACATTGGTTGGTATCGATGAACATTTAGATTATTTGTGTATTCTGATTTCTGACACCATATCATTTAGAAGATTAACAAACCTTTCTCCGCTCAAAGACCTATCAATGAATACGGGTCCGATGATGTTGCCACCGTGAAAATCTGCCCAAACATTTAGTGAATATCTGTACTGATGGGCTGACTTCCTCCAAACGCGCGAATTTTGGTTTTTAGGTGTCCAATGGTACAGATTGTGCTGGATCTACATACTGTTTCTGGTGAACGTGTTTTCGTTAGTATTACTGTGAAAGAAAGTCACTGCCCTCTTCAACCAGTACTCAGTAACCACTGAAATAAACATGAAATATGAATATAAAATTAATAAATCACGCGATAGCAGAGTATGTACTTTTCTATACTCGAATGGTTACCATTTTCGCGCTTTAATATCCTATCGACGGTTCTGTGATGGACTTGAAAATGCCTAAGGCTTTGGCGGAAGCTAATTTTGGGTTGGTCTTCGAAATATTGTATCACATTTTCAGTTAACTGGATTGGGTTTTGTCATGTAGGCGGTCGATCGGTTCGTTAAGACCTAGGATCCACTGGCTTGTTTTCGTGGATGCGCTAAAGAGCTCCTACAATAGTGCGAAAATTAGTAGGGTATTGTCTTGAATAGCCATATATATCGCGATATATCCTTATCGCAAGTGTGGCATTTTGACGATATTCTCCGTAAATTAGAACCATATCCACGTATTCAGCTGATGTGTAGTATTTGCCATCACGATCACTAGTTTACATAAGCACTGAAAACACAAATAAAAGCGTCCGTATTGCAAGAGATGTAATATATCAACTAGATTAGAAAACGAAAATATAACAAAGCGACTCTATCGCAGTATTATAACCTAATTACTATCTTAATAACACAAAAATTAATAAATAAAGCAATAGGTAAGCGTCTTTTTCGCGGAACCATTGACAAGAATATAGGTGACCTAATTATGCGCATTACCTTGAAGAAGTTTGTCTGAGACACAGGTTCGGCTAGCACAAGAAAAGCAAAAAAGAATTCGATTTCGGTGCGGCGGGGTGGTAGGGCGCGCGTCGCCTGTGCCGCACGCTCGCCGACAAAGGGATGTTTCTTTCCTTCAATAGTATTGCTTATTCGTTTTAATTTCAATGATACGATGTTATGATCCGTGACCCCGGCAGATGACCGCTCCGTGACAATTCTTTATGTGCAGGTTGCTCTAAGATGCTATTTTTTTAAATTTTAAATAAATCCGTAAATAATAACGTTTAATGGAAATATAATTTCTTCATGAAACGAAAATGTGAAAACGTGTAGCTGATGAACTTAATGCATGTTTTATTTATAAATTTATGATTTCATGCACAAAAAAGTACATATGGCGAATTTAATGCCATAGGGCATTCTCTCTCAGTCAACCATTAGGCTAAAAAGAGATAGACATTTTGGAGGCGGTGCAGCAATAATCAAATAGAGAGGATAAAAGAAATAATAATATATATAATAAACAATACATACATATTATATACACATATATATATCATATATATGTGTATATAATATGTATATATAGAATATATATACATACATACATACACTATATACACATAAATACATAAGTATGTATCTATATATATACATACACAATAGGTTAGAACAAATATGAAAACTATACGAAAAAGAGAGCTGAGTTAATTCAAACTTGCAACGATTTAATCATATACTTAGGGACTTGATTTTTAAAGACGAATTTGTTGGGAACTTTTTTAATGTCAAGAGGAATGTCGTTCCAGAGTTTGATGGTCATGAGGGCGAAAGAGTGAGATAAATAACCAGTACGGTGTAAAGGAGTGAGCAACTTAAGATTGGCCGAGGAACGGTGAGAAAAATTATGAGAATCTCCCAGGTATTGAAATTTAGATTTCCGATACTCGGGAGCACATGGATCGTTCAAAATTGAGAAAAGGGTGCAGAGTTTTCTAACATATCTACGCTGACGGATAGGCAACCAGTTTAACTGTGTACGAAAGGAAGATACATGGTCGTATTTACGAAGACTATAAATGTATCTGATGCAGTTGTTAAGCAGACGATCCAATGTATTAAGATGAAGTTGAGACAGGTCTGAGCAACACACATCGACATAATCAATAATCGGTACAATAAGTGATTGGACAAGTAAAATCTTGGTATTGGTGGGAAGAAAGTTTTTAAATCGATATAGAGATCGCAAAGTTCCAATAGTTTTGTGACTCACCTCCTGTATATGTTTGTTCCATGTTAAGCAACCATCGATGTACAGACCAAGGTTCTTTACGTTAGTAGAGAATGGTACGACATTATTATTAAACATAATTGATGGTAGAGTGGGAATATCCAGTTTAGATAATAATCTTGAGCTACCTAAGATTATCGTTTGGCATTTAGACGGGTTCACGTTTATGCCATACACAGTAGACCATTCTGATATATATTTCAAATCATCATTTAACAGTGAAATAGCACTTAGGATATTTGAAGGCTCCACTTGCGCATATAACTGCAGATCATCAGCATACAAATGGTAAGATCTCTTGAGATTTAGTGTGATGAGATTTATAAAAATGGAAAACAGAAGAGGAGAGATAATACCACCTTGAGGGACGCCCATTGACACATCACGCCAGTCAGATAGTATATGACCAGTACGCACAGCTTGTTGGCGCCCTCGAAGATATGTTGAGAACCATTCCTGAGCTGAAGACGAGATATTCAAATGAGAAAGAAGAGCTAACAAGATACCATGATCGACAGAATTAAATGCATTAGAAAAATCAATTAGAATGAGAACAGTCAATTTTGATTTTTCCATCCCCTCACGAATATCTTCCGTAACCTTCAGAAGAGCAGTAGTAGTAGAATGACCCGGGCGGAAACCAGACTGATAAGGGGAAAGAATATTCTTTGGACCAGAAATCTGTTTATGAGCAACAGCTTCCAGAACCTTGAAAAGAAAAGGCAGAAAAGAAATTGGTCTGAAATTAGATAAAGCGCTGCATTCAGTAGCTTTCGGGATGGGAATAATAAAGGCTTTACGCCAGAGCGTTGGAAAAGCACCATTCATCAGCGAAAAGTTAATTATATAAGTTATCACGGGTAAAACAGAGTCCAGCACGTGCAAAGCCATTACCCTACTCACATCATCACATCCAATGGCTTTCGATTTAATAGAGGAAAGTGCTTTGCGTACCTCGTCTTCGTCTACAGGAGTAAAATTGAAAGTTTCATGGGAATAAGGAGGCATGGAAGATACAAAAGAGATAGCATTATCTCTAGAATCATCAAAAACTATTTGAGAAGACAGAAAATGACGATTAAAATCGTCAGGAGAAAAGGTGACGCTATTATAGTTAAATTGCGATTTTCCATATCCAAGCGTATTCAGAAACTTCCATATATCAGCCGAAGATGAATTAAATAGTTGTTCGTGGATATAACGGCGTTTAGCAGCGCACACCATCTGATTGCATCAATTTCTTGCAGCTTTATATGCTTGCCACTTTACCTCAGTGCGATTCTTCCTGAAAGCACGGAAAGTTCTATCGCGTTTAGTCATAGCCAATCTTACCCCAACCGTGATCCATGGAACAGGAGGACGCTTCAGTCGAACAACACGTTTAGGAGCATGTTTATTATACAGTCCTAATATGTTGCTGTTAAAGAAGTCGACTTTTTCATCAACTGTGGAAGCAGTATATACAGATGACCAGTTAATAGCATCTGCATCGCATTTAAGCTTGTCCATATCTAATCTAGTAAAACTACGAATAGAGATGGACACAGATAAAGGCTTGGGAGACTTTAATTTATATGACAGATAAAGCACGTCATGCTGTGAAAATCCAGATGCAGGGAATTGTCTATAATTGACAACGTGATCAACGGAGGAGAAGGCTATAAGGTTAATCCAGGTGTCAGCAGAGTTGAAGTTGTGATGTGTTGCATTTAGAGGCAAAATAGTGAAATTATGCGACAACATAGTCACCTCCTAAGAGAGACCTCAGTTTCGAAGATTTAAGAGAAACCTCAGATAGGTCAGTGTTAAAGTCTCCCATGATAATGTGATGTGTGTAGGCAGAACTGTAAGGCAATACATTTACTTCCAAATCGGAGAAATAGTCCACTTGAGGTGGACAGTAGACAACTCCAAGAAACACTTTAACACTCTTGACATTAACTTCAACAAAAATGTATTCCATTGAACCGGAATATAGAGAAGAAGATGTGTTTAATATTTTATAAGGTAAATTACTACGCAGATAGATAGCAACACCTCCGCCTCTTTTACCAGTGCGGTCATTACGGAGTAAAATATAACCTGGAAGACCATAAGACGTGGAAGAGAGTTCTGGCTTGAGCCAGCTTTCGGATATGAGTATAACATGAACTGCATTAGAAGAGAAAGTATCCAGGAGCTCCGTATGATGTTGAGGAATACTTTGTGCGTTTAAATGGCAAATGTGAAAACAGTTTAACAATTTTTGAGATTCGTCGTATATTAGCGTACGTAGCGTGGCAGGCTCATCCGAAGCATCAACAAGTGAAAGGGAAGAGGAGCTGTTGCAAGTGGAATAAAAAGATTCATCATCTGACATTAAACAAAATTACATAAAATAATAAAATAATTAATATTATATAATAAAATAATACTAAATATAAATAAATATTTAAAATAATAAAATTATATCAAATAAATGTAACTGAATATTACAAAAAATAACTAAATATAGATGTATATCTCCATACATCACCCTCCGGCTAACTGTTTACAATCTTAAAAATAATACCAGGAAAGTAAAAGAAAACAAATGCCAAGTTAAAACAAAATAGAAAAAGAAAATCAATAAACGAGCGAAGCATTTAAAAGTAAACAACTAAAGATAATATAATAAAAAACAAAGTAATAAGTAATTAGGCTAGATTATTACATGTAACTAAAATAAAGTTGGATCAAATATAACTTGTGTACATATTCTGTCAATAGTAATGCTAATGTAGTTAGTATGGCAAAAGGCCATGCAACCGAAGCCAACAACATAACCATCTGTCTATGTCATCTGACATCTGTGAAAATGTCTTATGTTATTATATTATAGTAATAATATGTTATCTATGATCTTAGTTCAGCAAAATATTACTTAGGCTCAGAAAGGCTAGAACCCAGAGCTGTAAAGCCAGTTAATAAAAAAAAATATATTACTTAATATGTAGGTAAACAAAAGTTACTATGCTACCATTATTACAGTATCGTAACAAATATACCCAGTTGTTATCAATAATAATAAGACAAATAACAAATATACATGACGGCTTACAAATTAAATCCAACATGAGAATAAAGCGAAGTCGATGAGAGTTATTTGTAGCGAATTATGCGCTTGGACCTCACCGTCGACTTTGTTGCACTACCACTGTTAACATTTGGTGACACTTTCTTCGTCGTAGAATCAGATGGTCGATCCGATGCAGCAGGCAGTTCATATTGTGTAATGAGCTCATCGAGGTCCTTAGTTTCCGTCAGCCGATGGTACTTACTACAAGGCAACTTGACGTGTATATTACCATCGAGTGACCAAACTTGTCTAATACCAAAGTGCTTACGTGCAGCAATGAATAAGCCATGACGCTGACGAGTAAGAAACTCGGACAGCACATATGAAGTGCCTTTTAACATAGTCTTTTTGGCCCAAATGGTAGTTATATATATATATACGTATCACTAAACCGAATTGAACTGGTCTTGCACGAGCTTCCGATACTGCACCTAGACGATGGCAAGCCGTAATGGAGGTTGAAGAAAATTCCTGTGGTTGAAGCTTATCCTGCAGGACAGTTACAACTTTATTTAAGATGTTTTCATCAGATGATTCCGGAACTCCATATAGCAGCAAATATTTTCTCCGATGCCGCATCTCAGTATTGTCAACAGTTTGACTAACCACATTGATCTCCATGAGATTTCATGTCAGGAGCC
Source organism: Parnassius apollo (assembly GCA_907164705.1). Lineage (NCBI taxonomy): Eukaryota > Metazoa > Arthropoda > Insecta > Lepidoptera > Papilionidae > Parnassius > Parnassius apollo. The sequence continues at coordinate 11,342,986 of CAJQZP010000178.1, forward strand.
GTGGTGGCAGATTTTTTATAAGTGCTTCAAATTCCGCCATACGTTGATTGAGAGAAGTTAACGCAGCCTTTTGGATATTTGCTAACTCGGCAATAGTGGACATTTTCTTGAAAACTTTTCTTCTGGTGTGTTGTGAGAGTTGAAAGTGACCGGTGGTAGGGTGATGTAACTTTATCACAGTTTAACCATTAAGGGGAGTTAAACCCACAATGTATGTATTTAAATACACAAAAATAGTAAAATTTGTAAACTAGGAAACTGTACATTACTTAAAATATCAATAAAAATTATTTTGTTACTTAGAGCAATGTGCACTTTATTTTTCCCTTAAGCCCTCCTCCTTTCAGCCCTCCGTTTTCAGGAAACACGTCAAGATACTAAATTAAAGCAAAAAAAAATATGCGTTTCAAGTTGCAAAACTATCATATTGACATAGGTAATGGAAAATTCCCTTTAGAAGTTTTGAAAATACTGAAAAACGTGATCGAAGAAACCATTCTTAAATAAAAGTATATAGGAGAAGATGTTTTAATGTGATGATTCCGACTTACATATCATTTGAATTTAAACGACTGCAGTTACCAGTGTGGCTTGCTTTTACTATGACCATATATAAATCCCAAGGTCAATCACTGAGTGCTTGCGGCATTAATCTTGAAAACGCATGTTTCTCGTATAGCCAATTGCCATATGTTGCCTATTCCCGTACTGGAAATCTATCAACCTTGTTTGTGGTAAGTTATGAAACGAAACATATCGTGTACCATAAAGCATTACAATGAAAAGTAAGTTTAACATAATATTACGAAAGTATTGCAGTGTACGAAATATAAAATTAAACTTTGTAAGTAGTAGTTGTTCATGATTATGACAATGAGATACGTAGAAAGCATATTAATTTACATTATTCAAATTTATTTCTCATGTTATGGTATTCATTTGATAGTTAATAAATAAAGTGATCACTCTGTAAGAGTTTATATTTTTCATTTTGTAACTGTATAGTATAATAAGCCAATCTGTTCTGTTAGCTATTACTGAAAACTAAAGATGTCATCATGAAATAAAATGCTTTATAAGCGAATCATCATTATCACCGGAATTTGATCAAAAAATATAAGTTTATGGCACTGTCGTAGTCTTATAGCTTTTGACAGAATGACTTCTGTCGGATCAGCTAGTTAATAAAATAAATAAAAATATAATGAATTAAGCGAAAGTATAAAAATATTTAGAATATTAAGAATTGTGGTGGGACTGCAAGAGACGCCGTTTCTTTCAGTGAGTGTTGAAACAAGTAACTTTAGGAAATGTCAAAAAGATCTCGATTAATGAATCCTCTCAAAAACTAGAGAAACTTATGTACAGTTGTAAAATACAGTCTGATGATAATGATAATAATGCTAGAATTATTCGATAAAATTAATTAAAACATGCCTTTTGCTATTATACAACTGCATTATTCAGGTAGCAAAATAAGGTGATCTATCCAATAATAATGTTATTTTCAAAACTGGAAGCTCAAGAGTAAATGAATTGTGTTGATATTCGTCATAACTTAGTTTGCTTTCGTATAGTTTTCAAAATCTGAAGAGCTAAGTAAAAGTATTACAAAAATCAAACCAAAAAGTTAAATACTCGGCAAATCTAATATGCCTTTAACATACATTCAATTTTTCGTAACAAATTAAATATATTCTAAGAAATAAGCAATCCAATTGACAAGGATGCGATATTACTAATTTCAGGCTCAGAAAATTTGTTATAGGGAAAGGGCAAGTGGATTACGACAGCTTACCCTCTATAATTCCAGGCTTTTGGCAATCTCAAGGAAGTAATCCTTATCTTTCAGAAAAGGAAAAGGTCCTTTTTATCTCTTGTACCGATGAAGAATCAGTTAACTGGATCTGGACAAGATGACGATGTTATAGATAAACCTACGGCTTATAAATTACATTTAAGATTTCCGCTGGGGTGGTCTCCAAATTGTTTTCGATAAGCAAAATAACTACAAGTCACAATTTCTCGTCTCTCCTTGTAAATACTTAGAGCTGATTTGAAATTTTATCTCAAAAAATTTATGTCAATAGACATATTGGTATCTACCACTACAAGAGCTTCTATACGTCACGCTGCTGGGCACAGAACTCCACTGTAGGTGAGTGATTTTAGGGGCAAGGGAATGTTTTTACGTGGTAAGCCACGCTGCAGCTATATTATGGTTGTAGCATTACTGGGTCGGCTCTGTCGGGGAAGGACCACGCTCTCACAGAAAACCAGCGTTAAATAGCAGCTTAATGCTGCTGTGTTGCCAAAAGGTGCTTGCTTCGTTGCCTTTGCCTTTCCGATGGCAAATTATTACTATTATATTATAACTGCCTTTTAGCTATATCTGTCGTTGCATTGGTTGGTGGAGCATATGTGTCGACCTCTTGCGTGTGACAGCTGGAAGGAGAATCTGAGAAGAATCTCAAAGCTGCGGTCAAAAGTCGCACAACGTGGGACCCCATTCCCTTGAGGTGAGCGGTAGACTCATGATGCGCTCTGCGGCTAATAGCTGATCGGTGGTAATTCCATGCACTTACATCACGTTTGCAGGAACGGCGGTCTGGCAGGTGGTAACGCGCACGGAGGGCTTTTTATGGCCAGTGTGCCTATTTGCCTAAACCGTGTGACGTACATTCACTGTGGCTGAATTTGGTCGTATTCTGTATGGCGTTTACACGCATTGACATGCGCGACTTCGGTCGATGTTTGTTCTTACGCATTACCAAGAGACCAAGCCCTCTTTTACTGATTTATCAGTTTTTTTACTGTGTGCTACTTCCCAGTTACCAACTTAACGTCTGCTGCGGGGGAGCGCGTTAGTTGGTTGGCGCTCACCTCACATGGCGTGTGTGGAGCCATGTGCCTACCCTTAAGGGTAGGCAGGGCTCTATGCATTTTTCGTTCAGGCTCCGGGAAAGGGAAGCGAAACCCTTGTATCTGGTTATAAGAGATAATTGATAACAAATTAACAATAAACTTGATACTGGTGGAAAAGCGACGATTTAATTTTCTTAACCTTTCTCGAGCCCTGTCTTCGTGAAAAGGGTACAATTAGTCTATAAGGCAATACCAATTTAACACTTTTGTTCATACTTTGTTACCACTATTACTGAACACCTGTTACCGTTAAAGTTTGTACCGATTACTGTTTAACCGACTCTACCTTACTAATTTTTCGAACCCGGCCGGAGGAACATGAACTGTCTATTTTGAGGTCTTCCCTAAAAATAAAACTACAAGATTGAATCGTAAGTATAATGAGACTTGAAATTCTTTATTTGAATTCACTTACGTTATTACGAACATTCAAACCATAGCACGCATTTTTTCCTATTAGCGACATCTATCGAACTAACAAGAAAGTAGAAAATATTAATCAACGTTAAACTTACTTCATTTTGTATGGATCACTTTAGATAACAAATAAAAATGAAGTCTTGGCTAATAAACTTTCTTTAGCTGCTTTTGATTTTAAGAAAATTGGCCAACTTACAGATGTAGTCTCTGCTGTTGTTTTTTTTTTTTTTTGTTAATTCCAAAACATAATATTTTATCATATTTTGTAAAAATAATTTGCAACAGTGTGTGCAATTTATAATTTGCACTCCTGATTCATTAGAAGAATTTAATAAAAATAAGAAAAATAATTTAATAAAAGAAGAATTTAATAAAATTTTATATAAAATATAAACGTGAAACATTATGTACGTGTGTATACAGAGTGTATATATGTGCGGTACATACGTGTTTACCAAGGAATAGTTAAAAACGTAACCGTGAGTTTGGAAATAGTAATAAAACAGAAAATCCTGAAATTAGATTAAAATGTAAATAGATGATTTTTGGGCAGATATACACGAATTTGTAACAAGATTCCTGATCAAGAATTAAAGATATTAAAACATAGTTAAGTAAAATCCGCGTAAAAAATTAAAACGGTGCTTATTAAACTGACTTCTATTTAATATACCGCGGCCACACACATCGTGATGTATGTGGCAACATATTCGTGAATATTTCGTCACTTCGTGCGAAGTATCAAGCACATCGCTTCGCTGTAGGTAGAGCGGCGCCTCGCAATACCAACACTTCCTTCCCCTCGCGGCCACACCACTACCGTACCATCAACGGTACGGCCTTGCCAGAGTCGCGAAGGATAGGACAAAGTAGAAGCTCTGCTATTTTCCCGTAGCTTAGTTATAAAATCAGAGGTTGGTTTTCGTGACAAAAAAGTTACTTACTTTGCTTACTTGACTTATAATTAAAAATAAATATTTTTGCATAGTTTAAAGAGCATTAGAACAAGACCTCCTGCTGTGTTTTGCAGATTTTTGTTAACTTATTTATTTTATCTCTGTTTATTAACTTATTTTCTATCCTTACTCGATTAATTAATCTTCTCTAATCCGTAAATCTAAATCCGTATTTATATCTCTTCTATACTTTAAACTTTCATTTTGATATCAAGAAAAAAAGAAAGGATTAAAGAAAGAAACATTTTATTACCTTGACGTATACTACACAATAATACGAATGCCATTTTTATTCAAATATATAAAGAACAGCATAAACATAAAATAATATTCTGTAGGGACATCGTACGTCATTTAAAAAATTGTCATATATCACTTATCATGAGTTGCAGTAAGCCATAAAGTTGATTTTCAATGAACCTTGAATAATACAGACCAATTCTAATACAATAAGAGGATTATTAAAAAATATAAAACAATGTGGCGACGCTGTCGTCGCGCCACAAGCGAAACACATCGAAGCCTAAATCGCGCTATCAAAGTTCCGAATCAAAAACAGTACATATACAATAGCTCCGAACTACCAAACGGAGCGTTGGCCGCTACCCGGGCAGAACATCTTGAACGGTGGGAGATCTCCCCTTTTCCTTCAACCGCCACAACCAGAATTATCAACCTAGTTAGAAGTGAATGGCAATCAGGCATGATGTACAAACTCTCCTTCTATTTCATATTATCAAAAAGAATACTGCAAACTCGAGCACAAATATAAGATAAAAAACATAAAAGGGAACATAAAAAAATTACAACTACATATTAATTAAATTAAAAAATAGAAAATATTGATGTAAAATAAAATTAAGAGACAAGAGCGAGTTTTATGCTGCGTACATTTTCATGTGAGGTGTAAGCAAAAATACATTTTGTTAGAAGAGGTAACGTTATATAAAATCATACAATTTATTCATACGTAATATAGATACAAAATACGAGTACAAATTATATATACATACATAATACAATGGTTGTAGCACGGCGGGTCGTGTGGGTCGGCGAGATCGGGAAAGGACAACGTTCTCACAGATTAGCAGCGTAAAATAGCAGATTAATACTGCTGTGTTTCATATGGTGAGTGTAGAGATCCGTAGACCCTTTTTACCGGACACGAAGTATTTCATATATATCATCAGGGGTGAAAACGCATCTGAATTTTAATCCTTAATGAAGGATTTTTTTTTATTGAATAGGGTGACAAACGAGCACACAGTCCACCTGATGGTAAGTGGTTGCTGCGGCCCATAGACATCTACATCTATCCTCCATAAAAAATCAAAATGCAGATGCGTTGTCACCCGTGAGGACTGAGATTTATAGAATAAAACAGAAAGTCCACCTGATGTAAGTTTGCCCATAGACACTACATCTATCCTCATTACAATCAAAATCATCACCCACTAAGATGGAATGCCTCGTTTCCAGTAAAAAGGGTCTCCGGTTCTCTACACTCACCATACGAAATACAGCAGCATTAAGCTACTATTTCACGCTGGTATTCTGTGAGAGCGTGGTCCTTCCCCGGTCGAGCCGACCCATCTATAGGCAAAGAGAAAGTCAAGGATAAATGTAAATATCTTGAGGCCGCCCCCAAAGAGGTGTTTTGTAACCCCTTCTTTGGACTCTTGCGGTTGACCAACTATTGTTCAAAATAGCAGACCCACGTATTGACACACTAGGTCATGCTGATGACCTTATGATCATTGCGAGGGGTTTTTGGCAAAGTACTGAATCGTCAATAGTACAAAGAGCCCTAAACGCCATAAATAACTGGTGTAGGGATAACAGTTTATCAGTTAATACTGATAAAACTGTTATAATACTCTTTTTTAAAAAGAGACAGTTGAATAAATTAGTCCCACCAAAACTTTATGGTAAAGAAGTACCATTTTCCACTGAAGTTAAGTACTTGGTCGTAACAATCGACCAAAAACTAACGTGGAACTCTCACCTTAGCAACGTATGCCATAAGGCAAAAATTGCTTTAGGTACGTGCAGTCGTTTGGTCGGGAACAACTGGGGCGTGCGTCCCAGTACAGTCCTCTGGCTCTACAGCAGTATAGTGAGGCCGATCCCCACATATGCCTCCACTGTCTGGTACAACAAGGCCAACCAAAAGACGACTGCGGACATACTAAATAGTCTACAAAGGACTGCCTGCTTAATGGCTACAGGAGCTATGCGATCATTGCCTGGAGTGGCTCTTAACGCCCACTGATCTTTATCTAGACAAGGAGGCGAGGGCTAGTTTGTATAGGATTTACGCCCAGGGCGGTCTGAGCTTGCTCTCCTACAGATTGAGATCCATGCTCGACTCAATTAAGGAAACGCCGGTCTTATGCATGATCTCAGATATCATGCGTTTACTACACACTAACTTTTGATAAAAAGTATATAGTGGAATTACCCTCCAGAGAAAACTGGCTGAATGGCCAGGTTATCTATGAGGTCGGTAGCCTCATATGGTATAACCATGGGTCTAAAATGGGCCTCGACGTAGGCTTTGGAATATACGGGGAACGCCCCAATTCAAACTTAGTATAAATCTGGATAGATTCAACTCTATCTTCTAGGCAAAATTTTCGCCATAATTCGGTGTGCGGAAATCAATATGCAAAAGCACTACGTCAACCATAAAATTTATATAAACTCTGATAGTCAAGCAGCACTGCTAGCGCTGAGGTCAAACTTAGTGAACTCGAATCTAGTTGGAGACTGCATGAACCCACCCTGGGGTGTATCTACAGGTTCGTCTTACGATGAGTTTCGGATCACGTGGGTATTGTGGGCAACGAATTTGCCGCCAAACTTGCATGACCCTCCCGTGAAAGCCATTAAAGTGCACACAATTTGGACCTGAGCTATTTTGTGGAATCTCAAGAAGCCTAGCCCGATTGACCCTTGAAACTTTTTATCACAATAAATCACTTAAGATCTGGTCTGACACACCAGGCTTAAAACATTCTAAAACCTTAATATGGTCTTTTGATCGTAAACTCGCTTCAGAAGCCCTGGGATTAAGTAAAAATAAATTGCGCATTCTGGCAAAAGCCCTAACTGGACACTAATGTCTTAAAAAGCACGTGCATCCTGGGACTAAGTAACTCAATTATGTGTCGGTTCACTTCCATAACGGAAGAAACGTCTCTGCACATCCTAACTGATTGCGGACCCTTAATACGTAAATGTAACACTCATCTGGGAAACTATGTACTCCGCCCAGAAGAAGTGAAATACCTCACGGCTAAGCAACTCCTATTCATTGAAGACGTAGGGCCAGTGAACTATAGCCATAGCAGCCATTACAATAGATCTTTTGGGTCCCAGCGATACTGGGCTCTTTCCCTAGACCTGCATAGCTGCTCGTACATAATAAAAAATATCTATAGGCTACAACTTTTAATCATAAAGTTAAAGTTAGATAAAAGTAAAAATATGAAATACATCAACTTTATCCCGTGGTGGGACGGTGGCACTACGTAAATTGAAAATCCACCCACCGTGGGTGCCCTTCGAGCGCCAGCCCACTTGTTTTTTTTTTTACCTTAACTTCCTGCATTAGAATCCGGTACAGAGCAGCGCACACTCTTATTACAAACTTTTGCTTTTGAAACTATCTCCTGAAGCTAGGAATCTTAAAGTAACTGCGAGTCTCACTTTTGAAGGAATAGAATCTCTCCACTTTGTGTTTGTTTTAGAGTTTGGACCGTTAATCCAATTTTTTGAAAAAATAATTCTAAATTTGTGATTAACATTCCGCAGTAATTAATAAATTCATTCGAGGGCTCTGCCCACATTTCTGGAAAAAATTCTCCAAGGATTTCTTGGACAATCCCAACTAGTTAAACTAAAAAAAGATATATTTTATTAATTTAGCTAGTTGCGCCTGGCTCTCCTTGGTCTTTTCCATACTTTATATTTTTTCATGTAGAGTATGTAATAGTAACATGCATTTAAATAATAAAATCTCTTATTTCGTTTTGGTGAACACATCGCCTTCCGCTGCCAAATATTTGTGTGTTTGTTATTTGGCTGCCATGTGTATTTACCTGTATTCGCATGTTTGCGTGTACGTCATATATTTTTCCAAAATACAACAAACACCTAATAGCGAATACAAATTAATAGCCATGTGACGTGTCACCATGTTACATTGTACAGTAATTTATTAAAACCTATTTTACCGAGCATAGGTACCCTATAGGCAGGTATTGAACTATTTTACATGTTATTTTAAAAGTATTATATTTTAACACATATGTATGCACATAAAATAAACTATTATATATATATATATATATATATATATATATATAAAATATATATATATATATATATATATATATATATATATATATATACTTTAATATTATATACCTATATAGGCATATTTGCGATATTCCTTGCCCTAAAACCCTCTCAAAAATGAGAGGAGGCCTGTGTCTGCCCTGTGTGGGGCGTATATAGGCTGTAACTTTACTTTTTTTTATATGCACGATATAGAGCGAAGTTAAATTTATTCACTCTCCCTCTTCCTCCCGGGTTAATGTCACCCCCCGCGCCTCTAAAAATATCTTGAGGTGCGGTTTATTCCAGTTTTAAAGAAAACCGTACACGTACATGCAAAGTGTGCCGGCACGAAATGATCCTGGATAAAATTCCTATCAACGTCTTATACATACCAAAGCGACATCACTTCTAATTTTCGCGCAATCTCCTACAAAATATGAAGATTTTTAATCACCCCACATATTTTACACATTATACATCTCACGTTAAGGAGATTAAATTCTCTTCTCTTCAAAATCTTTTTTTTTTTTTTTTTTGAAAATTGCTTGTCAATCCTGAAAATTGTCCGAATAAATAATAATATGATTTTATGGCTTGTAATCAAGGTGATGGCGACTAGCATAAAGCATAATTCTCTATTATTTCTTTCTATAACGCCTACTTACCAGAAAAGCTATTACGAAATGAACAACTGTCGATACACATTTCTTTCCTTGCTAATGTGTGAGTTTGTCGACTGGTAGTGATGTAACGACTGCGTAATAATGTTGCACTTACCAGTGCGTCATTAGGAATACAATTTCTTTAATTATTCAGTTGAAAAATCTGCACATAAAATATTATATGTAAAACTTTTGATCAACACTACCATTATTAATATTCCTGATTATGCAATAAATGTATTGTGAATTTTAAATTATGGTGTAGAGTTATTACTTGAAATTATGTTATGGATAATCTCGGGGTATAATCGTTTAATAGGCGATGATAATAACATAAGCCAGTACTCGTATTTGCGTAATATGCGTGTAATTTTCATCAATTTCACAGTCAATTAGCTGTTTGGGAATGTCGGCATTTATTTCGTCAATTTTTAGGGCGTTTAAATGATATTTAAATTTAACCGGAGACCCTTTTTATTGGTAATGAGGCATTCCATCTTAGTCCTTACGGGTGACAACGCATCTATATTTTGATTCATGATCGAAGATAAATGTAGATATCTATGGGACACAGCAACCACTTACCACCAGGTGGACTGTGTGCTCGTTTATCACTCTGTCCTATTAAAAAAAATACACACCAATGTAGATTATATATTACAGTCGATATTATATTGCAGTCGATTCTTATCGAACATAATGTTTTACCATGTCTTTTTAAATAATAACCACCACAGGTAAAATAAAACTTTTGCTTTTTAATTTACTTTCGGTAATTTTACTATAAATTTCCAAGTATCGTGCTTTGGCCAGCTAAAGCACTCAATTTAATACTTATACTAATATGAATATAAAGAATTCTCCCTGGGATATTTTTTCGTCACACAAAATTTTCTATTTCTGTATATAGAATCAAAGTGACAAACGAGCATACAGTTTATCTGATGAAAAAATATAAAGTATGGAAAAGACCAAGGAGAGCAAGGCGCAACTAGCTAAACTAATAAAATATATCTTTTTTAGTTTAACTAGTTGGGATTGTCCAAGAAATCTATGGAGAATTTTTTCCAGAATTGTGGGCAGAGCCCTCGAATGAATTTATTAATTACTGCGGAATGTTAATCACAAATTTTGATTTTTTTTTAAAAATTGGACTAACGGTCCAAACTCTAAAACAATATGCAATAAATGTATTGTGAGACTATGAGGGAGGGCGGGAGGTGCTCTTCAATCCAGGTAAGACACATCGTTGTAATTGGTTAGCGGAAGGTTGCAAAGTAATAAATTATTTATTATAATGGATTTCCGCAAAGTAACGCCTGATTCTATCAATTAAATTCATAAATTATTTTATTAACACTTGAAGATAAGGATTAAAACGATATAAAAATAACCTAAAAAAAATTTAAGGAACTGTAATAGTAGTTTTCGTAAGCCGCATATGTTTCAAACTTTATAAAAATAAATTGCCTTACCTTTTCTTAAATCCTTTGAAATCTTTTCCCCCATTTATACAGCTTAAGTAAAACTAATAGTGGTATCATGATACTCTACAACTCTGGTTTGTTATTTTCCTACCGCAGTTATAAAAAGATCAAACGTCGCTTATAGTTCACTATTTTGCTGATATATTATGTATAGAAACGAAATAAACATTAAAAAACAATATATTTTAAGATAATTCAAACTTTTGACGTTATCATATAAGACCTAGAAGATTATACTCTTGTAAAATACAAACACAACGTGTTATCATAAAATGTAATTTGCATTATTTTATTCACATATTTTAGTTTTCGAATTAGAATTCTTTACCATCTCTTTAAAAGTCTAAAGTATTATTACCCTTTTCTTTTTTTTTCTATTCATTATTTTACGGTCAATTGTTAAAAACCAGATATATATATGCTTTTACAAAACCACTACACATTTTTTTCTGTCACCATACATACATGCTCGTCTAATACGTCCCAAAAAGAGAGACATGTACTATATTAGAACGAACATCTACAATAATATACCTTGGAGGAATCCTCGGCGAAATATTAAATTGGCAACCTGATGTTTCCAATGTATCTAAACGAATACGGAAAATCACTATAGTATTTAAGACCCTTTGTCATTATCTGATAAATTATTGCTTCTACTCATGGCGTGCAGCTCTAAAACATATCTTATTGAGGCCGAGCGAGCTCTATATTAAAACTAATATTACATCTTCCTTACAGAAACAGAAACAGAAACTTTTTTATGCAATGTAGATTATAAACAATACTTATTGAAAGTCAATTTTTTCATTTACCACTGGTTCACAAAAAAAAACCTCTGTCCTGGGAAGAACCAGCAAGAAACCCAGCGGGACTTTTTTTTTCAAATAATAGATTACAATCATGTTTACAATTAACAACACAAGACAAATTAGAAATAGCTTGGTAGCGATCACCCTTCCCAGGGGTTATTATTATCCATACATTCCTTAATATTATATATATATATATATATATATATATATATATATATATATATATACATGTCTCCCTTTTTGGGACGTATTAGACGAGCATGTATGTATGGTGACAGAAACAAATGTGTAGTGGTTTTGTAAAAGCATATATATATCTGGTTTTTAACAATTGACCGTAAAATAATGAATAGAAAAAAAAAGAAAAGGGTAATAATAACTTTAGACTTTTAAAGAGATGGTAAAGAATTCTAATTCGAAAACTAAAATATGTGAATAAAATAATGCAAATTATATTTTATGATAACACGTTGTGTTTGTATTTTACAAGAGTATAATCTTCTAGGTCTTATATGATAACGTCAAAAGTTTGAATTATCTTAAAATATATTGTTTTTTAATGTTTATTTCGTTTCTATACATAATATATCAGCAAAATAGTGAACTATAAGCGACGTTTGATCTTTTTTATAACTGCGGTAGGAAAATAACAAACCAGAGTTGTAGAGTATCATGATACCACTATTAGTTTTACTTAAGCTGTATAAATGGGGGAAAAGATTTCAAAGGATTTAAGAAAAGGTAAGGCAATTTATTTTTATAAAGTTTGAAACATATGCGGCTTACGAAAACTACTATTACAGTTCCTTAAATTTTTTCAGGTTATTTTTATATCGTTTTAATCCTTATCTTCAAGTGTTAATAAAATAATTTATGAATTTAATTGATAGAATCAGGCGTTACTTTGCGGAAATCCATTATAATAAATAATTTATTACTTTGCAACCTTACGCTAACCAATTACAACGATGTGTCTTACCTGGATTGAAGAGCACCTCCCGCCCTCGCTCATAGTCTCACAATACATTTATTGCATATTGTTTTAGAGTTTGGACCGTTAGTCCAATTTTTAAAAAAAAAAATCAAAATTTGTGATTAACATTCCGCAGTAATTAATAAATTCATTCGAGGGCTTTATATTTTTTCATCAGATAAACTGTATGCTCGTTTGTCACTTTGATTCTATATACAGAAATAGAAAATTTTGTATGACGAAAAAATATCCCAGGGAGAATTCTTTATATTCATATTAGTATAAGTATTAAATTGAGTGATTTTTTATATATATATATATATATATATATATATATATATATATATATATATATTAACTAATATATATATATATATATATATATATATATATATATATATATATATATATATATATATATATTAACCCTTTTTTGTACAAACTTAGTTTAATAAAAATTTTGAACTTTGCGTATGAAAAATTTTGTACTACTAGCTTGTGTCTGTTTCTAGTATTTACAGAATGAATATCACTTATTTTTGCAAAACTACGTTTATTCCTGTGTACGTACATTACATTTTCATAAATGTATTGATAGGCCAGAGTTAATATATTAATTTCCTTAAATTTTTGTCTCAGTGACTCTTTTGGTTTTAAATTATATATTGCTCTAATGGCCCTCTTCTGTAAAATAAATATAATTTCAGTGTCAGTCGCGTGTCCCCATAGCAAAATACCCTACGACATAATGCTATGGAAAGAACAAAATTAAACTATTCTAGCTGTTTCAACACTGGTAAGAGTTCTAATCTTTTTTTACAGCATATGCTGCAGAACTAAATCTGCTAGCTAGTTTTGATATATGGGGGAGCCATTGAATCTTTGCGTCTGGTGTGATTCCAAGAAAAATGGTGGTATCAACAAGACTTAGTTCTTCCCCATTTAAAATTACATTCGTATTAACAGGTTTGACATTAGGAGTTACGAATTTCATATATTTAGTTTTAGTACCATTTAAATGCAAATTATTAACATTAAGCCAATTAACTAACTTAGCTATGCATTATTTTTACACATACCCAACATCTAAATTATACAAATTATCAGGTGTGCTCAGTGTACAAAAATCGTGTATTTATTTATACATTTAAATTTTATTGTGCACCTTAATAAAAGGATTATAAAGGGCGGACTTAGTGCTTTTTAGTATTCTGCCGTAGTAATGATAAGTGCAATAACTCGAATGTTTAGGCTTACTGACTTAAGTACATATATCAGAAAAATGACCTCTATATTTATTTCTTAGATGTCTTTTTTGTATTAACGGTAGATCCGGTCTTTTTGATAAGCATAGCTGCAATATCTAATAATATCATTTGTAAGCTGCATATCATGAACGAAATAATTTGAGTTATGACGTGATAAGCTGTAATATTTTGTGATATTTTATAGATTACCACAGTAAGTCCAGTTATTGCAATTATGATTTGCGCATTTTTTCAATTAGTAATCATAAGGCACAATTACTAATCATAAGCGCAACAAGTAAAAGTTATAGCAGATATGTTAAGGAATCTTATTATTTAAAACTTTAAGCTTACAAATTCTAATAATAACAAGTAAAGTTATTGCAATTATTTGAAGGAAAAACAGTCAAGATTTGAATGGCTATTTATGTATACTAAATCGCAATGTGTTTTCAAGTTATTGTGGCTATGAGTAGTAAAGAGGCGCGTAGGGGCGTTTTTGGTTTTTAAAATAGAATTAAGTAATTATTTTAATATGGTTTGAGTTACTGATCTTAATATTCCGGTTTCTAAAACTCAACAAGGAGATCAGCCTATTACACTTCATTCTTTAAAGTGTCATAAAATCCTTCCACAGATGATTGTGAAAATAGTATAGTTAACATGTTTGAGGACTCCGATGATAGCGTCAAAAGCAAATACTATTTACCTTATCGTTCCATGAATTTTAACTATGATTTTTATACAACCAATATAATACTTAATGCATAAATTCACTATAAGTCATTAAACAACGTCTAAAGACAATCACGGAGGCCAAAACAGTGGATTAGAAGCTTTGTTAAAGGCTTGATGTTATCACCGAATATATATAGTCTGATACTAGCACAGGTGACCTCAAAGATGATTAATTGCTACACCAGCAATTAAATAAAAGAAAAAGAATGGAAAGAAAGTGAATGTGTTAATAATGGACTACAAAATTAAATAGAAATGCGTAAACCGAACCCCTTTTTTTGTTCTTTTTTACTGTTCGATATACGCATCTCAAGTATAGCCACTATAAATATTACCTGCAAATCAAAAAAGATTTACCAAGTCGGCCCTACCAAGGAAAAGGTGTGCATTTAATATTCCATTGAAACAACGCACCAAAAAGAAGACAGAATGTGCTGATGCAGTGTTAGCTTTACTACCACCATGTAATGTTAAATATAGAAAAAGGTATATAACAAGAATTGCAGAAAAATTTTAACAGATATCTACGATCGGTACGTAAATTTAAGTTGGAAGTTAAGAGGGTTGTTTATAAAAGGCATTGTTATATATAAAAACTGAACAAGAACGGGCAGTATAATCGCAAAATAAAGCCAACAAATAATAGGCACATTCATCTGGCACTCACTAAGCCAACAAATAATAGGCACATTCATCTGGCACTCATTAAGCCAACAAATAGTAGGCACATTCATCTGGCACTCACTAAGGAAGTTGATGACCAAAGAGACAAACGAGGAAGCTATGAACCTAGAAATTCATTACACAAAAACATATTAAAGAACATATTCAAATTTTCAATCCAACAATATTACATTATCGCCGCGAACAGCCCCCCCCCCCTCCCCCCAATAAATTTTATTTACCGAGTGACTTAAATGCTGCGATGATACACCAATATTTTATGGAGAAATATAAGAATATGAAAAATGTGAGCAGTGTGTTTTAGATAATACTCATAGTGAATTTTCTAAAGAAAGTTATGAACTGTGTATTCAATATCAAAAATATAAGTTGCGCTACACTATGTGTACACACATAGTTGCGCTACACTATGTGTCACAAAAGAATACCAAAATGACAAGGAAGCATTTTCTACTGACGAATATTGTATTTACTTTTATGTAAATTTACAGAAAGTGATAATTTTCCAATAATGGATCAATTTAAATCTACCACATTTTGCTAACTTTTTTATTTTATTTTTATTGCATTAAATAAAAAATTTGTCCCACTTGTAAGTAATTCCGGCACAAACGTGCCTTTTGCTGTACTGTAGAATGAAACTGTATCTGAACGAAATCATGAAGACATCACATTTACATTTCAGTCATTTTTCGCACACAACCGTGACCTAAAACAGTTTGTGTTGGCAAAAACTCAGCGGCCCAAAATAAAAATGGGATGTTCATGTTTCGTAGTAAATATAGTGAATAGTCAACTGATTGCTGCTGAATCAATCACAGCAAAATATTTCGACCCCAGTTACACATTCATTTCACCTGATTATTTTCACCACTAAGTTGAAATGTAATTAAAAAGAAACAAAAAAGTTTATGATTTGACAATTTTTTAGATGCTGTAAAATTGTTAAATTCAAAGAAGAACACGATAATAGTGATGGCCGTATCTGACTTACTTTTATCAGCACCTATCATCTCAGCACAAAAATTATAAACACGGTATCAAGAGAAAAATTTTATGGCATTCAAGGCTGAAAAGGGACAATTTTCATTAAAACACAAAGAAAATCATGTCATAACAAAAGCTGATTGAAAATAATTTCGTTTTTTACACATAAAAATTAACAAAAATAAAAGTATCCCAGATATTTATAATAAAGGTTACCGACAGAGATATAACAAAATATCGAAAAGAAAGATTAATATCAGAATTACTGCCTATGATGCCAGAAACGAAAAGAGATTTGTGGCTAAACTTACCGGAATCTTCGCGAGTGTCAAATCATACATTAAACTCAGATTCAAATGTTTTTTTTTTATGTTGAGTTTTATAACTTTTATTGAATTAACACTAAACTTAGCAAACATATGTCATTGTTTTTATATTTCTGTCATGTATTTAGGGTTATAGGTTTATATGGTTTGGATTGATAGGTGCTAAATGGACCACTAAAAAATAAATAAAAAAATCTGCCACATTTACTTTTGTTATTATACCATGTATCTAATAATGCACATTACCAAGTAGCCAGGCATCCATCTTTGAAAATCCATGTGCACAATAGGATACATTGCTGGGTAGGTAGTAAATAAAAATATTTTTGTTTTTAGGATAATTTATGTATTTACAGTTTTAAATATATAATATTTATATCAAAATATTTTAAATCACAGTCTTCAACTTATAGTAGGAACATAACTTCCACTTTTTTTTATTATAAATTGACTTTTAAACAACCACAGTCACACAGTTATTACATGCCTATAGCTAATTAAGAAATAAAATTAATAAAGCGCAATAATATAACATTATTATGTAATGCAGTCTTATAATCTATGATATCAATCAATAAATTTAAATATAAAAAGGCATATGAAAATAAAAAATGCCAATAAAAAGACATATGAAAATAAAAAGTGACTACAACTGATAAATTGGTCATAAGTATTACCAAATTACTATTTTGGATAATTACATTATTTCTGGTGGTAATTATAAAAACAATTACGATCTTCAACAAAACAAAGTTTCACTTGGCATTTATTAAGGTTTATATAAGCTTTGTGGTAAGGGACAAACTAAATGTTTGTCCCTTAACACAAAGCTTACATCCTCCTTTGAATGTAAATGATGGCATATGACCTACTTGATCGTAATGCATGTCCATCTGATTTTCAGGAGTCACGAATTTTTTTATCTCTGTTTTCCTACCATGAACAACTCGGTCCATAGTAGTGAGGCTGTCAGCTATCACGCATCTGAATTCCTTGAGCTTCATAGGTTTTGTACATTTAGTTTCACGTCGATACATGTGCCAAGCGTTGTTGATACACATGTCAAGCATTTGCGAGAATAGAGGTATACCAACTATGCGTTCTCATTTCCGTGCGATAAAGTGCGATCAGCATGTCCACAAGGTCCATACCTCCCATATGAGCATTGTATTGCCGTACTATGTTTGGACAGGGCACTGGCTCTTTGCGCTTCTTATCTTTATTGTATCTCAATACACGGACTAACTGGACTAACTAACTAACTAACTAACGGAATAACTGGATGAACATCAACATAAAAACGAGCCACAGTAAAACATTTATTATCGAACCATTTGACCACAGCTACTTTTCTTTCATTTGAAGTAATTTGCGAAAAAGCTCCGTGGCCTCGTTTTTTTCAAAATTTTATCAGAAGAAAGCTTTTTGTTTCCTCCACGCAAACTATTTGGTCTCACTGTTCCCAATAAAAATATACCGCACTCATTTCTCAGGTAATATACTAATTTTATGGAGGTAAAAAAATATCAACATAAATCACTTTACAAGCAAGCTCATTGACTGTCTTGCTCAAAGCTATGAGAACTTTAGCTCCCAATCCCATATTATTTTCTTCTTGAAATGATGAAATCGGAAAGTATCTTCTGCCCCATAAAACAAAAAATCATGGAATGATGATTCCAGATATTCCTGCTCTAACGAATATTTTAAAACCCTTAACTCTTCTTCGAAGCTTATTTTTGATGTACCTTTTGCGAGTACCAGCTCTTGTGCCTTTATACGGCACTATCATTTCGTCCACACTGAACAGGTCTTCCTCTTCAATTATTCTGCAAAAAAATTATATGCGAATTTTTTCTAACAAAGATATTATTTTATAATAGCGATCCCCATCGTCACCTTAAGCGTTAGCAAAATACAAATATCGTCGGATCAGTTGAAATCTTTGCAGTGTCATGATATCTGCTACTTTGCTGTATCTGAGAGTTTTAGACCAATAATCCGTATAAGCTGGCAAACGTACGACACCCATGAGGATATTAATAGCAATAAAATCCTTTACTTCATCCAAAGTCAAATTCATGGGCGTGCCGTTTATTTGTAAGTGATGTAAATTACTTTCTCGAACAATGAATTCAAATATATCCTCTGGAAAAAAATAGTTTGACATATTCCAACGGTGATTTTGTTTCAGAAGGTTTGTTCAATATTTTATCACTGATTTCAGCAGTGTATTTAAATCTCTCAGTTGTCAACTTAACTTCAAGCTTTTTTCCTAACTACAGTCTTTTTGACTAGGTAAACTCTTTTACTGGATCGAGTAGCATTTGATGGTGATGGTATGGATAAAATATATGTAGAGTTATGGCTATTGAACAGATCGGTGAAGGTGTCGCTGGGACTATTACATTAGTTGAAGAAGCAGCAACACTGGACGTAGAGAAATTAGTCAACATACTCACGTGCCTCGTAATATCCGTCGTATTTTCGGCCGGGACTAATACCTCCATGTAATTGTCTTCGCTTTCCGACAATACGTGTAGATTTGAGATGAATAAGATGATGGCAACGAAGGTGGTATCGAGCTCTCATCGTTGTCAGAAGCACGTCCAGTTATTTCACCATCCGATTAGTCACTGCTGTCAATATCTGATTATGCTCCTAGTTTTGGGACCAACGCCAATATTCTTTGAGCCCTCGTTCCAGCCGAAAAAGTAAACAAACCAATATATACTGATAATAAATACGATTTCAATAACGTTTCGTACTTGGTAATTTATCCAAAAATGCATGCAGTAAAATGTACTCTCTAGTGTTGTAAGTTTGGCAATATATCCTATAATGTATACTCCAAAAGTCAGGTCATAGTATAGGATCTTGGCGATGTGCATTTGTAGATACATGAACATTTACAGTGATATTTTAGATAGAAGATATTATTGTTCGATCAAAATTTTTTGCATAACCAAAAGAATATACATTCATTTACATAATTAGCACATATATCTGTCATAACAATTATATTTTGATACGATTTTAATCGATTCTTACCGTATAACTCTAAGACGCACGCGCATACTCCGCCATTGTGCGATTAGTTCTTTTTCTGTTCCCATCTTATCCATCAAACCCTTTAGGCCGAATTTAGGTCAGGGCAGCCAGACTAAACGGAGACTAGCAATTTATACTGGACGTTGAAATATTATGTACGAACCTTTCGGTAAAGAGTACCTACTTTAGGTACGTAATTATCAAGGGAGTACATTATTGAGATAGAAATTATGGAGATATTATGGACTGGATTATGTATCACGAGTGTGTGCGCAGTCAAATGTGCACACTTTCTATTCCCTTACTCTCATAGTCCCATCAGACGGTAACTCGATCCAAATATAAAAAGATCAGACGCAGAAACAACGGTTTTAAGTCCTTTCTGAGGCTACTACTGAGAATTCCTTGATGAAAAAGTCAACCGAATTTGGACCTAATCACACCAATTATTTAAAGGTCAAAAGATTTTCCTCGGTTGAGTAAAGTTTTATTTTTCATTTGTTTGCAGGAGACATAAAATAGATACGTAATTTCATTTTCATTTTATTAGTGTAATTAGGTATTCAATTTTAGATAGACATTGGATTGTAGTTTTCATTTTAAATAGTTTTCATATTAATGGAAATGTGGTGCCTCATACCATAGTACTAATAATTGGTAGCGAACCTTACTTATTTACATTAATCCCTTATACGTTGTATGGAAACCAAGTGTTGGTTGGAAAATTCGGTAGCAAGTTGTAGATTACGTCATTGCGGTAATTTTGTTGTTTATTTAGAATATAAAATACAAACGTATACTTTGCCCAATTCGTTTCACAGTTCGTTTATGGATCCGTCCGTTAGTTCATCTTTTTTTGGTCAATGGTTACAAACGAGCACACAGACATCTATATTTAACCTCGATTAAGAATCAAAATGCAGATGCGTTGTCACCCTTGAGGACTAAGATGGAATGTCTCGATTTCGGTAAAATGGGTCTTCGATTCTTTACACTCACTATACAAAACACAGCACCATTAAGCTGCTATTTTACGCTGGTATTCTCTAAGAGGTGGTCCTTCCCCGGTCAAGCCAACTCACTCATGCTACAACCATAATATAGCTACAGCGTGGCTCTACCACGTAAAAATATTTGAGCCTGTCTATTTGTTTGACTAACTGAATATTTTTGTCCTAATCTGGTGTCTTTATAGATATTTGCGATAGTTATAAGTACAAATAAATCATCATAACTTATGAACTACTAAGGTACTAATTAAACTCAAACAAAGTCGTGGGCTCAGCTAGTGAATTAAAAAAAGACAAAAAATTACTCACACAAACAAAAATCTTAACAGACACATTTAAGTTGTAACTACTTCTTTTTTTTTAATTATTCTTAAAGTTGTTTTTTTTTTTTATTTTGAGCACGTTTTGAGCTTTTGAATGATTTAATCGACTGATGTAGCGCACTGTGCCTTGCAAAATTAAGTGTTAGCCTTGCTATATATACGATATTAAGGTCATTGCGTCTAGTTTTCAAACGAGCTTCTTTTTAAATTTCGAATTCGTATGCCTCAAACTTTTTCTCGAATGTGTGTCACCTATAAATAAATGGTATTCATTTTATGTTGATCACGCCACTCATCACTATCAGAACACACTTTCCCAGTTTTATTAAGGTTGACGCGGGTAAATGAAGGTCATAAATATTTCTCGTATCGATTCAGCTGACGTGTTATCTAATTCACCATAGACCACATCTGTTTTCCTTAAACGTTACATATAATATCTCTGAAAGGTGTCTTTTTTTCTTTATTGATATACCGATGTATTCAGTTAGTAACTATTATATTTCCAACCACCAACCATTATCTTTACCCGACTGCAAGGAGGAGGGTTATAGTTTTCAGACGTACGTAAATATTTATATGTGTTAACTCCTGTAATATAATAAATTTAATAATTTTAAAGACACGCATATAACGGTTGAATCATGCCTGTCCTCATTTGGCATACTCAGGTGGACTCAGACTGAACTCTACGCCCTGGATAGAAAAATCCTCACTACCATGAAGTCCCATAGAATGCATCATCCGAGATCGTCGCCAATGAGGCTGTACACGCCGCGAAAGCATGGTGAACGTGGCTTTTTAAGCGCGATCACCATACATAATCGCGAAGTGTGCAGCCTCCGTAATTACTTCCTGGTGAGATTGGATGATCCATTCTATGATGACGTCATTTCTTGTGATAAAGGGCTTATCCCTCTATCTTTAGCCAGAACCCGGCAGTACATAGCATTTCTGATCACGAGACCCTATGGACGGAGAAGGAGCTCTACGGGAAGTTCTGCAAGGCTCTAAATGAGCTTTTCGTAGATACAGTAGCCTCCCTCGACTAACTACGTTTCGGTGACCTCTCTGAGGGTTTTGTCTGTGGAATACAGGATCAGGTTATTAAGACCAACAACTATCGTAGATACATCCTAAAGGATGGCATCGTCGACATCTATCGAGCTTGTCGCCATCCGGTGAGTCACATAAGTATGTCATCTCTGGTTGTCCGGCGCTTTCTAACTCTGAGTACTTGCACAGGCACAACGTAGTAGCCAGGATTCTACACCAGGAGCTCGCTCTGAAGTATGGTCACGTGGATTGGAAACTGCCTTGTTATAAGTGCTTACCGGAAGCCGTGCTCGATAATGACTGCGCCAGACTCTACTGGGACCGGGCTATCACCACAGACAGGACTATTCTTGCGAATAAACCCCATATTGTGCTGATAAAACGGGCACAGTCAAGGATATTTTTGGTCAACATTACCATTCCATATGACGAGGACCTAATGACAGCCGAATCAGATAAGAAACAAAATATCTGGACCTGGCTCACGAGGAGACCGACATATGGGCTGGTCTGCCGGTCGAAATTATTCCTGTAGTCGTCTTTGCGAATGGGCTGATTCCGGTCAGCCTCTCGGGTCATTTGAGGTGACTGGGACTCCGTGACTTAATTTTTTTTAATAATATAAGTCACTTTATATTAATTTAAAGAAAAATAGTTTTTACAGATTTTATAGCGTATGTTAACTTTTTTTATATTCCCCATGTATATTTTAGATTCACGAGGGAACTGAGATGTTCGACGTCCCAACGCCATAAAGAACCGTGACTACCTCCAGACTAAAATTATTAATTTTCCGGTCCGATCTACGCAGTGTGAACTTATATTATCTTGAAGTCTAGCAGTTGTATGCTTGGGTTGGAATTTTATTTTATTAAATATCCCTTAATTTTATTAAGAATTCTAAGCAGATGGTAGCACCCTGCTATCTTCTCTATTGAAATTAGGATGTTTTTTGATTGCAATAGCGTGTCAAATCATTCTTGGAAGGAATAGATGTTGCGAGATTTAGCGAGCATTTGTGGTCTATCAAATCTGATATAGTGACGTGGGCGATCTTGTATATGTTCACAGACTGCAGACTTTCCGAAGCGTCCATTTTTTACATCAGTTATGTGTTCTATAACGTGGGTTTTTATTTATCTTCTTGATCACAGAGATAGACCACATTCACAATCAAGCTTGTACTCTCCTGCATCTTGAAAAGATAAAAAAACGATACTCTTAACTGATGGAAAAACTGACTAATCTTTTTCGGCGGCTTGAAGTATGTTTTAATGGAAGCACGCTTCAAGATGTAGCCAATCTTGTCAGTGAAACCTTTGACATATGGCAATACAGCAGGCACACACGCCCGACTATAGTCAGCTTCACTCGTTCACTGTGACGTAGGTGCGGAGCCCGAAGCTTGTTGTCATGCAAAACTTGCTTAACGTGTTGGACTGTCGGCCAGGTGTTTACTGTCACAGATCCCTTGTGCTCTCTGAAACAGAGATTCGCCCACGGTAGCTAACTGTGAACAGTGATAAGAATCACTGTTCAAATATCTATCTGTATGGGTCTTTTTTCTATACACAGTGTAGCCTCAAGATGTCATAAGAATTCCAAATTACCAACACATCTAGAAAAGCTAAAGAATTGTTTGCCTCTAACTTGATTGTGAACTGAATTTTAGAATTTATAAAGTTAAGATGGTCTAAAAACGCAGTTACTTTATCTAAAGGTAGAATTATCGTGGAAGTATTGTCGACGTACTGCTTGTAGTCTTGGATTTACGGGAGAAGTAAGCAGGGCTTTCTCCGCAAAGTATTTCATGAATATGTCGGCGACAATGGGAGATATAGGTGAGCCCATCACCACATCAGCCCTTTGCACTTAGATCTTCCTTCCACAATAGGTAGCCAGATATAAGGATGTGTCTGAGTAATACTGCATATTCTACGGGCATGTTGTTTTCTTCCAGCCTTCTAGTTACAATTGAGATGCAGTCTTCAACAGATAAGCATGTAAAGCATAGTTTCATTGTCTGCCAGATGTAGGTCTTTAACCTCGCTGAAATGGTAGGTATCCTTTGTGTGTGCTCTTATTCGTCCCCTGAGCGGTGAGAGTATTTTCGCTAAGTGTTGAGCGAACCCATAAGTAGGTGTATCAATTTGGCTCAGTGTGTGATGTAGTGGACCATTAATGTATTTTTTTGGTAACTAATACAACTTTGGTGGTTGGGCACACGTGGGTATTATCGATTTTACATCCGGTTTTTATTTTTCTGAGAGGACTCCAAAAATTTTGGCGTAGACCTCGTGTAGCCGTATAAAAAAGATATAGGGCTCCCTAAACTTACCATACAAAACACAACAGCATTGAGCCGCTATTTCACAGTTGTGTCTGTGACAGCGTGGCCCTTCCCTGGTTCAAATGACCCATTTGTGCTACAACCGTAACAAATTTCAAGCATGAAGAAATTTGCGTATAATAATTAGGTTTTCTAAGTCAACAACCCACCTATAATGAAGATATCAGCTGACAGGATCACCGATTAAATAATTAATATGAATCATACCTCAATTATTTGTTTTCTAATCCTTTACACTAAGTAAAAATAATTTGTCACCGTTTCTCGTTCGATCTTACTTAGTTAACCATCAAGTTATCTATGGACAATAATAATTATTTATATGAGTTACTAAGTGATAATTTTTCGGTATTGTTTCGACCATGTTATGCTTATATGCATAACGCTCCTCAATGTGGCTCACATTGTAAAGAGCTCTAATTCTCGTACTTAAAGATTAAAATACCCATCCATTATCCAAATATGACAAATGTAAAACAACCTGATCTATTTTACTTTATAGCTAATTTGCCTGCAGCTTCACTTTATAAAAAGAGAAGCATGTGGTAAATAATGGACAACTTAGCAGTAATTAATACAAATAAATAAAAAATAAAAGCGAATATATGATAGCATAGAAATTAATCCCCGAACTGTCGCACGTAAAAATGCCGATACTGCTCGCGACATGTCTCTCGACTATGTCCCCTAGTGAATACACATATGAGTAGAAACCACAGATAAAAAAGTCTAAAGTTCTGTGTAATCGTTACTCGTAGATTACTTTTGAATTCCAAAAATATGATACGTAATATTGTTTGTTAATTTATTTTTAAACTGATTTCAGATTGTTTTTCTGAAAGGCAATTTTCTATTCCATATTACGTGAATAGAAGTACATATATAAAGGTAGGTAATTTGTGGTATGGTAGATAAATTAATGCCATCGTAAGATCTGTATAAAGGCTTTTACGGATCGCTTGAGAAGATATTAACATGTTTATACTTATACACACAGAAATACGCGCACCTTATATCATGCTCAAGTATTTGAATAATTGAACTAATCTAGCACCGTGATTTAATAATGAGGTTTACATTACGTTTCACTCCATTATCCCTATCATCATTATTATTACAGCCATTCAAAAGACTTTTCATATATAGACTTTTCCCTAGTAATGTCACAAAGCACGGTAATAAGTCATTAACTTAAGCTTATATTTTTCTGTTTCATTCACTTAATTCTAAATGAAACACCAAAGACAGCGTCTCCTCTCCGTAGCCCAGTAGTCATATGCTGGGCTACGGGGAGGCTGCTAGTTCACGTGCACATGAAATGAGTATATTGTATGCCCATGCCATGCCCAGTCTTTGTGCTTGATGAAGTCCTATTTTAATATGGTACAGGAAAATTAATAGTCCGTGTTCACTTTCCTCAAGTTTGTTCTTAATAAACTATTGTTTTTTTTTTTTTTGAAAATGAAAACCCAACTACGTAAAAATAATTAACTAAAAAGGTTTGCTTTTTGTTAGAGCAATGTAGAATGCATCATTAAATGTTTTTTATTCGATACATACTTAAGTAAATAAAAAAATATATTATACCATTATAAATCTAACTAGAATTTTATAACGCATTGCAGAAGCGACAAACTAATTAAAAACCATGTTAGGTGGTGGTCGTTGAGGGGGAATTTTTTACTACAAATATATTTTGTAATTTTTCTTTGTTTCCGCACCTCTTATGATAAGCTAAATCAAGAAGTTTAGGCTTCAGGACATGCTAAAGATTCAAACAAACACTTATGTACTCGAAAAACATCATCCTCTTTTTAGGACATTCGGTTAATAAATATGTGTATGAAAACAACAAAAAAGAACATTTCCATCCGAAAAAAAGAATTTATTACTTAGCAATCAAATAGTTTGTTTTAAATATAACAATTAATTTGTTTGTAATGTATTTTCTTCTATGAATAACTTTTATCTGATGATTTACAATCTGACCTGATTTATCAAAATCTAATTTTTACGCTATTTTAACGCTGCAGGGTTTGGCTGTTACCGTGCATATGGCAGCTAGGTGAGGACTTTTCTAAGTCCACTGACTCTAATGACTCTACAACTTATTTGATCAAGGATATTATTCGACGCGACATGTACGTTAATGATCTCATTACTGGTTACGACGACGAGGCAAAACTTCTCTACATTCTCAATACTATTAAAGCAAATTTTAAGTCTGGTTGTTTTAGTCTACGCAAGTTTAAATCATATCTTCTTACAATCTTTAAAACTTCTAATATAAATATGCAAGAAAATTTATCACTAAGTGACTCTTTCAAAACTTTGGGTTTGGTTTGGAATCCAGATGGGGACAATCTTTATTTTAAGGTAGAGTTTCCCTCCAAATGTAACGATAATACTACAAAACGGTCTATCCTTTCAACCTCATTTAAGATCTTTGACACTCTGGGATTACTTTGTCCAAGCACTATTATTTCAAAGATTATAATGCAGCAACTTTGGATCAAAGGCTTTTAGCTAATTAGACTGGGATGAAACAATACCCCAAGATTAATGAAAGAATGGAGGAAGTTCCATTAAACTCTTCCAACTTTTACAAGACTTCCTCGTCATGCTTTATGTGAATCACCTTCTTACATTGAAATTCATACCTTTTTCGATGCTTCTATTTCCGCCTAGGGTACATGTAATTATCTAAGGTCTACCAATACTCAAGGTAACATTATAGTCCATTTGCTTTGTGCGAAGTAAAAAATAGCATCTATTAAACCTACCATTATCCCGCGGCTTGAATGTACGGTGCCTTGTTGGCAGCTCAGTTATATAAGGTTATGACAGATTCACTGCGATGTCCTATTACACGATCTTGGCATTGGTGTGATTCAAGTGTTGCCTTGTCATGGTTAAATAATTCTCCATCAAAATTATAAACTTTTGTTGCCCACAGAGTAGTAGGGGTTTTGAAAAACACAGATCCCAGATATATGCCCACTAACGTCAACCCGATTTCATTTCTAGGGGCGTCAGTGCGAATCAGCTTCAACATTTAGAGCTATGGTGGAAAGGACCTTCTTTTTTGTCTAAGCTACAGTCTGAATGGCCTGTTCTAAAGACCGCAGAGTACAGAGATTTGCCTGAAATCAAATCTTATTTTTTATCATCGATCATGATCATCGACCATTTATCATCGCTTTTATCATCGCGCTGGGAATTAATTTTGTTGCTGCCGCTAAAGATATTGGCAAGTTTTTAAAAATTAATTCTGAGCAATTATCTGAAATTGCAGCTAATGAGAACATTAAATTTAATTTTATATCTGCATACGCTCCTCACTTTGGTGGACTGTGGGAAGCTGGCATAAAATCTGCTAAATATCATATTAAAAGGGTTATAGGCAACTCTAATTTAACTTACAAAGATCTTGCAACTCTCTTTGCACAGGTTGAAGCTATTTTGAATAGCCGACCACTAAGTCCACTATCTTCCTCTCTTTAAGACTTTCTTTGTCTATCTGCAGGTCATTTTTGATCGGTTGACCTCTGACTGCACTGCCATCCCCTGCACTAATGGACTTCAATCAGAACTTTTTACGTCGCTACGGAAGACTGAAGCAAATGCGGCAGCATTTCTGGTCTCGTTGGTAACGCGAGTACATCAGCAAGTTTTTTTTATAGAAGAGGGGGCCAACGAGCATGCGGCTTACCTGATGTTAAGTGACTATCGCCGCCCATGATCAACCGCAACACCAGGGGAATTGCAGGTGCGTTGCCGGCCCTATAGAAAGGAGTAAGCTCTTTTCTTGAAGGTCTCCAGGTCGTATCGGTCCGGAAAAATTGCCGGTGGTAAACTATTCCACAGAGGTTGTACGCGGAAGAAAACTCCTTTTGAAACGTACAGTGGTGGACCGCCAAGCATACAGATGGTGTGGATGGTATTGGGACGTTTGCCGTGTAGTGCGTTCATGAAATTTGGCGGCTGGGATTAATCCGAACGATTCCTCAGAGCACTCCCCATGGTATATGCGAAAGAAAATGCAAAGAGATGCAACATATCTTCGCAGCGCCAGTGAATCGAGCCGATCGGAAAGCACTCGGTCGTCGACGATTCGAGCCGCTCTGCGCTGGATGCGGACAAGTGGAAGGAGCTGGTACTGGGGAGCCCCAGCCCAGAGATGAGAACAGTATTCCATGTGCGGCCGAACCTGCGCCTTGTAAAGATGCAGGCGGTGTGCCGGCATGAAATACTGTCCCGCTCTGCTGAGCACGCCAAGCTTTTTAGAGGCCAATTTGGCCTTCTCTTCCAAGTGACCACGAGATGCACGTCACTCAATATGTCAACGCCGAGGATTCCGATACTGGCTGAGGCAACAAGGGGAGTGCCTCGAAACTGAGGAGATACGACAAAGGGGTTCTTTTTAGCGATAAACGCGCAAACTTTTGTCTTCAGGGAGTTTAACTGGACTAGATTTAGTCACCCCCAATCCGAGACTCTGTTTAGCAAAGACTAGACTTCAGACACAAGTTTGTCCCGGTACTCGGAGACGTTTTCCCGAGAAATATTGGCACGACCGGTGTAAAGAGCATCACCAGAGCTGTCATCTGCATAGCAATAAATGTTATGGGTTTTCAACATATCATTGATATGCAGAAGAAACAGCGTTGGCGATAGCACGCAGCCTTGTGGAACACCAGCATTAATAGGCTTGTAATCGGAGCTTGCACCGTCTACAACGACCTTGATGCTCCGATAAGTTACAGCAACACTCAAAATGGAGAGCCAACCAGTCATTATCACGCATTGGAGACTTAGTTTTAATAAAAGAAGAACACGTTCCTCCTCTTAACTATCGTCTACGTCGAGTGTCACGTCTGTTTCCTGGTCCCGTCGGTGTGTCCAAAGTTGTAGAGCTAAATACCATGAAAGGTCCTGTGAAGAGGCCCGTTTATCTGTCCGCTGCCTTCAGCCGATGAGATTGAAAAATAGTTGAAAATGTAGAGAAGTATGTTTACGCTATTTTCTACATACATGATAAACGTATAAGTGCTGTGTGTATCCTGCACTACGTCGATGCAGTCGTCCAGCCAGAATATGACGTAATATTCGAGGTGGAGCTCGTGACGAAGATACAATGTTTATCGTATTTTCTTATTGTAACTTACTTACTTGTCAGCTTTCAACTAGTTAACCATTATTTTCTGTAACTTATATATACACAATAAAACTTTATGCAGAAAGTTTGAGTTTCTTTAAATACACTTCCACTATGTCAGTTTAGACACTATTAATATAGTAAAAGCCACTGTTTTAAGATTTATTACATTTCACAGCCAAAAGTACTTTTAAGTTGTATTAATTTTAAAAATAAATATGTTGTAGTTATAGGAATTTGGTTGACTAACTGCCTGGCTATTTATTAATAATTTCCCACGATGAAAAACAAATAAGTTTAGCAATGATATAATAATCGATAAAAATTGGAAGTTGTATGATCATTCAGTTTAATGCACTACTTGAACATGCACATTTAGTTCAATTATTCTCTAATTCTTTCGAACAATTCCATTATTCATAGTATCTGATAATTTACAGTTTTTTTAACTTATATATAAGTGTGGTCTGTATCGTTAAACTTTTTAACATTTGGTCACTTACATGGTTAATAAATGTTTTTGTAACCGTTATTAGTATGATGTTTCAGTTTGCCAAAAAGTTACAGATTGGGAACGAGTAGCATATATCAATTCATAGTTTGAGTCAAATTTAAAAAGCTGTGTTAGGAATTTTAGAGACAGCGTCATTATTTTGGCTAGCTATCGGCATTTGCTAGATTTTTTATTTACCATAAGCTGCATAACACTATAATGCTGCTGTGGTTCTACCGCTGTATTTATACCGCTGTGTACCTACGTTGAGTGACGAACTCCAGTGTCAATTTTTTTATTGATATGAGATATTTTATTTTCCTCCTCAAGGATGACAACGCATGCTATATTTTGATTATTAATCGGGAATGGATGTCAGGGGTCTATGACCCGCAGCATTCTATCTCCATCAAATGGATAGTGCTTACTCATTTTTCCACACTCACTCGTATATTAAAAAACCACAGCTATCAGTTAATAAGTAAATAAATAATTAAGAAGTATAAACTTTTATCAGACTTATTTAAATAGTTCAATTTTTTTTAGTTATTGGCTCATTCCTGGATAAAGTCTCATAAGTGGAGGTTTAATCATTATTAATTTTAAAGCAATTTATCTATTATATATATAAATATATATATATATATATATATATATATATATATATATAGAATTGAAGTGTCTGTGTGTAATATTGAAATAACTGTCTTATATCAAGGTGAGGGAGTTAATTACATGCCACTAAGACATTTTTTTTTATTGAAGAGGGGGCAAACGAGCATGTGGCTCACCTGATGTTAAGTGACTACCGCCGCCCATGATCAACTGCAACACTAGGGGAATTGCAGATGCGTTGCCGGCCCTTTAGAAAGGAGTAAGCTCTTTTCTTGAAGGTCCCCAGGTCGTATCGGTCCGGAAAAATCGCTGGTGGTAAATTATTCCACAGAGAGGTTGTACGCGGAAGAAAACTCCTTTTGAAACGTACAGTGGTGGACCGCCAAGCATCCAGATGATGTGGATGGTATCGGGACGTTTGCCGCGTAGTGCGTTCACGAAATTTGGCAGCTGGGATTAATCCGAACAATTCCTCAGAGCACTCTCCATGGTATATGCGAAAGAAAATGCAAAGGGATGCAACATCTCTTCGCAGTGCCAGAGAATCGAGCCGATCGGAAAGCACTCGGTCGTCGACGATTCGAGCCACTCTGCGCTGGATGTGGTCAAGTGGAAGGAGCTGGTACTGGGGAGCCCCAGCCCAGAGATGGGAACAGTATTCCATGTGCGGCCGAACCTGCGCCTTGTAAAGTTGCAGGCGGTGTGCCGGCATGAAATACTGTCCCGCTCTGCTGAGCACGCCAAGCTTTTTAGAGGCCAATTTGGCCTTCCCTTCCAAGTGACCACGAAACTGCACGTCACTCGATATGTCGACGCCGAGGATTCCGATACTGGCTGAGGCAACAAGGGGAGTGCCTTTGAAACTGAGGGGATACGACAAAGGGGTTCTTTTTAGCGGTTAACGCGCAAACTTGTGTCTTCTGGGGGTTAAACTGGACTAGATTTAGTCGCCCCCAATCCGAGACTCTGTCCAGCAGAGACTCGACTTCAGACACAAGTTTGTCCCGGCACTCGGAGACGTTTTCCCGAGAAATATTGGCTCGGCCGGTGTAAAGAGCATCACCAGTGCTGTCATCTGCATAGCAATGAATGTTACGGGTCTGCAACATATCATTGATATGCAGAAGAAACAGCGTTGGCGATAGCACGCAGCCCTGTGGAACACCAGCATTAATAGGCTTGCAATCGGAGCTTGCACCGTCTACAACGACCTTGATGCTCCGATCTGCAAGAAAACTGGTGATCCAATCGCACAATTTCTCGGGAAGCCCATAGGAAGGGAGCTTCGAAAGAAGCGCTTTGTGCCAAACCCGATCGAAGGCCTTCGCAATGTCCAAACTAACGGCCAATGCCTCCCCCCTTGGACTCTACTGCCTCCGCCCATCTGTGAGTTAGGTAGACCAGAAGATCACCAGCTGACCTACCACGGCGAAAACCGTATTGGCGGTCACTAATCAGCTGGTGATCCTCAAGGTACCTCATGAGCTGGCAGTTTACAATGGACTCCATTGTTTTGGAGAACAAGGAGGTGATGGCGATAGGCCGGTAGTTGGACGGGTCTGAGCGGTCGCCTTTTTTAGGGATCGGGTGGACGAAAGCCGTCTTCCATGATTTTGGGACTACGCCTAGGGAGTAGGAGTACCGGAAAAAACGCGTTAAAACCGGTGCCAACTCTGGAGCACACGTCCTCAGCACAATTGGGGGGATTCCGTCAGGCCCACTCGACTTGTGGATGTCCAGGGAGAGGAGTGCTTTGCGAACCGAGCGCTGAGTGAACTGCACTTCCGGCATGGAGCACTCACACCGCGGGATGGTCGGCGGCGTACTCCCCCCGTCATCGAGAGTCGAGTTAGACGCAAAGAAAGAGCCTAGAAGATCGGCTTTCTCCTTTGCGGTGTGGGCCAGTGAGTCGTCCTCCCTGTGCAGAGATGGAAGAGATGGCTGACAGAAATTCCCCTGGACAGCCTTGGCGAGAGACCAGAATGTACGGGTTCCAGAAGGAAGACGAACTAGTTTCTCGCCAATTCTGCCTATGTGCTCTGACTTTGCCTTGGCAATGACTCTTTTGAAGGACCTAGAGGTGGAATTATACTTCTTTTTTAGAGCGCTGGTGTTTACATCCCTGGACGCTGATGCGTCAGCCCAGGCCTGGTAGCACTCCTGCTTATAGCATGATGCTATTTTACAGGAGCGACCAAACCATGGCTGAGATTTGCCTCCAATGGGCACCACAGAGGAAGGAATAAAAAGTTCCATACCCTGAAGTACCACATCAGCGACAGAATCCGCAACAACGTTGGGATCGTCTGGCGAGAAGCAAACCCGCCCCCAAGGGTAGTATGCAAAGAAAGACCGCATCCCATCCCAATCGGCTGACCTATAGTGCCAAACACGGCGGCAGCCTGCAGAATGCAACCGCATTAATAAACATTTTAAAAATGTGTATGTCTTTTGTTGGTCTGTTTGTCTAACATACTTACTACTACATACTTAAATGTCTTTGTTTCGTTACAATCAGTTCAACCATTCCGAAGATTAGTCTGGACCAAAGACATTTTCATTTCAAGCAGGAAAATAATTCGATTTCGGTGCGACGGGGTGAGGGGCACAAGTCTCTTGCGCCACCCGCTTGCTGTTAAAGTTTCTTTCCTTCAATAGTATTGCTTATTTGTTTTAATTGTATGTAGTAGTAATAGACCAGACATCAGCAACAAAATTGTCATCTGTAACTTTTGTCCTATGGAATATATCTCCGATTTTTGTCATTTAGTCTAAGTGGCATCACCGTAAGGTTCATAATTTAAAAAAAAATATTTTTAATAATATTTTTAAATTTTATTATTTCTGGTAGATTGTTCTAGAAGAAAGAAAAAAATTATTGTAATAAGTGCCCTCTGTTAGTAATTGACAACATGCCTAAAACCGATTTTTACCTTATATTTAGAAGTGTCACCTAATGGGAAATAGCTAAAATGTTTTCCAAATAAATATTCAGCGTAGTATTGCTATTTTTTTTGCTAGAGGGCTTAACACACGCGCGTGCTCACAGTTTTTGTATGCAAATTTTCCCAATGTCAGCTCCATAGATATACACTATGTGTATATCTATGTGTTCCTACAATGGTGACTTTAATTTTACACACGGTTAGGGCTAGTGCCCATTAATCATATTAAATTTGATAGATTAAAATTATTCGTAAATTGAAAACAAATTTTTCAAAAAAACTAAATAACAAAATGTTACTAAAATTTGGATCACCCTTGCCAAATTTAATTAATAAAATTACCTAGTTAAGTGGGAGCGGCAACGCATCGTTTTGCGAGTGGCAACCGCGCAATGCGTCTGGTACCTACATTGAGCTATTATGTACTACATACTAGAGGCGACACTGCATTCAGCTACTCTATTCCACTCAACTGCGGTGCATACACCGCACTTTAATCAGTCACTCGCTAGGCGCTTATAGAGTTGTCACGTGTTGTGTTGATTTAAAAAAAATCTCTTGATAAAAATATGCCGTCGTGTGTACTTAGATATTGCACAAATAATTCAAGAAATGTCAGTAAAGCCAAGGAATTACTTTTCATCGGTTAATAAGATACTTAATCAAGTAAAACGTATTATATATCAATAATAAAACAAATTATTCCTAAGACGCCATCTTGTGTCATGGAATATAGATTATGAAATGAATATGTATGTTCAGATGCGACATTTCTGTGGGTACTTAAGTACAGGACGAATATATTATTATACATATTTTTTGTAGAAATGTATGTAAGTTTTTATAATTTGGCAAAATTTTTCATGTTTAAATCTGCTTATTATTCTTTTATTTTATTTTTAGGTTTGCGCTTTAAATGTCAGCATATTCAGATGCTGTGTAGTTCGGATGTGTATTTGCCATTACGATCACAAGTTTACACAAACACTAATAACAAAAATAAAAGCGGCCATATCACAAGAGATGTAAACGTACCTACTAGATTAGAAAACGAAAACAAAACAAAGCGTCTTTATCACAGTAATATAACCTAATTAAACAAAAATTAATTAATAAAGCAATAGGTAATATAAAATGTTGCGGTTGTCGCGGAAACATTCACAAAAATATTAGTCGACGTAATTATGGGCACTATTGTGAAGATGTGTGTCAAGGACACAGGTTCGGCGACCACTATAAATATAAAAGCAAAGAATTAATTCGATTTCGGTGCGGCGGGGTGAGGGGCACACGTCGCTTGCGCCGCCTGCTTGCTGTTAAAGTTTCTTTCCTTCAATAGTATTGCTTATTAGTTTTAATTTCAATGATGCAATGCTATGATCCGTGACCCCGCCAAATGACCGCTGCGCGACAGTTCTCTACGTACAGGTTGCTCTAAGATGCTATTTTCTAAAATTTCAAATAAATCCGTAAATAATAACGTTTAATATTAATATAATATCTTCATGAAATGAAAATGTGAAAACGTATATGTGTGTTAAAATAAAGCCACCATTGTAGGAACACGTACAATATTTAAATCCCTTTGTAATGAAACTTTACGAACTAATAAAACGTAATACTAGGGCTGATCTAGGCTATATTTTATCCAAAACAATAGGACATTAAAAAATAAAAATAGTGAAAATTTATGATTTTTAATTATATTAAATTTAAACAATGTCACATTAATGGGATCCTACCCAGGCGAAGCCACGGCGGATCGCTAGTATATTCATAAATAAATATACTAAGCTTAACCTTTCACCACAGAAGCGCAATTGCGGAAAATTCACAGAAACTCGATGAAAGTCCAAGTCCAGCAGTGCATAAATTTTATAAGTTTTGTTTTTGTATTTATTTGTTATTTATTTCTATATATAATATGGATATATTTATAAATATTGTTTCTGCATCACCAAACCACACAGTTTACTGCTTTTTGCGATCCTGTCCATACAAAGGTTGTATAGAAGAAATCGCTTTTAGCGATAAAATCGCCCATTGTGACACTACTTTTTTTCTTCTTCTTTCGTTTATGTCTTGATTTGGTGTACAATAAAGAATTATCTATCTATGTATAACGCACATTCAAATCTGGCAACTTTACCAATGGAAGTTAACCAGAGGTTACAAAGTTACGATTAACGCGGAGAAAATTACGTTTTTCGAGATATGCCATTTATTGAATGAAAATTTAATAACTAATTGACAGCATTGATATGCCAACATGAGAGTTAATTTTAGTATTTCATTCCCCATGATTTCGTACTCAAGAAGTTATCAATTTATGGTATTCATGGTTTTCTTTTAAAATGACTTAAGTCTTATCTTACTGGTCGAGCTTTTTAGGCGCGTATTCAACATCTTCGTTAATGACCTTCCTCTTAGTCTTACAATTTTCAAACCATACATTTTTTTTCATCTGACCAGTAAGGTGTACTATAAAGCTAAATGGAGTTTTTAAACCATTTTAAAAAAATCGATAACAAGAGAAAAACTTGCCAATCGAACAACACTAGTTAACTTGAGCATGATGCACTTGTGCAAAGCGATATCAACTCTTTGGTGGATTAGTGAACAACAAACGGCATGAAATTGAACGGAGATAAATGTGTACACATCAAATTTACTAGAAAAACTAAATTCTCCAAACTTATTATATCGAAGGCATTCGGGTCAAAGAGGTAATTGCTGTCAAATATTTGGGTATTCTTTTGGATCAAAAACTTACATTCGTCAATCATATTGATAATGCTACAAAAAGATCATCAAAAATATTAGGGTTGGTAATTAGAAACGGGAAATTTTTCAGAAAACCATCAACCAAAAACTTGCTCTACTGCAGCCTATTGCGATCAGTTTTAGAATACGGAAGTGTAGTATAACGTCCCCATTTTGCAACTCATAGTCTGAGGATTGAACGGATTCAAAAAAGGTTCATACGCCATTTATTGTACTCCGTTAACAGCTGATAAATCCCTATTTCTACTCTAAATCATTAGAATACTTTGAGCTGACATCACTAGACAAGCTAAGAGAAGCAACTGATTTAATGTTCATCTATAAAATTATTAGGAAGTACGAATACGTATGCTGTCAAGACTCCGGAAATCCTCTCAAAATTTTGCTTTAGAGTGCCGCGTAAAACACCTCGTGCTTTGATCAAGCCTCTAGTATGCCCTTTCCTTAGGACGGTACAAGAATCGAATTCCTTGGTCTCTAAAATTAGCTATCTTTACAACAAATATTGTGGACCATCACCAAATCCTTGACGTACTTTGTATGACAACCAATAAATAAATAAAAAAAAACACTTTTAGAGATGTAGCTTTTATTTTATGGCCCTATTATTTAATGTTTCATTGTGTAACAAT
Source organism: Parnassius apollo (assembly GCA_907164705.1). NCBI lineage: Eukaryota > Metazoa > Arthropoda > Insecta > Lepidoptera > Papilionidae > Parnassius > Parnassius apollo. Next base: position 11,379,967 of record CAJQZP010000178.1, read on the forward strand.
CACATATAAGTTTAAGTGATTGGGCATTATGTCCAAGATAATAAGTTGTAGCAATTAAGGTTTTTACAGGTATAACAATCGTTGGTAAACTAATTAAATAAAAATTAAAAAATAAAATTACTCTGTAAAAAAGTTAATTCATTTGGAACAACAATCATTAATATGTGTAGAATATGATAAAATAGCAGCTTAAGATGCGGTGAATAAACGACTTTTGGGTATTAGAGAGGGTGAAGCAGATGAGTGGGGGACGAATAGTCTTGCGCCGCTGTACAGTTGCGAAGTACCGTGGTGATTGGCGGTTCGAATCCCGTCGCACGCATGTATTTTTTGTATTCATATTATTAAAATGTTCTTATTATTAAAATATCTCTATATATTTGTTTCCTTATTTTGAAAATGTTATGTACCAACATATTTTTGTATTGTTACGAGCTTGACGTTCGTGACAATAAAAACTGCCAATTGCATTACCAAAATTTACACTTTTATTACCTAACACCAATTAAAATTTAAAACACTAATAATTAACCACACTGATTCACTTTATTTCGCTCCGAAGTTTCGTTTGTCTCGCCAAATTCAATACTGCCCCGATCGTGGCATGCAGTGGGTTTAAATACACTTTTACACCGAATCATCCAGAATATTCCCGTAGATACGGGCGCCGACCGACCAGACTCAGAAAGTTCGAGTGTGAGGCTTCTAGAAAGCTTATTTCTTCAATTCGATACTAGATGGCGCTGTTGGTTAAAAGATTAGTCGTGTCATTTTCTGGAAAGCTCTCCTCGCTTTGTTACCCGAAACTAGATGGCGCCAGTGCCAGACGTAAATTTAGGCGCGGAACACTACCCCCTCCTAAGACATGCTCGTCCTGAGCATTATCGGCCCCATAATAACGCGCTAGGCGATCTACATGGACGATCTTAGGAGTCCCTCTTGCGCCTTTCTGTATCCGGTAGGTTACATCGTTGATCCTGGTCACAATCCAGTACGGGCCGTCCTATTTAGCTTGAAGCTTAGGAGATTTCTCTTTGCTGCGGACCGGATTGTGCAACCACATTAGTAAACCTTCGTCGAACCCTTTGTTGTTCATTTTGCGGTCATACCGGGTTTTCATCTTTTCAGACATTTGCTAGCCCGATTGTCTGACGTGCTCATAAATGTCATTCATTTTGTTCCGCAAGTCATTTGCATTATCGGTTATACTGCGTGGGGCATCAGGTGGTATCCCGGTGATCAGGTCTGCAGGCAGCCCTAATTCTCTTCCAAAGTTTGTGAAAGCTGGTGTTACTGCTGTGATTTCGTGAACAGCGCTTCAATATGACAACAAAAATGGTTGTATGCGCTTGTGCCAATCTCATTGCCGATTGTCTACAACTTTTGCTAGGTACCTCTCCAATGTCTGATTAAATCGTTCCACCTTTCCATCAGATTGCCGGTGATAAGAACTCGTTCTTGTTTTATGAGTACCCATAACTCGGCAAGTTTCCTGGAATATTTGTGACTCAAAATTCCTTCCTTGATCTCAAGTTCCTCTCTATTTTATACGCAAATGTTGAAGCTTCTTGATTTGGAATGGCGAAGACTTCTGGCCACTTAGTGAAGTAATCCATCACAACCATGAAATACTTGTTACCGCTTTCACTCTCCGGAAACGGCTCCGACACGTCAATGGCTATTCTCTCCCATGGGGCAACAACATTGTACAACTTCAATGCACCTCTACTACGAGTCTGAGGTTCCTTTACAGCCGCACAACTTGTACATTTGCGACACCAGTCCTCGACATCGTTTCGACAATGGACTCAGTAAAACCCTTCTCGGATGTTCAGTAGAGTTCGTTTAACTCCCAGATGGCCTCCTGAACAATCATTATGGTACAGCTGTAGAACATCCGGTACTTTAGCTTTAGGGACATCCATTTGCAAATGACAGCTGTCTCCCCGAACATTTTCCCATTTACGGTACAGAACTCCATCCTGAAGCAGCAAGCTGTCCCATTGGGCCCAATAGCTTTTTGTGTCCAAACTCATCTCTGAAACGTCGCTCCACTTGGGCTTGGGAGCACTAGCCTTCATCCATTCCAGAATCGGCTTGATGTCCGGATCTTCCTGCTGTGCATGTTGTAAGCTGTCCTTCCACTCGTTGCTGAGGTGGTCTGTCCTGAGCATCCTCACGAATACCACTTCCTTACTCTCTTGCCTAGTACAATGTTTGCAATCTTCAGGACTAGGTCTTCTTGACAATGCATCTTCGTTGCCATGACATTTCCCGCTGCGATGTTCGATCTCAAAGTCGTATACCTGCAGTAGTTCAATCCACCTCGCAACTTGTCCTTCTGGATTTTTAAACTGCAATAGCCATTTTAGTGCAGCATGGTCAGTTCTTAAGTGAAACTATCGCCCCAGAAGATATTTGCCAAAATGCTGCAACGACATTACCACAGCTAGCAATTCGCGTCTTGTGACACAATAGTTCCTTTCTGGTTTTGAACACGACTTGCTGAAGTACGCTATCACGACCTCTTGGTCACCATTCCGTTGAGACAATACACCGATAAGTCCTATATCAGTTGCGTCTGTGTCATCTATAAACTCTTTGCTTGCATCAGGGTATCCCAAAATATGTGTCTTGCACAGACGGTCCTTGAGCTCCTGGAATGCGATATTGCAACTTTCATCCCAGCAGAAATGTCTTCTCCTCGGTTAGCTTGTGCAGAGGTTTGGCTATATCTGCAAAGTTCTTCACAAATCGCCGGTAATAGGAGCACAAACCCAAAAATGCTCTAACCTGCGTCTTGTCTTTTGGAACCGGCCAATCCTTGACAGCGGCGATTTTCGCTGGATCTGTGCGGATACCTTGTTCCGATACTACAAACCCCAAAAAGTTAACTTGCGTTGGAATAGTGAACATTTCTTCGGGCTCAACTTGAGGTTGGCACTCTGAATCTTCATGAGCACGCGTTCCAGGTTTTGAAGGTGTTCCTCAAACGTACGGCCTACGATGATGATGTCATCCAAGTAGACCAGACAGGCATCGCCAATTAGCCCGGTAAGTACAAGTTCCATCAGCCTTTCAAACGTTGCTGGAGCATTGCACAACCCAAACGGCATTACTTTAAATTGCCACAGACCCTTTCCCGTCGAGAACGCAGTTTTCTCCTTGTTTTTAGGGTCAATTTCAACTTGCCAGTAGCTATTTTTTAGATCCAGCGTGCTTAACCACTTTACTCCTATAAGCATGTCCAGCGTGTCATCAATTCTTGGCAAGGGATAGCTGTCCTTCTTTGTAACGTCGTTCAGGCGGCGTTAATCAACACAGAATTGCATTCTGCCGTCCTTCTTCTTTACCAGCACCACGGGTGAACATCACGGACTAGATGAAGGTTCAATAACACCATCCCTCACCATTCCCTCAATCATGGTTTCCACTTCCTTTTCACGTGCTACTGGCTATCTTCTTGGCCGCTGACGGATAGGCAATTCTTCTCCTGTGTTTAATTTGTGTTGAACTAAGCCAGTCTTTCCTATGTCAGCATCGTTTGATGAGAATACATCGGCGTACTTGAGTAACAACTTCTTCGCCTTGACCAAATCGTACGGGGAGAGAACACTGCGGCAGTCTTCCAAAAGTGTGGTCACTCTCGTTTCTAAATCCTTTCTGGGGGTCCCACTCGATAAATATTAGCACCGACGTAACCAATCCACTTCCTCACATGTACCAACCAGTGTGCCTTTTTTTAATAATCTGTTCCTGTTCACAAAGGTTCAGCACACGTACTCCTGAGATGTCAGTGGTTCTGACCAAGGTTCGAGCCACTTTCCATGGAAGGTCATTGTTTACCCTTTCCATGAGTACACAACGGTGAGCTTTCCCAGGGTTCCAAGGAAGACTAACCAGCACAATCGTTTCCGATCTCGGCGGAAGAACAATCTTCTTAATGCTGTTCACGTTCCCTGGTAACGCATCTTCCATAAAAAGTTCCTCCTGTCCACATTTCAAAACACCTTGCTTAACGTCGATCTCACAACAATTATTCCTCATAAAGTCTAGGCCCAGGATGCAATCGTCCATTATATCAGCCACGATGACATTATGCAGGTAGATCATGTTGCCTAGCTTCAACTCCATCTCCTTATCTCCACGGACGGGTATACGCTGACCGGTGGCTGTTAACAAATTAATGCGTTCTCGGTTGTATGCGGAGTCCCCAAGGAACTGTCTTATAAGTTGGGAACTAACAACCGTGCTCCACCCTGCACTGGCTCCAGTGTCTATGGTCAGTTTACACATTCTGTTGATCTCGCCCTTGATGATTAGGCTGTTCCCATCATGGGTTTGTGAGATCGAGATCCTTGGGGCTCTTTTAACATCAGCCAGCACCCGCCCCGCAGTTCTGGTTTTTACTCGTTTCCCTGCTGCTACTGGGCGGGGCTGTTAGCCGCACCACCCTCCCGATATCGTTCACCTTCCCTTTCTACGGTTCGCTTAGGACAGCTGGATCGAAGATGGCCCCTTTCCCCACAGCCATAGCACCTAGCGCTGTATCCTTTATTGCGGTCGCGAACCGTAGCCTGACCTCAAGGTTGCGGATGCCGTCGATGAATGTCTGTAACAGGTTCCCTTCAATGAGCGCAGGTACAGACTGGTATGCTTTTCAAATCTTCTCCACCTCAAGGGCTCACTGCTGAAGGTTTTCGTTGCTGCGTTGCACGCGATCTTTAAGCTGCGCGCTAAAGACGTGTTCCAGGTGAGCGTCGCCATATCTCGCCTCCAATACCTCAAGGAGCTGCTCGTAGGTCACTTTCTTACCGAGAGCTTCCAACACAGTTAAGGCTTGGTCGCGCAAGCCTAGGGTGATTGCAGTTATGGCCTGGCTTTTATTCCAGCCGTTCGCCTCCATGACGGCCTCGAACTGGATTTTGTAGGCCGACCAGGAAGAAGTCCCGTCGAACGGCGGCACTTTGAATCCACGTAGCGAAGGTGTTGTAGCTACTACGGAAGCTGTCGTTCCATCCCCATGTTTGAGGTCGTTCAGCGTTTTCTTCACGTCAGCCATCACGTTGTCAACCCGATTGTTCACTTGGTCGATTCGGGTTTCAGCTTTTGCGATTTGGGTTTCAGCTTCTGACAGGCGGTTGTCATGCTGAGCAACCCTATCCTTCACCTCCTTTATCTCCTTTCCGAAGGTAGCATGAAGGTCCTTCATGAGGAGAATCTGCTCTTTCACCCGACGGGTCTGTTCCTCCTGTCGGCGGGCTTGTTCATCTTGTCCGCCCCGCAGCTGCTCTTCCAACCGACGGACCTGTTCCTCCTGTCGGCGAGCCTGTTCGTCTTGTCGGCGAGCTTTTTCCTCCTGCTGCTCTTTCAACCAACGGGCCTGTTCTTCCTGTCGGCGGGCCTGCTCCTCCTGTCGTCGAGCCTGCTCCTGCAGCATCACCATCAGAGCACCTAAGCCAGGTGCTGCAGTGTAGGAGCTACTGACGGGCCTGCAGCCAATGGCCGGCCCTCCGACGTCTGCGGCGTTGCACCACCAAATCGTCTCTGGTCCGTCTCCTGCTGGCGTTGACTTTGGGTACGGACACCCTCCGTTTCCTCCTTAGGTAAAATCGGCATGATTTTATCCCACTTCTGACACCAATTGTTACGAGCTTGAGGTTCGTGACAATAAAAACTGCCGATTGAATTACCAAAATTTACATTTTTATTACCTAACACCAATTAAAACCTAAAACACTAATAATTAACCACACTGATTCACTTTACTTAAAAGACACTAGATGGCACTAGTGCTAGACGTCAACTTAGCCGCACAACAGTATTATTATTTTTAAAATACGTAAATATTTTTTTATTAATTGAAAAATAAATATTCAATTTTCTAATAAAATTGTCGAGAAAATATGTAACAGATTCTTTAGACGAATAATAAATAATTCATAAATAAAATGGCTGGTGTAGAATGTTCAATTCTAAAAATAGTCTATTCTCGAAACGGCTAATTGTCAAAAAATTTTGAATTTATAAAAACGTATAATTTTTTACTATAGATATATATTACTTCAGAATCAAGATTAAAATAATAAAATAAAATAAAAACATCCACCGAGCTTGATGGTTGATTACGGAGAAAAATATTAATATACAGTGTGTTACAAAAGAGTGTAGTAATACCAAAGGCAGACATCGTTATGAAAAACTTTTATTATGATGTCAGCCCTAAAATCGAATAGAATAAAATAGAATAGAATATTTTCTTATTTAATATAGATCACATGTAATTGTTATTGAAAGTCATTTTTACATTACCACTGGTTCGGAAAAAAACCTCTGTCCTAGGAAAAACCAGCCAGGAACCCAATGGGACTTTAAGAACATATATATTACAATATTATTGATTAAAAACTATTTACAAAATTTATTTTAGAAACAACTTTGAAGCGACCACCTCATTGCCAGGGGTTATTATCAACCATGTATTCATTTATATTATAATAAACCTTTTTATACAGTTTTTAATTAATTAAATATTTTAAAAAATATTTTAAAAAATATCTGATCGACCTAAACTTAGCATTAACGGTGAGGTATTACAAGTTAACCAAGAAAAATACCTAGGCTTAACACTGGACAAAAACATTACATGGAAAGCTCACTTGCAATATGTTCACAACAAACTCTCCTCACTTGTGGGCGCACTGCGTAAAATAGTCCGATATATACCGAAACATGCTCGACTTTTAATATACAATACGTTGGTGAAGCCTCACTTACTGTATCAAATCGAAATATGGGGTACTGCAGCTAAAAGTAATTTAAAACCAATACAAATATGACAAAATAAAATAATTAAAATCTTACGCAACTATGACTTCTTAACACCATCGAAAACGATTTACAAAAACACAAAAATGTTAAATATTAAACAACTTTTTACGTATAATACATGTCTACTTGTCTACAAGATAACTCACAAGCTTATTCACTCACACATAACATTCACAACAAAAAGTCAAATAAACAAATATATAACCCGCCGAGCCAGCAATTTTGTGTTACCTGCCGTAAGAACAAACTATGGAAAAAATAACATAACATTTGGGGGAGCATAGTAATACAATCAACTTCCAAAACATGTGAAAGAAGCGACTTCAATCAATATTTTTAAAAGAAGATTATTTGAATATATTTATAATGATGAAACTATGCATTAAAATTATACTTGGACCACCGCCTTATAGTTGATAGGAACACAATGAACTCGCTTCTTGGTTAACGATCGACCGGTATAATTTTTTTATTTATTTTTTTACTACCCACACGCACTAGAATTATAATATAGATGTTATTGTTCTCATGTAAGTGACTTATTGTCTTAATGAGAAATAAAGTTCTTTAAACCGAAATATTTAAACTTATTAACAGCCAATCCTTTTTCTGGATATAATTCACAGCTGCTGGATAAAATGCATTATGTCAACAACTTTTCGACCATGAATTGGTGGTTCTAGAGATTCAGTTGACGGTTCAATCAATAGCACATCGTCAGTGATTTCTCTGTAATAAAAAAAATATTTTTTTTAATTACAAAATAAAAAATCTTATTCATGGCAATTACGCGGTATTTACGAATACTTACTTATCATAATTTGATTTTGGTTTGGCTCTTGGAGTTACAACTGATGCAATTGAAAGTAATGTCCCAAGGTTTTAGTGCTCAGAATTTTTTTGTAATCTAAAATTGAAACAAACAAGTTTTTAAATTTAAATACATAGTTATTTTGATATCATGTTGTTGTTTTTTTTTTTTTTTTTGAGAAATTTAATTCCGACTATTTGCATTTTTAGTAATTTGCATTTGACATAGAAAATTTTGTCTGCGGATTTATTCAATTTATGTTGTGGGTATTTTGGTAATTTATAGCGCCTAAGCCCACTCATTAATTTTGAGAAGTAATTCTGAGTTGATAATTTAGAAATATTCTGTAACACCATGTATGTAAAAGCTTACTCATGAAAAGTTTTCTTTGATCATTCATCTGCTGACGGATTGTACGCCAACCGTTAATTTTACTAAAAAAAAATAAAAAAATAGATTATGATTGTATTAAAAATATATAAAAAATATATAAAAAAATAATTTCTGAAAAATTATTACAAACAAGAAAATCGAGAAAAAGTCAATCAGCGCGACCCATTATACTATGCGGGATTAGAATCAATACACATCGACGCAAGAAACTAACTCAATGCACGGCTCCGCTTGACCAATCGAACTACTGACGAAGTGGTTGAAATTACGCATGTATAGATAATTTATATAACCAAAATAAGGTGAGCACAAAAATGTAGATACTTACTTTACAACTTCCATCATATGTTTTTGTTTCATCGAATAAGATCTCTTTATTGCCCTGCGTTAATTTTTTTTATTGCCCATTTTTAATGTTAATACATTGATTGTTTATTTTATAAAACTCATGACTAAAACCGAAATCGCAAGAAGTTTAGGCCAACTTATAAAGACTCATTCGAGTTATTAATTATTTTAATCGATAAATAAAAACAACAGTTCCCTTTATTATTATATATTATATCATTGTTATCAATTTGATCAAGATTTGTTTATAAATAATCCAGTTACAATCGATAGAATTTCATTTTTAATGGATTTTTTTTCTATCGAGAAAATTTACCGAAAACGTGTTTTGTACACAATGGTCCCCCATATATATGATCAAGATTAACATTTTTTTGCAGCTCTAAAATATATTTTCCTAAAAAATATTTTTCTGAAGCCTACTGTTACGAGCTTGAGGCTCGTGACAATAAAAATTGCCGATAAAATTACCAAAATTAACACTTTAATTTACTTTACACAAATTAAAACTTAAAACACTAATAATTAAACACACTAATTCACTTTATTCCACTCCGAAGCTTCGCTTGTCCCGCCAAATCCAATACTAACTCGATCGCATCTTGCAGCGCCTATATATACAAATTAGCAATGAAGCATCCGGAATATTCAAGATTTACTTGCGCGCAAAGCGACGAGTGTTCGAGTGTAGATTTTCTAGAAACTTAGTTCTTCGGATGGCGCTGTCGGTTGAAAGATTTGTGATGTCATTTTCTGCAAAGCTCCCCTCGCTCTCGTTCATGACACTAGATGGCGCTAGTGTATGACGTTGACTTATTCACGCAACACTACTTTGACTATGTACAGCGCCTTAATTCTGCTGTAATTCGTAAGTGTAGCGAACCGGAGACTTTTTTTACTGGTAACGAGGCATTCTGTCTTAGTCCTCAGGGGCGATAACGCATCTAAATTTAGATTCCTACAGTTTGATAGAAGATATATGTAGATGTTTTGTTTGGGTCACTTAAATTGTATCCACTTACCATCAGGTGAACTGTTTGCCCGTTTGTTGTAGGTACGTTATTTGTTACTGTTTTCTCAATGTCAATTTTCCATTCAATGTTTCATTACTTCGTACGTAAGTTGCAAATTAATTACTACATACACCCCTGTTTCTTCTTTTATTTCCAATAAGCACTCAACCTAGACGATGAAAAACAAGCAATAGATATTCGTACGACCGAAAAACATCTTGTAATTGAAGAAAAACATTTCGTTTTCGTGGGTTATGTTACAAGATTACAAATAGATTTCCAATTACTTATTTTTGAAGTGAAAACTTCTTTAGGCACGTATGGCACTTTTGAGAATTCATATCAATGTTGCTCAGTCACAGAGTCTAAATGTAACTGCCCAGTTATTTTTAATACAAAAACTATTAAATACCTATAATTATAGATTCTAAGTTTAGGTTTAAAAACCACATAGACCACCTGTGCAATAGAGCCCGTAAACTAATGTTTGTTTTTAAAAAGATTCGTTTTTTGCTGATATTTAGGTAGTAAATTAAGTATATTTCGTATTATTTCACTCAATACTCAATTATTTTATAACCTCATGGGGAAGATCGGCTAAAACTACACTGCTACCACTGGAATGCACACAAAGAGCTGCATTAAAAGTCGCAACAGTCTACCCTATCCTATTCCCGTCCCATCTCATATATAAATCCTATAAAGTCCTTATAGTGCGCCAGTTATTTGTTGTAAGTACGTTAATAAAACAGCACTTAAATTGCCCTACGGAAGAAAGGTCACCGATAAAAGATGCGAAGGTAAAGTAATTTAAACAATAGAATAAGTCATTCTTTCATGCATTGATTTTTATTCCTTGGCCGTTTTCTGTATAATCAAGTCCATGCAATTTTGTACATATTATTCATGAAAAATGGCAAATTGTAAAAATGTAATTCGAACATGGTTACAATATTTGTCATACGATGATTCGGAAAAGTTGCTGATTGTTTTAAGTCAATTAGTATCATAAGTAAAGTAACGATAATATATTTTACCGAATTAGTCATAATTAGATATATAGAATACACATACACCTGAGATACAGGTTTATCCTAATTCAGGTGCCTGTTAATGAAGATTATTTTAAATTAAGACATTAATTGAATTAATTGTATAGTTTATTGAAATAAAAATAATAATAATTACTATAATAGATATACAGATGTGTATCTGTATATCTATGATAGTAATGCCATCGGCATTTTATATTACGTACTATTTATATTACGTACTCTTCAATAAAAAATGCGGATATTCCTGAAAGTAAAATTTCATCTTGGCGAAGATTTATTAGTTAAATGTAATTTAGTCCATGGTTTACAAAATAGTTAATTAACGTAATAGAAGTACCCGTGCAGTTAAAGAACGGGATTGAAAATGGCGTCGCCACTATTCATCTCTCGTTCGCGCACAGTCTCTATCTATACTCAAATCAGCCTGTAAAAACTTCAAAAAAGTCCAACTTATTATGAGAATAAATGATAACAAAATACCTTAAGCTGTATAAAAATTTAGTCTGATTTCGCTAATTTATGAGCTGCCACACTCTTTGAGTGTTTTCTCCATAATTGTTGTTGATTTTGTTTCTTAAGATTTTTGTATAAAATATTTACATATAATTAAAACATGAGTTTTTTCATTTTTAAAATTTTCATTTGTCTGTCTATGCGAGCTATCTTCGGAATGGCTGAACCGATTGTAATATTACTTCACCAACAAATGGAGAATAATACCAGGAGCGATCTAGACTAAATTTTTCTATATAATAATTATATAATATAATAAGCAAGCGAAATTGGGCTGTCGTGAGGGCTTTTAACCCAATGCTGGTAACCTATTTGGAAGCCAGCCGGGACCTTTGCGAGACGAACTCAGTTCTTCAGAAACTTCCCATGGGTGGACGCGTTACTAAACAAAGTAGCGCCATCCCAGCCTGGAGAAAAAGAATTGAGGACCGTATCGCAAAGGCAAGGGCCCTTATTGGCAGACTGCCAAGCTTCGGGTCGGGTAATAATAGACCGAGGGTTGTGCGCACAGTTAAAATGGCGTTTGTTGGGACAAATATCAGTTTGTGCCAGCCGGATATCACGCAGAAACTAACGGAGCGTATAGACGACCTGAAGCAAAAAATCGCTGCTTGTACGTGTTATTTATAAATGTTATTTATCTTTATTATTGTAATAAATTCGGCCTGTATTTCTATTATTTAATACATTTTGAATATTTTAAGCAGAGTTTTAGTAAATTTAATGAATTTTTAAAAGCTTAATATTAAGCTTTTACTTTACTATAATACATCATGTTCGAAATGAACTTATTTTAACTTTATGCTTATTAAAGAATTTCTATTGTAAAATGCTACTTTGAAGACATTTTAGACGGTTTTATATAGAAAAATAATTATTATTTATTAATAATAATAAGGCGCCGTCACAATCCACCCCCAAATTTTATTTTAATGTGGATAACACAGTGGAGCCGTATTCTAATATATATGTGTGTATGTTCTTTCCTCTTTAAATCTGTAACAATACAGTATATAGTGTTCATTTCCCCCTGCCCAAGGGAATAGGCACCGCCAACACCGCTTCAACCACATCTATCCCAATGAGATAAGACCATAACCAATATCTTGAGCAATATGTTGCTGTTATAGTGGTACTTAAACAAGGTGTAAACAGTCCAACTCGACAAAAAACTTGTTTGGATCATTTCATGGTTAAGTCTTGTGCTAAATATCAAACCTATGTTTTGGACGAATTTACAGATCATTCTCCAATTTTATTTACATATGAATTTTACCAAAGTATGTAGAAAAACACAAATGCTTAATAAAGAAAAAGTTAATCTTGCTGGCGTACAAAAAATTTTACTCCATTTTTTCCATATTACGTATTTCCTTTATTGTATTCCAATTCCAAGTTTCTTTCATATTTCCTTTATTTTTTTTCTGATAGCATTTATAATAATTTCTTTTAAATTGTGTTATAAATTTATTTAATGTGTTTCCATAGTTTCGCTATATGTGACCCAATTGCTCTTATCTCTATTTCGAACTGAATTTACAATTCCCACAGTAATCCAAGGCTTGAGTGGTGTTTTACGTTTAGATATTTTACTAGTAATTGTGTTGTCCTTAATAGCTTTTCTAATTTTGATATCAGAATCTATGCTGCAAAAAATACATCCTTGGTTGAGTATAAGTCATCCCAGGACTCAGTCGCCAATCATTTATTTGTTAACATGTTGTAACATGGCCGGTTTGCACATTTGTCACCTTCACTTATATAAAGAACTAGGCAGAACAACTAGTGTAATACGTTTAGTCTATTAAAAGTTTCCCGTTGAACGTAGGCCTCTTTCATAGACTGCCTTATAAGAGGGCAAAGGAGATATTTGTTAGAGATGGACCGAATATGGATTTTCTCATCGAATAACAATCCAAATCATATCGTAAAAATAAAAATTACAAGGTCCTACATCACAATGGTGGAAGATTTTTTATCATCTATATATCGAAACTAACTAGCTTATCTTTTCAGTTAACAGCTTAGACTTTTTATTAAAAAGTTGTTTTATAAAAAGTTGCTTGAACTAGATTCAGATGATGCATCTATTACAAAATTGCACCTATCCTCTAATATCAGCAACAGTTGGTTATGGTGCAGCTGGGGTGTCCGTTGGTCTACCCTAAAGCCGCGTACATTTATATAATATAACACAAAATGCGTAATTAGGAATACATAATTAGAAAAATGTTGTACTAGACGCATCGGCTGAAAAGTTAGTTAAACGGCGTCCTTTAGTGAAAACGCAAGGCTTTTAACTGACAGGCGGATTAATGTAGTTGACTGCGACATATACACGGACCGTAAATAAATATGCAGCCAAGTTCTTTGCAGCGTTGTCGTGATAAAGCTCCTACATCAAGTGCGCTGCTGCGCAACAATTTCCAAAACAACTACAATGAAACAGTTCCTACTATACCATTAACTATATTTTTATTTCCCGAATACCTATCCCGTAATGACCAGTCTATCCATCGATTTAAGGTACAATTCTTTTTTAGCAATTCCTCAAAAGGAACAATAAACACTGTGCTGAAATCCTTTTGGTTTGAGGTTCGTAACAATATAACTGGAAATAACATAAATATCCTTCCCAACTATAACAACATAAATATCAAGCTCATATAATATTAAGAATGTTGGATCTTCAGTCAATGGGCTGTACGTCTAAACTTCTGACGCCCTTACATTTTAAACTTCATGGATTTTTTGTAATCGAATCATACCTATGCCTAAGTGTAATCCTAACTTAGGCAGAGGTATAAATAACCTAAGTCGAATTTGTTAAAAACTATCCAATAGAAGCTGATCAAGGGTTGCGCAGTATTACCGTTGTTACGATCACGATTATACCTCATTTAACACTATGGACGAGATATGGATATATCCGAATCACTTCAGGGTCCATCTTTATTTTGTAATTAACTAGTATACAAGAAATGTTCCAATTATTAAGCGAAAATTTTCTCGTATTAAATTTACTTTAAGACACTAAAATCACTTTTAAATTATGGCTTATCTTATAAACTAAAGACAATCGAATTTACTTTGGCCAGTTAATGAAACTTCTAATGTATTTGTTAACGACGCTCATGTTTCTTCTCGGATATCTGAAATATAAATAATATTAGTTAATAAAACATAGTATATGTAAAATATATACACATAAGAAATTGTTACTTACCTTTTGTACTTATTGTTTTTCAATAACAAATAAATACGTGTGCATACGGGGACGGTGGCACTTACCGCGATTTTTATTGTAGGATGTAGGTATATTTTGCAACATCGGTGTTGCACCGCGGAGTTCGTGATCCCGCGCTTAGTCAGTTGCACAAAACATCATACGGGGTGACACCTATGTCTCCCTCCCCGCGGATGTACACGCGCTCACCAAAATTTTTTAGTTTATTTTACTCCCAGACGACACCAGTGGCCTACATCACCAACAAAGTGGTCCTTCGGCCGAATCCTTACGTCGTCTGGAAACAGTATAATAATAATAAGTACCAGTTATGTTCAACACTCCGGCCACGCCGCATAAAAGGCGGCGACCACGTGGCACCGCTGCAATATCGGTGTGCAGGAGTCGTTAAAGACCGCAGGCACATCGGCAAATATGGCACGCAAGCGGCAGTTGGAATACGAAACCGCTAAAGCTATGGCTCTCGTGGAAATACAAGCAGCGGAAGCTGAAGCAGAAGCCAAGGTTAAAAGTGCTCAGGCAGAAGCTGCCAAGATCAAGGCAAATATTCAATCGTAGCTGCTAAACAAACAGCTTGCAGCTGAAGTGGCAGAATTGGAATCTCGATCACGTTCCTCCCACAAGACGGCTGTAGAATCTTCAACCAGCAAAGTTGAAAATTGGCTGAATGCACCAGGAAACCAGCATGAGGAGAACCGGGAAGATTGCTCTCGGGAAACAGTCGACTTATAAAAGCTCGCATACGCCTTAAATGAGGCAGTGGCCGCCTCATCCTATAAAAAACAGAACCAGGAGCTCTTAACAAGATTAGCAACGTCTAAAGACCTGCCCTTATTTTTTGGAGATCCAATGGAGTGTTTGCAGTTTAAACAAGCGTACCAAGAGTCAACCCAATTATGCAAATATAGTGACACAGAAAATGTATGGCGGCTACGTAAGTGTCTTCGTGGCGATGCTAAAGAAAAGGTGACTTCACTCTTCATTGGTGGAACTACACCCGATTTAATAATTGACACTTTAGAACTTCGATTTGGCAAACCGGAAACAATTATGTGTAAAATAGTTCTACAGTTAAAAAAAATTAAGGCCGTTGCCGTTAACTTATCATAATGATATTATTAACTTCGCTATAAAAATAAAGAACTATGTGGCTGCTGCCAAAGCTATGCAAAGAAGTGATTATCTTCGCAGCCCGGAGTTAATATCTATTGTTATATCCAAGCTTCCAACTTTACTTGTCGCAAAATGGACCGATTATATTTATGAACGACGAGAACACCGAAATTAGAATTGCTTAGTTATTTTTTATATGAGGAAGCCACTAAAACAGCTGCATCAGGGGTAAGTCATATTCACGCCCAATATAGTTTAAAGAAGCTCGATGAACGTAAACACCGTTCACACTCGCTGTTACTGTGTACAAATAGTAATCAAATCGAAAACGCAGAAAAGTGTAAATTTTGCCGAAAAGGGGCTCATGATCTCGCAAATTGTTTACGTTTTAAGCGCGCCTTACGCAAAGATCGCTGGCGATTTGTACGCGTAAATAAACTTTGCTTCAAATGCCTTGACCCTCGCCACATGAATGGTATGTCGTGTAATGGCAGTAATTGCGACATCGAAGGCTGCAATGAACCGCATCATCGTTTACTGCACTGGATCAAGCCCTCAAAAGAAAGCTTAAAAACTGCGGAGCAAGATGAGGATGAGCATCCCGGCACCAATGAAACAGTGACTCATACGGTGGCATCCCACTGTCACAAGGTGCTTTTGAAAATGGTGCCGCTCACACTTCACGGACTGAATGGCAGTTTGTATACGCATGCCTTACTGGATGATGGAGCTACCGTGACGGTGATATCCGCTGATATCGCAGATGACCTCGGATTATACGGTGAAAACGTGATAAAGCGCGCGTGCAGCGCATGGGACTCGGGCGAGCTTGTGTGTGAATCTCAAGTAGTGACTGTTAGTGTTACTAACTCGTTTAACGAAATGTTTACTTTCCGTGCGCGTAAAATTAAAGAATTAAATTTGCCGACACAAAAGGTGCCGAATATAGACTTTAATAATTATGGACTCGTAAGTGAAGATCTTATGTTATGTAATTGTGATGCAAAGCCGAAATTGTTAATAGGTCAGGACAATCATCATTTAATTACTCATATTCGTTGTGTTCGTGGCAAGCAGCGTGAGCCGTATATAACTCAAACTGCGCTTGGATAGTGTGTGCACGGATATATGGTAAGTGATGTTAATTGCACTGATCGCTTTGCCTCTTTCATTAATAGTTGCGCGGTCAAGGCAGAAACGTCATATGCTGTTTTTCACTTACACACGGTAAAATCGATAACTAGCTATCCCTCTCTCGCTAATAATAACAGTGAATGCACCTGCGCGCAGTTACATGACGTGGTTCGTAGGTCGTTCGCGTTAGAATCTATTGGTTAAGAAAATTTCAGCAAAACAAAGAGTATGCGACTCGTTACTGTGAAAGAATGAGATACTTATTTTCCAATGGTTATGCTAGAGAACTTAATGAGACCGATGAAAACTTTAATAAACGCATAATATGGTATTTGCCGCACTTTGGTGTAGATAACCCAAATAAGAAAAAAATGCGCTTAGTTTATGACGCGGCAGCAAAGTCGAACGGTTATTCTTTAAATGATTTTCTTTTACAAGGCCCTGATTTGTTACAGTCGTTATTAGGAATAATGTTAAGATTTAGAGAAAACCGTATAGGCATCATAGGGGATATAAAATATATGTTTTAAGGATTAATATACAATATACGTAAAGAAGATGTTAATTCGTTGCGTTTTTTGTGGAAAGATATTTATTTACGTAATGAAAATGAAAAAGTAATAACAAAGGGTCGAAATCACCTATGCTACATTCTGTTAATGTTATAACGTCACTGATTTTTGGCGCTAATTGCTCCCCATTCATAGCTCATCTATAAATCAAAATAAAAACACGTTGCGCTTTCAGAATAAAATGCCAGACGCAGTTAATGCTATTAAAAAAAATCAATATATGGACGATTTTATCGATAGTTTACCAGACGTCGCTACTGCTACAAAAATGATAAAAGATGTTTCATATATTAACCAGCAAGGTGGTTTTGTAATGCGTAACAGGTTAAAGTTCTTAATGATATGCCAGAAGAGACTTTAAACGATATGGCGATAAGGTTTAATGTCGAATCTCAGCCTGAAAGAACGATTGGGCTTTTGTGGTTTCCCGCGAGTGATATGTTCGGGTTCGATCTTTCGTTAAAACTTATACCGGATGATATTTTACAACTATCACGAAAACCGACTAAACGTTAAGTTCTTCGCATTATAATGTCTGTATATGATATTCATGGTTTTTTATCACCTTTTACGATAAAATCCAAAATATTAATTCGTGAGATATGGAATATAGTTTAAAATGGGATATCGAAATAGCAGATAGTCAATTTACTTTATTTAAAGATTGGATTTCACAATTAAAAGCTATCAGTAACGTTCGTATTCCGCGCTGGTATTTTTATGACGACGACTCGGTCGGTGTGAACGAGAAGGGCGGTCGCGCTGTAAACGAAAATGAGACGTCGTTGCAGTTGCATATTTTTTGTGATGCGTCTCCATGCGCCTATGCATGTGTTGCATATTGGCGTAAACAGGACAACAACGGCGTGCAGGTGTCATTCATTGCAAGTAAAAGTCGCGTCGCGCCGTTAAAACCGATAACTATGCCTAAACTCGAACTTCAAGGCGCGTTATTAGCATGTCGCTTGGCAGCGACTATAAAAAAAGAGCATAGAATTAAACCATCGCGTGTTTTTTATTGGACCGATTCCATGATTGTTATACATTGGATTCGTAACGAGCATAGAAATTACAAAGTTTTTATTGCAAATAGATTAGGCGAAATTGATGAGTACATATTTAAATATAGCGGATTTAGCTACAAAAAATAATGATTACGACTTCAACAAGGACCCCTCTTGGTTTGCGGGCCCATCTTTTCTGTACATAGAAGAAAAGTATTGGTCCCGAGAGCCTGAAAATAACGAAAAGAACAACCCTGAGCAGTTGGATAAAATATTTGTGGTATTAAAACCACCAGAGTTAAATCGTAACAGTATTTATGATTTACCTACTCCGGATCCAAACCATTTTTCCGTATGGCTGCGTTTGCTTCGCAGCACCCCATCTGTGCTATTATTTATAGAAAAATGTAGAAAAACCGGTACTCGGTGCATTAACAATTTGTTAATGAATAGAGCCGAAGTACTTTTGTCACGCTACTCACAATCACAATCATTTCAGATTGAAATTGATTTGCTGAAACAAAATAAAGAAATTAATCGTGATAGTCGTTTACGTTCATTAACACCATTTTTAGACAATGACGGCTTATTGCGCGTCGGAGGACGTATAAACGCGGCGGCAAGCGTCACTGAAAATATGAAAAACCCAGTGACTAGATGGTAAACATCGCATAGCGAGGCTGGTAGTTTCAGACTTCCACATTCGCGCGGCTCATTCGTATAACGAACTTGTAATAAACGAGCTACGACAAAAATACTGGGTTGTAAATCTGAGACCTACAGTTCGCTCCGTAGCTTCACAGTGTCTAGTTTACCGAATACGAAAAGCAGCACCAAAACTGCCTCGCCTCGGAGACTTACCATCTCAAAGGTTGTTTCATCATCAAAGACCCTTTACCGTTTGTGGAGTGGACTTATTCGGACCGATTGAAGTAACTGTGGGTTGGCAGAGACCCAAAAGACATGGTGTTCTTTTTACATGTTTAACAATACGGGCGGTTCATATTGAAATAGTATCGGCGCTAACAGCAGACTCCCTAATTATGGCGCTGAGGAGGATGGCTGCACGCCGCGGTTGGCCTCACACTATCATATCTGACAATGGTACCAACATGCGAGGTGCTGATGCTGAGCTTCGAAAATCTTTTCAAGAAATTAAACAGCAGCAAGTTATAACCGAAGTATTAAACAAAGGAGTTTCTTGGCAGTTTATACCACCAGCCAGCCCTCATATGAAGCTTGGGAGCTCCTGATCAGAAGTGTGAAAACGGCACTGAAAGTCGTTCTTAGAGAAAGGGCTCCTCAAGAAGAAGTTTTATTAACGCTTCTCGCTAAAGTAGAAAATACAATTAATAGTAGACCGCTTACACACGTTTCGGTGGACCCTCAAAGCAAGGAGGCATTAACTCCAAATCATTTTTTTACTAGATCTTCTTCGAACTTACCTGTACCCGGGGTCTTCGACGATGTAGACATGTATCTTAGACGACAGTGGCGTATTGCCCAACGGTTGACAGACTTATTTTGGAGCAGATGGGTAAAAGAGCTTTTGCCAGAGCTAATTCCTCGTCGTAAATGGGATAGGGAAGATCCGCAATTAAAAGTAGGGGATCTTGTTGTAATAGTCGATCCATCATTATTTCGTAACTGTTGGCCAATGGGTGTTATTGAAAAAGGTGTATCCAGGTTCAGACGGCAGAGTTAGAGTAGTTGACGTTAGGACTAAGTCAGGGGTGATGAAGCGATCAGCTGCTCGCGTGGCCTTTCTCCAGCTTGGTAATGAGTGTCGGCGAACCGACACTTGGGGGGAGGATGTTAACGACGCTCACGTTGCTTCTCGGATATCTAAAATATGAATAATATTAGTTAATAAAACATAGTATATGTAAAATATATACACATAAGAATTGTTACTTACCTTTTGTACGTGTTGTTTTTCAATAATAAATAAGTACGTGTGCATACGGGGACGGTGGCACTTACCGCGATTTTTATTGTAGGATGTAGGTATATTTTGCAACATCGGTGTTGCACCGCGGAGTTCATGATCCCGCGCTTAGTCAGTTGCACTAGAACATCATACGGGGTGACACCTATGTCTCCCTCCCCGCGGATGTACACGCGCTCACCAAAACTTTTTAGTTTATTTTACTCCCAGACGACACCAGTGGCCTACATCACCACAGTATTTTTATTATTATTTATTATACTATGTGTTTTTTTTCTTGTATTTAAATAATTAAAAGAACATTATAAAATCAGCACATAAAGGTTAAATGTTCATCCATTGGAAGCAATGAGTCCATGATATCTTTCTAATATCTATCTTAATATTTTCTGAACATATCTCTTCCGACTTTTACAAGAATACAATGATAGATTTTCTTACACTGCTTCCACACAATACGCTAGTTTGCTGGAACCACCACTAATGAAAAATGTTTTAATAGCATTAGTCAGTATGTTTACCGTATCTATGTCAACTAGACATAATTACTACGCATTATGGGCCGATTGATTCCATCTTTAGCTATTTATATCGGCTTATTTACGTATTACGTAGTAGGATATGATGCTACTTATTTCCGCGTTTCACTGTGATAAACTATCTCGCAGGACTAAGACAAAATGCCTCGTTAACAGTTTAAGTTAAGTGATAAACGAGCACACAGTGCATTGATGATAAGTGGATCTGTGACATCTACATCTGTCTATAATCAAAATGCAGATCTGTTGTTACACTTGAGGACTAAGAATTATTGCGTCGTTCGCAGGAAAGAGGGTCTTCCGATTTCTACAGTCACCATATGAAACACATCAGCATTAATTTGCTATTTTACGCTGGTATTCTGTGATAGCTTAGTCCGTCCTCGTTCAAGCCGACCCATACATGCTACAATCATTATATAGCTGCAGCATTTAACTCTACCACGTTTAAAAAAAGTGAACTCAGGATACTCTAACTACTACACAAACTAGGTGCGTGATCTTCAATATATTGTTAAATCACACTGTTGAATTTTCCTACCTCATTTATACGTTTGATTACTTTACGAAACGGTTACACGCATTGTGACTCTACGCCACCTTGAATATACCCAGTATAATAGTGCTTAAAATATGGTGTTATGTGCTCCAAGAGGTTCCTGCAGGTATTATGAAAAAAGACCATTTTAATTAACTCAGATATATGTAATGGTATAGTACCGGAATTACAAAAGGTCTTAAAATCTTCTCTTAACCAAGTGAACATGCGCAAGATGAAGATGATTGTCACTTGCTCAAATAGCTAGAATAGTCTCTTATAATTCCTGTAAAATTTATATGGATCAATTTAGAATCTAAGACACGCGAAAAAAATTAAACAAGCACTTAATTTCAAACTTATAATATTAAACAAAATTAATATTTTATATTATTTTTAACATATATTTATTGGTTTTACTGCTAATTGATATATTTAAATACCTCGTTCATAATTGTTTTATTTATCACCATTTTAGAACGGTCAAAGAAAAGACAACTGTGATTAGGCATTTCTGAAACAAACTGAATAATTAAATATTACATAGTCATTATGTAGTGACCTGACTGCTCATAAATTTAATTTTCTTAACTAAAATACAGCCGGAACCCCGAATTTCACTAACCCTAATTATCTATTCAACTTCAAAATTTGTTAAGCGTGGCGGAAAATCTACTTAAAAGATTTAAATATTTTAATTTTAATTTAGCTAGCCCGCAGTAGAACAGTGTAATATAAAAAATTGGATATGCATAACAGTGGAACCTAAAATGATGGCTGCTCCAACGAACGCAAGTGGAAATGTAAATTAATAAAAAGTAAACAATAAAAAGTGATTTAAATATAAAATAGAGAATTTAGACCTTGAATTGAATATTTTTCTCTCTCATCCCCTTTTTTTACTAATTCCGGTCTTCATCCTAATATAACCTACTGTCATTGTTAATTATTTGACTATCTAGTAGGGTTTACCATCTTAAATGAGATTACAATGTACAAGAGCGTCTTTTTATGGCATAAGGATAACAAAGGAGCACACATTCCACCTTATAGTAAGTGGATTCTGTAGCCCATAGACATGTACAATTTTCCTTAATTAAGGATCAAAATGCAGATATGTTGTTACCATTGAAGATTAAGATTGAGTGTCATTTTTCCAGTAAAATGGGTATCTGGTTATCTACATTCACCATACGAAACACAGCACCATTAAGCTGCTAATTTCCGTGCTTCTGTAGAGCGTGGTCTTACCCCGATCGAGCCGACCCATTCGTGCTACAGCCATAATATAGTGGCGCTACCTTGTATAAATCTCCACTTCGTCTATTCTTATCCTGATCATGAATACGAATAAACAGTCCACATAAGTTTTGCAATGTAGTTTCTAGCATCGACCTCATTAGTGTACTCCTCAATGTTTTAATTTCGGATCTCTCATCCTTAAAATTGTTCTTTAATGAATATGTAAGTTGTATATTGTTATGAAGTTCAAAGGCCTGGCGCTCATCTTTAATTTAACAGAATTCTATTACCCAAATTCAATTGGCGGAGCACCACTTAAATGTTTAATCCACATTTTAAGAGATTTTTATCACGTGCATACGAGTAGCAATGAACGAAACTATTGTGAAGAAACCTGCACAAAGAAATAAATAATTTTCCGAGTATATGTGAAATTTGTCAACGTCCGTAAATAAGGAAAGCTTACTCATTTTTGGAAAATAATAACATCATGTTATGGAACAGGCTTGCCGTTAACGTTGTAGCACTTGTAATGATATGGATGGTACATTTTATGTTTTAGATATTATATTATACTCTAAATATATGGGGGAAAGTTTACGTACGTTTAAGATACATTATTTCTTTTTGATTTTTCTGGAGTTAGTATTATGCTTGAAAGAGTCAATGGTATGCTGCTTTCAATATATATAATTGCTATTTGCCTGAGTAACCATAAATCCGTAGAGTCTTTCTTGAGAAACTATTTATATGTTTTTTAGACACAAGTCCTTTTGTACGTGGAAGAAATCCTCAGGGATCCCCCGCCGCTTTGGGGAAGTGAAAAGAATATTACTCTCACTGACAAAAGCCCCGCAAAGTCACTCAAAAGGTAATTATCTAATGGATGTGGAAATGCAGCTAACAATCTAATCACTATTTACGGAACAGATTTCTAGTAATATAGATTCCGTTTTTATTTTTGTAAATTTAGTTTGTATTTTTATTACTAATTTTAAAGTAAAAAAATATTAATAATTTCATTAAACATATCGCAGAACGGTCATAAATAACTTTATCTTAATGTCACTCCATAATATTAAATAAAATCCCTTATATTCGTTGCAGTAAGTCTAAGGTTTCCTTAGAATGTTACATATTCAATAGGTAGATAAGGGTCAAAAACTTGAACTCAATATTCTTAGTCGAATACATAAATGAATGAACGAAATACTTTATTCGTCACTACAAATCAAAAAACACTAGAAACTAGAAATAGAATAAAATAATAGAATAATATATATTATTTATTAATAAATAATAACTATAACAATAACGCTGTATTAATTAAAAATAACAATAATTTTAACCAAAAATAATTGTGTGTAGTTTATGATAGCTTTACGAAAACTTCGGCTTCGGCCGTAAGCGTTTTTCTGACCGAAGGTATCCAAATAATAGCCAAAGTCAAGTCAAAGCCAAGATTCTAGTCATAATGTTACGCCTGACGTATGGAGTAAGAACCAAGAAATTATAATCACTTCATTTTATATGGTACAAACAATATTAATGGTATCTGTATAAAACTTACATTCGAAGTTGCCAACATCATTTAAAACTCTATACTCTTATCTTTTAAATTGTATATTATTTTTTATGAATGATGACAAAACAACAATCAACCAGAAGATGAATACTGCATTAAAATATGAGAAGTGGGATATAATATGAAGATATGAGAGATGTAGATAATATAGTATAAACAAAACAAAATTTATTATTAATAATTAAGACGACTTTATTTTCCAAATAATATATTTTAAACATATTTATGGTTGAGGTCGTTTTCGTGGTTTGAATATAATTTACATATTTAATATACTACAACTGATATGGTTTTTTAATGTTACATAAACCACAACCATTTTTCTTTCATTGCTGCTGGTTTTTTTTTGTCTGAAAAGAAATATAAATGTATGTTAAGGAATACAAAGTATCTCAGTATGTATTTATGCAAAGAATTTTTCCTTACTTATTTCCGTAAAACTAACCGTTCATTAAAACACCCACATGATAATTATATTATTGATAACTGATGGACAAACCTATTTTTATATAGTATCAGGGATCATGTAAGAAGATGTAAAAAGCCTAAACCATTTTTCATTAACAATACATAAGGGTGTTAGTTACCACACCAGTCGATTGATGCCATTAATCGACGTCGATTGATGTCGATTGATAGTGTTAGCTAATGTTGTTCAATCATCGATCGACAATTAATCGATGTGGTTGTGGGCTCATCATAAGTATCTTTCAAAATGTATTCAGAAGAGGTTGCGTTATAGTTGGCCAGTAGCTCTTTCTCGTTTTATTATTACTGAGAGGAGATTAAGTTATTATAAAATCTCCCACATCTGTCCCTCAGAAAAGTAAACAGAAACTTGCATTTGGTACGACCCTAGTACAGCTCTATCGAGTCTTTAGCAAAGGGGACTGTGGTCGATTTATTAATAATTTTGTATTTATATTGTAAAAAGTGCGGAATAAATCCGAGCGAATGATGGATTTTATATCCGTCCCAATTCACCCCGTCGCTCAATGATTCGAAGTTTAAATAAATTATAATAATTTTAGTTTTCAGTTTAAGTTTGTTGCATATAAAGAAATAAAAAAAACATCGAAGTACTGACATTCGAATTAGTGAAAGTGAAAGCATGACACATTCATGCAACATTTCTAGATACTTTTCAAAGTACACTATTAACAATATTCTTTTCACATTATTAAATGAGATCATTTTAATTTTTTTCTTTTTAAATTTTCGTGTTTTCGTTATTATTTTTTTTTATTAGAGAGGGGGCAATACGGCTCACCTGTTGATAAATGATTACCACCTCCCATGAACAACCGCAACACCAGGAGAATTGCAGATGCGTTGTCGGTCTTTTAAAAAGGAATGGGCTTTTTTCCTGAAAGTCCCAAAGTCGTATCGGTCCGGAAAAAACTCTAGTGGTAGTTGATTCTACAAGGAAGTTGTGCAAGGTAGAAAACTTCTTTTAAATCATCATACCTTTTATATTACGTTAATCTCAAATAAGACACTACCGACCTTTATGGAATTCCTTGGGGGAGGCCTACTCGAATGTTTAGTAGTGACCTTGTGAAGGACTATAGTGATGATGATGATGACATAATAAAGAATTAAAGTCATATTTACTAACTAATTAAACTCATAGCGCCACCTTACAGAAGGTGCAAAACGACCTCTTCTAAAGTAAGTACGCAACATACGGTTATAAACTACAGTACAAAAACGTTCTTAATACTTAACATAATTAACATTGCTTTCTATTGATTCTAACATTGCAATTATAATCTTCCTCCACTTCAAAAAAAACAAAAAAATCCAAAGAGTAACACATAATAACTTCACAAAAAATAGGAAAATTGGCAATAATTAACAACCTTTCAATATAAAAAAAATTCATAAATTCTCTTATATATAAAAAATATATATATATATATATAAATATATATATATATATATATATATATATATATATATATATGTTGATAATGCGGTTGATCATTTAATGTATTTAACGTAGTAGAGCCGCTCTGCAGCTATTTGCAGCCCGAACGGGTCGTCTTAAGCAAGCAAGGATCACACTCTCACCAGCTTGAAATAGCTGCTTGATGCTGTTGTTTTTCGTATGGTGAGGATAGAAAATACAATACCCTTTTACAAGTAATGAGACTTTTCGTCTTAGTCCTTAAGGGATAGCAACGCATCTATATATTGATTCTTAACAGAAAATAGTTGTAGGTGCCTAAGGGTCACAGCATCGGATTCTTAACAGAAAATAGTTGTAGGTGCCTAAGGGTCACAGCATCAATCTACCAGCCCCTTTGTCACCATAGTTTTACAAAAAAAAAGTGAGCCGCATGTTCATTTGCCTTCGTATGACATTCACATTATAACGTTTGAGACAACAATTTCGGAAAAAAATGTAAGTTAATTACAAAAAATGTTTTAAAAAATGTATTGTTTTTGTCATAAAAAGTTCAGTGAGGATATCATAATATGGCCTGAATTAAATACTGTAAAAACATTTAATAGTGGTCAGAATTTTTAAACCAACAATATATAGTTATTGCACAACCAAGCAAAGTAACTGTAACATTTCTCAATTCTGGTAAGATTTTCACTTGCATTAACAAAAAAACTTTGTTCATGCTACTCATTTAATCTTGATAAATTGTTTTTTTTTTTTAGTTTTTACAACTCTTGTCATTATTATAAACTAGCCAATTTGTACACAGTAATATTCGAGGAATATATAATTTAAATAAAAATATCATTCTTTATTTCTACATGAGTTAACAAAAGGAATTTGTTCCATTCCATAAGTTCACTCAATCACCGCAAAAGAAAAACCGGATTTTATTACTGTAAGAAAATGGAAAACCCGCTTTGACCTACTTCAACGTTTTGCAGTATAATATATTAAAACTTGTGTTAGTTTCTTTATTTTTTCGATACAGCTCATTTTCGTTATAATGAATGCTATACATAATAATCTCATATTCTTCATAAAACAAATGAAGATTAAATTTTTACATAATATTGTGCTTACACTTATTTTTAGTTTTTAATTAATTTCCACTTAGCGCTTAACAAAATTCTGATAAGCATTTCTATTTATTTAAGCTGGTTATCACTCGGGGTCGAAATTCTTTATTTTTAGTATAAGGGTGACAAGTGAATATACAGCCCAACTGATGATAAATGAATGCTTTGACCTATAAACATCTTTAATTACCCTCGAATAAGAATCAAAATGCAGATGCGTTGTCATCCCTGAGGACTAAGATAGAATACCTCGTTTTCAGTAAAAAGAGTCACCGGTTCTCTACACTCACCATACGAAACAAAGCGGCATTATGCCACTATTTTACGTTGGTATTCTGTGAGAGCGTGGTCCTTCTCCGGTTGAGCCGACCCTTTCGTTAAACAACCATAATATAGCTGCAGCTTGGCTCTACCATGTAAAATCAACCGTAAATCATTCAATTTTTATATCTATATGCAATTTGAGTGAACACATTCAACTACACATTTAAGTATAAAAGAGATACGTATTATACAAAATATAAAATGAACTTATTATTGCCTTGAGAACTTAAGATGCAATCAAGTATAAACCATAGATTTAGTATAAAATGACTTTAGAATTGATTGGCAATGCAATACAGGAAGAGCATAGTGTACACATATGTTAGAGTGAGAAAGATAGACTTTAGAGATATTTTTACGTGGTAGAGCCATGCTGCAGTTATATTAGTAGTATAGTTGTAGCACAAATGGGTCGGCTCAACCGTGGAAGGACAACGCTCTCACAGAATACCAGCGTCAAATAGCAGCTTAAAGCTGCTGTGTTTCGTATGGTGAGTGTAAAGAACCGGAGAACCTTTTTACTGGAAAAGAGGCATTCCATCTAAGTCCTCACGGGTGTGAGGATGAATTTTGATTCGTAATCGAGGATAGATGTAGATGTCTATAAACCACAGCAACCACTAACCACCAGGTGGACTGTGTGCTCGTTTGTCACCCTATCCTATAAAAAAAACTAATCACGTACACACGATCAGCCTGTATCGGCCTGGCGTTAATCGTGAACAGAACAAGTCCCGCTAGTATTTGCAAAATTTCAGGTTTTAAAGAGAAGTAGTATTTAATAGACGTAATTAATTATGGCTAAGTACTTAGTACCTAAATATAACTCACTTCAGAAAAAAGTTCCTCATTATTATACATTTAACCCGTAGGTACGATTGAAATAATTAGCTGTCTAAATGCTTTGTTTTTAAGCAGGCATAAATGTTTTGTACACAAACAGATGTGAAAAAATATCACAATTTATATTAATATTATGAATGCATAGGAATGAAATTTTAAAATAATTATAAATACGTGAAATCCTATCAATTCTAACCTAACTTTTGTTGAGATTGACACTATCGATAACATCCTAACCAAATGTCTCTAACAAACAAAATATTCTTCTTATCGTACTTACTTACTTACTTACTTATCTTCACGCACAATCCCTAACGGGGTAGCCAGAGAGAACAGACCGCCAAGTGTCACGATCCTTACATACCTCTTCTTATCGTAAGATTTTTTTAATAAATTTAAGGTGACGTTTTGAGATTGTGTAGTTGTTTTTCTATTTGATGAGAGTATAGAATGAAATTATTAGTGCCCAACTGATACCCGCGGCTTCGTCCATGTTTCTTGATATATTAAAAAAGAAAACACATATTTCTGAACACATAGTGCTTATAAAGTCGTTATTTCTTAAAACTTTAATAATTTTATGTTAAAATTAAGGGCTAAGTGTATAAGAAATAAAACTTAGCAGTTTTTTTTTCCGTGATGCGCGCACAACTGCAAACCTTTATAATTTTATTTATATAGCTATTATACACGTATTTCATTGTAATAAAAGAAATACTTACTAACTATACCCAGAACAACGGAAACATTGTCCACTTTTGTTAACAGATTATACACTCTTAAGACCCCCATTATCTTAAATGGTAACAATTTAGATCTCTGTAATAGGGGTTACTTGAAGAATAAAAGACAAAATGAAACGAGTATGATCGAAAGTAAAGATTTCTCTTAAAAGGGAATTCCATTTAAATATCGCTAGTAGCTTTCATTTGCAAATCTATTAATTACACTAAGATACACTACAAACATACACCTATGTTAATTCACAATTTTTACAATTTACAAATGCGTTTTCTATTAGTAGTATATATAGTGAAAAGAAAATTTAATTTCTTTAAACGTAATGATTATATTTACTCCATGTATTTATAATCACTACATTTACTTATTTAATTTCTTTTGACTATAAACGTCAAACTTCATTTCGTTAAATCTACTATCGTTCAAATATGAAGTTCCTATGACCAGAAAAGAAGATTAATCTATATATACCCAAACGCACACACACACACACACACATATACGCGAAAGGAAAAACTTCGCACCTATTTCAAGCATATTGGGCGCACGGATGAGTGTGAGATTTTTAGTTTTCCGCTCTGAAAATTAATGATTTTCAAAAGTAGGAAGTTTTATATTACGATCCGATTTTGAGAATGCGAATTTTTATCAAAATCCAAGTTTTGAGGTTCTAGGAAGCTTTTCCAACCATTTCCAGCTGGACGCCCGGCCGTGTGTATGTGTTGTGTGTGTGTGTGTGTGTGTGTGTGTGTGTGTGTGTGTGTGTGTGTGTGTGTGTAACTTTCAAAATATTGGGTCCTTACATATGAAATTAGCGTTTTGTCGTGCTGACCATTTTGATTTGAAATATCTCCTCTTTGGTTAAGAATTCCAAATTAAAATTTATAAATTCATTTAGCTGGTATATTTAAGTTTTTAAAACAGTCATTCATTTGTTTTTTCCTCATTATTTTTTTCTTTGGCGTCGCTTATTACCGCACAATGGAAAACATGAAATATCGGTATATTTACGAGTACGAGTTTTACCGTGGCACCAGTGCTGCAGAAACAGCTCGAAGGATTAATGATGTGTAAGCGCTGATGTCGCAAAAAAAGCGCGGTACGTTTTTGGTTTCAACGTTTTCTTTCTGGAAATTTCGACCTTCAGAACAAACCCCGTGGACGGCCGGAAACTAAAGTGGAAAATGAAGAATTGAAGGCTGTTGTGGAAGCGGATCCATCACAAAGCACTTCAGAGATAGCTGCAGGCTTCGGGGTAAGTGATAAAATTGTATTAATCCACTTGAAGCAAATCGGAAAGGTAAAAAAACTTGAACTCCTCATGAATTGAGTGAATCGAACTTGCGAACACGCGTCGACCGCTGTATTACTTTGCTCAACCGACACAAAAATGAAGGGATTTTAAATAGAATCATTACTTGTGATGAAATGTGGATACTATACGATAATCGGAAGAGACCCAGCCAAATTCTGCCCTAAAAGAAAAAAAACTCAAAAAAAGTTACTTGTGTTTGGTGGACAAGCGCCAGTGTCGTTTACTACAGCTTTCTAAAATCTGGCCAAACGATTACGGCAGATATCTATTGTCAGCAACCGCAAACCATGAAGGAAGTACTAGCTGCTAAACAACTGAGATTGGTCAATCGCTCTAAGCCACTGCTCTTTCACGACAACGCAATACCACATATTGCACAACAAATAACCAATCAACCAGTAAGTTAGATGAGCTACAATTGGAATGTCTGCGACGTCCACCGTACTCCCCGGACCTTGTTCCAACAGATTACTATTTTTTCTGAAATTTATACAACTTCTTACAAGGAAAAAATTCAACTCCGATGCGGCTGTCCAAACCGCCTTCAAAGAGTTTATTGATTCTCGCCTCCATAGTTTTTTTCATTAAAGGGATCAATGAACTACCTATGAGATGGCAAAAGTGCATAGATTACAACGGTGCATACTTTGATTAACTAAATCAATTTTAAAAAAAATCACTTTATATTCCTCCCGCACAAAATGCCAATTTCATATGTAAGGACCTTATTTAGATTTGACTAATCGACTCCAGACATCAAAAATACTTTTTTTAAGTACAAAAGTACTTGATAAGCTGCGTCGAATGCCGCCAAGTAAGTCACAATCGAACGACGCGTTCAAAAGTTATAGCTGTTTAAAATTTCTAAATTCTCGATTTTCTGAGATAACTTTTAAATTCTTCGATCTATCGGACTCAAGAATCAACAAACTGCGTAAAATAATGCCAAGTAAATCAAAATCGAACGAGACGTTCAAAAATTATAGCCATTTAAAATTTTCGTAATTACGTAATTTCTTGTCGTTCACACTGCCAATATCTCAGAGTATCTACCGAATAATAATTATAACGTTTTAGCAATTTTATTAAGTACAATCATATGTATGTTAACTCTAAGGTCAATGCCAAACACTTTTTGGTCATATTCAAAGAAAATATAATCACTACGTTTGTCAAGTCAAACTAAGATCATGTTTAATGTCCATGTCTCACCTATGCCGGTAGTTATAGGTTGGGAGCACTATGCTCGAAGTTGTTGACGAGTATCTTTACCTGGGACAAATAGTCCGACTAGGTAAGTCCAACTTCGACCGAGAGGTCAATCGACGGATTCAAGTCGGCTGGGCAGCGTTCGGCAAATTACGGCGTTGGGCAAATTACGACACATCTTCTCGTCAGGTAACCTCAAACTCTGAAAACTAGATTGTACAACCAGTGCGTGTTGCCAGTGATGACTTTCGGATCTGAGACGTGGTCCTTCACTGCTGGCCGTATGAGGACGCTGAGGTCGCTCAGCGAGCTATGGAGAGAGCTATGCTCGGAATTTCTCTGTGTGATAGATTCAGAAATGAGCATATCCGCAGTAAAACCAGATTGACCGACATAGCCCAACGGATTAGTAAGCTGAAGTGGCAATGGGCCGGCCATATAGCTCGAAGAACAGATAACCAATGGGGAAGAAAGGTTCTCGAGTGGCAGCCTCGTACCAGTAGGCGTAGTGTAGGGCGACCCCCTACTAGGTGGAATGACGACCTGGTAAGACATGCAAGAAGTCAATGGATGCAGGTGGCTCAGTGCTACAGGCATTACTTGGGGGAGGCCTATGTTCAGCAGTGGACTTGTGAAGGGCTGTAATAATGATGATGTTTGTCTAGTCATAGTCAACAGTCTCATCAAGTAGCGATTGTCGCCAAAGTATTTTCAAATTTTGACAACAAAATAAATACTGACAGATTTAATGAATAAGCTGAAAAATTTGTGTGATTTCTAATATACATTTTTCAATGGTTTGTCAAGGCTAAGCAGCGTTTAATTTAAATTTTGAATATTAGACATCAGTGTTTTACATATTGTAGTGCAGTAGAAACATAATATGACATAAATAATACTTTTAACTCTCAGTATATATTATATATATCCTATACCTTTAAACGAGCGATTCTTTTATAATATATGTATATATATAATCGGAATCTCGGAAACGGCTTCAACGATTTTCATAAAATTTAGTGTCCGGGGAGTTTCGGGGGCAATAAATCGATCTAGCTAAATACTAGCTACTATTTTTAGAAAATGTCCGTGTTTTCAGGTAATGAAAAACTGCTACAATATAAGAAGGTAAATTTTGACAGTGTGTTAATGATCGTAATAGCTCAAAGTGGATATCGAGCGGTCGCGAAATTGTAATGCCTTGGTTCGAGTCCTGTCTCAGGTCCAATTTTTTTTCCTTTTTTTTTCAAGTTCCATTCTTTTGTGGCAAAGTCGAGGAAAGCTCGGTCATCCGGGTACTATATATTTATTTACTTATTTAAGGGTTCTTTGTTGCGTTCCCTATAATACAAGAATACAATAGGCGGACTTTATGCCATGAGACATTTTCTACCGGCACAATTTTTTTTAAGCACTCAATTTACGTATGGAGGAGTGTAAATACTGAGATTTTAAAGTAAAATATAGCTTGCTTAATATAAGAACTTAAAAATGTTAAATTACGGTCAATTTCGACCACTGGATGACCACTAGCGCAAACAATAACTTAATAAGTAGAGGATTTATGGTTTTAATATTTCAATATGCTGATGTGATTTACAAACACCTACGTAAAGCATTTCTAATGCAACATTGAAAAATCAGACGTATACAACTCGAGACCTATTACTAAAACATAAATTTTTCGTTTTGATACAAAAGTGTTCTTATATTGAGCAAAATGTTTCCATTTTAAAAATCAATACAATGGGTATTTACATTTCTCTATATTGCAAGGATCTGTTTATAATATCTACATAACTAAATCCAATTTAAAAAAATTCGTATGATAACTTAACGTGTGGAACTTCTACACTAAGTTTGAACAAGCTAGCTATGCAAAACCGACCATAGGAAAAACCTGCCGCACACAAATTTATTTCCACCAAATGTAGGATTCACACGCCCAATATTTAAATGATAGGAGAGTGAACATCGGGTATTTGTTAAAAAATACTGTCAGCTCTTTCCACATGAAAGAGATTAATTAATAAGGGACGAGTGACTTAAAACTGATACAATTATAAATTATAATAAGAACAAATTAGTCTCGTTTTATCTGTGTTGTGCCCTTTTGCGAGTAACGGCAAAGTTTTATTAGATAATAATGTTTAAATTACGAACACTTCCCAAGCGCAACATGAAAGCTACTAAGATTTTGTTTTTCACTATGGTTTTCTGACCTTAGAGGGTCTATTCCTTTAATCTTTGAAAATGATGTCAATGAGAAGCCAATGGAAATTCCGAGCTCAGTATTCCTTTTATACCATAGCAT
Organism: Parnassius apollo; assembly: GCA_907164705.1. Taxonomy (NCBI): domain Eukaryota; kingdom Metazoa; phylum Arthropoda; class Insecta; order Lepidoptera; family Papilionidae; genus Parnassius; species Parnassius apollo. The sequence goes on from CAJQZP010000178.1 coordinate 11,413,629, forward strand.
TTTTAATAGCAATTATTAAATATACCAAGATAAACCTTAAAAATAACGGGATTACATTTGGGTGCTGCAGGTTTTTCCCATGGGCCACTCTACGTAGCTAGATTGCTCACGTGATTTTAGAGTCCAAAATTCACATGTTTTCACTGAATTCAACTAACATTTAGTGTATTCCATAGAAGCGCATTGGAGAATAAAAAATAATTAAAACGCAAGCGAAGGCGCAAATAATAGCTAATTATATATCATCAAAAAGCACCTATTTCTACTTTGAACATCGTATTCAAAGCTCATGGGACAACCGCGCTAGCTTGACTCTTTATTGACTTGACTTGAGCATAAAATGAACATTTGGGTATTACATCATTTTAAATATAATCTTGTGTTTGCAAAACGTAAAATGAAACTCTCAGCTCGAGCTACCTAGTTTAAAATAAGTTTAAATATTCTGCTCACTCTGCATTTCATTTCAATATACTTGCACGAACGAAATTTGCATTGAAATGATTCATATGGCCATTCTAGTTTAGATATTTTATAATATCGTATTTCTTACCGTGGATAATCCAATCCTCACACAATATTTTTGAAATTCAAATTGTTACAATGAAAAATCGCCTATTATATTGTTTCGCGCCTGAGTTGACGTCAGATATCTGACACGAGCGCCATCTAGTGTTGAGGACCAGAGCGAGGAGGGCTTCCTAGAAAATGTTAATCTTGACTTTCGACCACCAGCGCCATCTAGTATCGAACAGAAGAATTAAGCTTTCTAGAAGCCCCACACTCGAACTTTCTGCGTCTGGTTGGTTGGCGCCCGTATCTACCGGAATATTCTGGATGTTTCGGTGTAAAAAGAGTATTTAAAGCCGCTGCTTGCCGCGATTGGGGCAGTATTGAATTTGGCGAGACAAGCCAAGCTTCGGAGCGAAATAAAGTGAATCAGTGTGATTAATTATTAGTGTCTTTTAAGTTTTAATTGGTGTTCGGTAATAAAAGTGTAAATTTTGGTAATTCAATCGGCAGTTTTTACTGTCACGAACCTCGATCTCGTAACAATATTATATAATCGTAGTGTTAGGATTTTTTAAATGAATAATGTGAAACATTAAACGTTTTAGTGGCAATGTAAGAATATCCACTATCCCTTATCACTCCGTGGGTGTCACAAGAAGCGACAGAGAGACGGAAACTGAAACAGGAGAAGGGCAGCAGCATCTTCCTAACCTTTCCTGATAACAACACAAAATTATAAAAAAAAATTGCGTTTGCCTACTCGCCTGCAAAGCTTAGTAACTATGGCATAATCCTCCTAGATGCGCTAATATATAGTGCGTGGTCCTAGATGCGCTAATATAATCTATGATCTAATATATAAGCTGTAATTGGAAAATAGTGATGAACGTGAAATAATAATATTTTATTATCCTATACTATTAATCCTATACTATTAATCCTATACTATTAAACGAGCAATTCTTGTATATATATATGTCCACTGTTAGTAGCCCGTTGGATTACTAACAGTGGACAGTACCAGAAGACATAGCCTGGTCAAAATGATAATCTACATTGAGTCTCTCAGGAAACCTTAGAAATGGCAGTGGCTAAATTCCTCATGGAAACAGTACTTAAATTCATAGATTTGTATACAGTAACACTTTTTTCACAGTTTTATTATTATTAAAGTGACTTATAATCAATGTCAACACGTACCAAGAAAATAAAAAAAATTAATCATAGCTTTATTGGCGCAGTCGTCTAAAATCTCAAAATAAGCAATGTACTAATTTATTATAATATGTATTCCAGTTTATGATAATCCTGATATAAATCACGTGACTGCAATTATATACAAAGATATGCATTTAAACGTGTGATAGAACTAGTGGACATATTATTTATAATTTATAACACAATACCTATAGGGAAATATGGATTTTTTACTTTAATTTCTTATTTAATTAAAACAATAATAATTGTTTAGCAAAATTAAATTCTTCTATTCTAAAATAACTTTTTTTCTTTACCATCTTATCCTTTTACGCAATTACTCCAAAAAACGGTACAAAGACCAAGCTTTATTTCAGTTTATATTAATATATCAAGCTAGTTGGACATTCATTTATCAAGTTGACAAAGGACAGACAACGAAATTGTTGTCATGACAGTGCCTTGCGTTCTCCTTTATTAAATCTACTTTATTGAGCACTGATTTAAAAATTGTTACCAAATAAATGTTACTAAAAATCTTGAACTGAACTATTAAAAATACCTTTGGATACATACGCTCGGTATAAATATTAAGAATTTAGTATGTAAAGAAAAATATAAGCCACCGAAAATTATTTAATTATATTCTGATTTTGAAACCGTTTCAAGATTAATCATTTATAAACCCTAAATATTATGCGATTTAGAAGTTCCAAAAATAATGAAAGGAATTTATTTTATCAAAACGTGTGAAATTAATTGCCGCTGTGTTTCGTATGATGAGTGAAAAGAACCAACCGGAGACCCTTTTACTGGAAACAAGGCATTCCAAATCAGACCTCAGTCGTGACAACACATCTGTATTTTGATTCAGAATCGAGGATAAATGTGGATATCTATGGGCCACAGCATCCATTTACTATCAGGGGGACTATATAGTCATTTGTCACCCTTATACTATAAAAAACTTTTATTTTAACTTCAAACGACGTGATAAATTAGACTGAATGAAGTAAGTCCAATATCTAGTGATTTAAAATAGATATTGTCAAAAATGAAAAGTTGTCAAAAGTAAATATTAAATTTTTTTAATAATCTATTAATAAAAATAATAAAACATAGGAACATTGAAGTTGTAGATATAGGACTCGATCGTAAAAAAATATTTTTTCTTGTGTAACAGACGTTTCCATGAACAAAACGCCGCCCGGATATCCTTTTTAAAAATTAAGGCCACGGAAGTACGTAATGTACTTGTGTACTAATGTACAATGTGGTAAGGCGTTATTTATAAAGACAAAACTGTATATTTTTAGAAAAGAGGCTAAGGAAGGAAATTATAATAATTAATAACTAAAATATCTCGGGTGTCAACCTCGTACCGCTATGCGAAATATTAGAGCAGCACCCCATCCACTAAATGAAGTGACAATCACCAGGTTGAGAAAGAAATGTCTATGCTTAGTCTTTGGTAGGTTGAGTCTATGTATTCAGGTGGTGCCTATGCCCAAAAGAATTTTCGTAAGCCATCTTTACCATCTTTGCGCGGGGATAATGACTAGCTAGCCCACACCGCAAAGGAGAAAGCCGATCTTTTAAGTTTTCGTTTTGCGTCCAACTCGACTCTCGACAACGCCACTCTCAAATCCACCACCAGCCATCGAAGTTAGTCTAGTGGGCCTGATGGAATTCCCCATTTGTGCTGAAGATGTGTTCTTCAGAGTTAGTGCGGATTCTTACGAGTATTTTTCACGTTTTCTTACTCTTTAGGCGTCATTCTAAGCTCAAAATTTTACATCTTTAGTATACTCAATTATTAAAAAAGGATACCACTCGGACCAGTCACACTACATGCGTGTCGCCGTCACCTTCTTATTCTGCAAAATAATCCATTATTGACTGACAGCTCTTAAGGTACCGTGAAGAGTATCAGCTGATTAATGATTGTCAATACGGTTTCCGTCAACGTCGCTCAGCTGGTGATCTTCTTGACTACCTGACTCGTCGATGGTGGAGGGAGTTAGGTCACGAAAGAGACCGTGGTGGTTAGTTTGGACATAGCAAATGTCTTCAACTGGATTTGGCACAAAGCACTTCTTTCGAAGCTTCCCTCTTATGGGCTTCCCGTGAAATTATGTAGTTAGGTACCAGTTTCTTTACAAATCGAAGTATTAAGGTCGTAGTCGACGGTGCATGCTCCAACTCCCCAAGCCTGTGAATGATGGTATTCCACAAGAGTGCGTGCTATTTTCTACTACGTTCCTTCTGCATATTAATGATTTGTTGCACACTAGACTATTCATTATTTTGCAGACAATAGCACTGGCAATTCTTTATACACCGGTCGATCTAATATTTCTCAGGAAGACGTCGTTGAGTGCCGGAACAAACTTGTGTATGTAGTCGAGTCTTTGTAAATAAAGTCTCAGAATGGGGGTAACCACATTTAGTCCAGTTTAACCCCCAAACGGCACAAGTTAGCGCGTTTACTCCTTGCCTCAGCCAGCATCGGAATCTTTGACGTCGACATTTTGAGAGACGTACATTTCCGCACGAAGGGAATGCTAAACTGGAATTAAAAAAGCTTGGTATGCTCATTACATTGAGACTATGTTTTATGCCGGCCCACTGCTTGCAGCTCTACAAAGCGCGAGTTTAGCATCATATGGTATATTGTTCTCATCTCCCACCCCAGTATCAGTTCCTTCCACTTGTCCGTATTCAACGGAGAGCGGCCCGAATCGTTGACGATTAAGTTTCTTGTTGTGAGTTGCATCTCTATTATGCATAGATACCACGGGAAGTGCTCAGAAGAAATTTTTGGAGAAAGAGAAAGTCCAGTTGTTGAATTTCACCATTGTAGACTGCGACAGAGCTCGAAATTCCATTCTCTTCACCTCGACGGCTGGCGGTCCGCTACTGTACGATTTACGCGAAATTTTCTGCTTCGCACGACTAATCTCATAAATTTATTGTTGTCAGCGGTTTTCTGGATTGTTACGACTTAGGGACAGTATTTCGGAATAACATTCTATCAAAAAACAATGCTATTTTAAGCCTCTTAGGTAAAATCGATTATAGTACATTTCAACAGAATTTGGGTATTAACGTAAATAGCTTTCTATCGAATATACAGATCCCTTTTATAAACAACTTTTACACTTTTCCTGAACCGTATCAAAACATTAGTCACAGTTCTTTACTCGTGTGCGGTCTCTAATGATGGTTCATTCCAACCCAAACGGAATGACCTTTTAAAATGAACGGCCTTTGTTCAATGTATAGAGAAGGTTTAATTTTACTATAATGTAGATTGCCTAAAATACTATTACCGCTTAAGCGAAAAAAATCTGCACGATAAAAAAAATTAAGAAGAAAAGAAAAAGAAACCACTGATGCTGTCAGTTGAGTGCACAACCGCATAATATTTTAATAATGTTTTGAAATAAAACAAATTCAATACTAATACAAATTTTTGAAAAATAAAAAGCGCTGATCTCGCCTCGGTCCAACGGCTACCGCTGGCGTCGTACAGCTCCCACCTCCCTTCCTCACGAAGGGAGGTGGGAGCGGTACAGCGAAAGGTAAGGTGGGGGTTAAGAGCGCCGGTAAAGGACGTCTTCATCCACAATAGACGGAAAAGATCCCTGCCCTTACCCCCAGGCTCATAAATGACTACCCCCAAGGGTAAGACGAAGGTCCTCTAGGCAAATCTTTACCACGCAGCGTCTACTTCTTCCGTGGTGGAGGTTTGCTTTGCAGAGGACAACATTGACCTCGCCCTCATACAAGAGCCTTGGGTAACCAACGGTCAAGTTCTGAGATTGTCGGCTGCCTGTAAAATTCTTGTCAATGCTAAAGGCAGTAGACTCAGAGCTTGTATAATTTACAATGAAAATATTGAACTTATAGCTGTTCCAGAGCACTGCAATGATGACCTGGTTACAGCCTTCATAAATCTCAAGGGATGCACGGGGTCCAGAGTAATCATTTTCTTATCCTATCTTCCCGGAAAGAATTTAGATCCTACCATCGAATAAGTGCGAGTAGCAATTGGTGGGCTGTGATGCTAATGCTCACCACACAGCCTGAGGAAGCACTAACATCAACGAAAGAGGTGAGTTACTTTATGATTTTCTCATCTCCAACCGCCTGGTAAGCCTAAACTTAGGGTATACATGAACCTTTGTTACGCGTGGTAGGCAAGAAGTGTTAGACATAACCTTTACTACAAATAACATGTCCAGGCGAATAAATGACTGGCATGTTAGTAGTGAAAACTCGATGTCTGATCACAAACACATTATGTTTGTGAATAGAGCGTCAACAACCGATGAAACCGTTACTTATAGGGATCCAAAAGCGACCTCCTGGGATATCTACAGAGATAGCCTAAGCAGGAATTTGTAAACGTTTCCTAATAACATCAAAACCATTGAAGGTCTGGACTTGTCGACGGAGACAGTAACCGTAGGTATACGTGAAGCTTTCGAGGACGGTTGTCCCGTCTAAACCAAGACCTCAACACGAAAAGTTCCTTGGTGGAATACTAAGCTAAAAGAACTTAGGGAAAAGATAAGGAAACCATTTAATAGGGCTAAGAAAACCAAAGTGTGGGATACATATTGTGCAGCCCTAACTGAATATAATAAAAAATTAGGAAAGCCAAGAGAGTATCGTAGAGGAAGCTATGCGAGGATGTTCAGTCTTTGCCTCGCAGTGCAAGACTACACCAAATGCTATCAAAAGCTAAACTTAAAAAGCCTGATGGTAACTTCACTAATAGTAAAACAGAAACATTGGAGTAACTAGCGTCAACCCATTTCCCAGGGTCACACAAGACTTCAGCCTTGAATTCTTTCAGAGACCTACGAAGGCCCCGTTATGAGGACTGGTGTAGGGTTGCAAAGATAATAAGGCCAAACCTGGTGTAGTGGGCTGTTGACTCTTTTAAATCATTTAAAACAAGCGGCAAGGATGGAATAATTCCCATCCAAGTACAGGGTATTGACATCCTTCTTCCCTATCTGGTGAAAATCTGCAGAGTAAGTTTTGCGTGGGGATATATTCCAGAACGATTGACAATTATCAAAGTTCTATTTACAACTAAGGTTGGTAGAAAGGACTACGCTTTACCAAAGTCCTTTAGACCCATAAGCCTATCTTCCTTTCTCCTTAAGACGTTGGAAAAGATTATAGATAGATATATAAGGGATGTAACTCTAGCTACGAGGCCCAAACAAAACAAATCAAGCATGCTTACCGCAGAGGCAAATCGGAAACGGAAACAGCCCTGATCAGTGTCATTGACAGGGTTGAACAAGCACTGGAGGATAAAGAAATAGCTCTTTATGCCTTTCTAGATATTGAGGGCGCCTTCGACAGTAGCCCCATATCACTGCTGATTGGGTGCCTGACATCTAAAAATGTTGACCCAACAACCATCAGATGGTTGAAGTCGATGCTCTCAAACGGAAAGGCAAAAATAGCGCTGTTTCAAACTTCGATTGAGGTTGCATCTACAAGATGCTGCCCACAAGAAGGTATTTTGTCCCCCTTTTTTGGACTCTTGGGGTTGACCAACTATTTTACAAAATGGCAGACCTACGCATTGACACATTGGGTTATGCTGATGACCTTGTGATCATTGCGAGGGGCTTTTGCCACAGTACTTTATCGTCAATAATACAAAGATCCCTAAACACCATAAATAACTTGTGTAGGGATAACAGTTTATCAGTTAATGCTGATAAAACTGTTATAATATTCTTTGCCAAAAAGAGACGGTTGGAAAAATTAGTCCAACCAAAACTTAATGGCAAAGAAGTACCATTTTCCACGGAAGTTAAGTACTTGGACGTAACAATCGACCAAAAACTAACGTGGAACTCTCACCTTAGCAATGTATGCCATAAGGCAAAAATTGCTTTAGGTACGTGCAGTCGTTTGGACGGGAACAACTGGGGCTTGCATCCCAGTATGATCCTATGACCGTACAGCAGCATAACATCCTACGCTTCTATTGTCTGGTGTAACCAGGCCCATCAAAAGACGACTGCGGATAGACTAAATAGTCTACAAAGTACTGCCTGCTAATGGCAACTGGTGCTATACGATCATTACCTGGAGCGGCTCTTAATGCACTTCTATGCCTAAAGCCCCTTGATCTTTATCAAGACAACGCGAGGGCTAGTCTGTATAGGATTAACACTCAGGGCGGTCTGAGCTTGCTCTCCTATAGATTGAGATCCATGGTCGACTCAATTAAGGAAACACCGGTCTTATGCATGATCGCAGATGTCATGCGGCCACTACACACTTTTGATAAAAGTATATAGTGGAATTACTCTCCAGAAAAAACTGGCTGAACGGTCAGGTTATCTGTGAGGTCGGTAGCTTCATATGGTATACCGATGGGTCTAAAATGGGCCTAGACGTAGGCTTTCGAATTTACGGGGAACGCCCCAAATACAAACTTAGTATGAATTTGGGTAGATTTACCTCTATCTTCCAGGCAGAAATTTTTACCGTACTTCAGTGTGCGGAAATCAATCTGCAAAAACACTACGTCATCCATATAATTTATATAAATTCTGATAGTCAAGCAGCACTGCTAGCGCTGAGGTCAAACTTAGTGAACTCGAAGCTAGTTTGAGACTGCGTGAATCATTTAATGGCCCTGGGATGTAACAACAGGGTCGTCTTACGATGGGTTTCGGGTCACGCGGGTATTTTAGGCAACAAATTTGCCAAAAATGCAAAATTTTGAAAAACATAAACAACGCTATATTTTTCAGATATTATATCATTATCCCTTTGAGTTCAAGTTTTATTGAAGTCCTAACACTAATTATCACATTTGTATATATAAATAATTATTCATGTATGGTACACCAACTAAGTAACGTCAAACTTTATTGAGGCAGAAATTATAGTATTATACAAGCACAATTTAACATTCTTGTTATCTTGGACTGCAAAGGCACTTAACATCAGGCAGATTTGTGGCCAAGCGTTGACCTACTTAGGAACAGAAAACGTGTTATATTGTCATATAAAATAATAATGTCACTCATAATTATGTTGTTTTTTTTGAAAAAAAAAAATATTATAATAGAAAAAAATGTATTCTTTTTATGACAAGCATAAATAAAATATTAGTTCGATTTTTGTGTAGAACGAAATTATTAATTTTTTTGGTGGCGGTGGTGTCGGTGGCGGAGTTGCGTTGGTGTCAGCGGCAGCGGCAGCGGCAGTGGCAGCGGCAGTGCTAGCGACAGCAGTGGTAACAATACCGGTAGCAGCAGCGGTAGCGGCAGCGGTAGCGGCAGCGGTAGCGGCAGCGGTAGCGGCAGCGGTAGCGGCAGCGGTAGCGGCAGCGGTAGCGGCAGCGGTAGCGGCAGCGGTAGCGGCAGCGGTAGCGGCAGCGGTAGCGGCAGCGGTAGCGGCAGCGGTAGCGGCAGCGGTAGCGGCAGCGGTAGCGGCAGCGGTAGCGGCAGCGGTAGCGGCAGCGTAGCGGCAGCGGTAGCGGCAGCGGTAGCGGCAGCGGTACCGGCAGCGGTAGCGGCAGCGGTAGCGGCAGCGGTAGCGGCAGCGGTAGCGGCAGCGGTAGCGGCAGCGGTAGCGGCAGCGGTAGCGGCAGCGGTAGCGGCAGAGGTAGCGGCAGCGGTAGCGGCAGCGGTAGCAGCAGCGGTAGCAGCAACGGTAGCAGAAGTCAGCCGATAGACAATAAACACAACAAACATATGCATTACGCTGTTGCCATTGGAATACTAGTGTTTTTGTAGTCAAAGATTCTCAAATTTTATCTTATCGAACATGTTTATGTGTCACCGATGCAATAGTAAAGTCAGGGATTGTATGCTGTGTATGATGTGCCCCAACCGTTTTGATTTCCCATGTGCATGAATAAGAGAGGCTCAGGATATTGTAAGCTTGGGGCCAGAAAGGCTACTTGGAAATGCAGTACCTGTAAGACAGCGCTACGTGTCCCAATCTTTATTCAGACAAAATAGTACAAGGAAGAGTACCATCTCACGGTGATCCGGAGAATATTCGTTTTAAGCTAGGTAAGATTACCAAACAAATATCGTCTTCGTTACCACAGTTAGTTGCGAGTGTCAAAACTATCCAGGCTAATCTTTCAGATCTTAAGGTTGTGAAGAGTGAAATGATGGACTTTAAAAACTCTTTGAACCATGTGCATACCTTAGTTAAGGGACTTACTAACAAACTGACCGCGATTGGTCGTGAAATTCAGTCTCTTTTAAAAAGTAAAGATGATGTACGTGTTAAACATCGATTGGAGAAGCTTGAGGCTGCTGTACGCGAAAAATCGCGCCTAAACAACATCCAGATCAAAGGCGTTTCTGTAACCTCTTCTAAGAATCTTTTTACTGTTATCTCCAATATTGGTAGTAGAGTAGGTTACGAAGTTCCCAAGAAACAAATTAACTACATCGTAAGAGTACCTCATCGTAATAATTAAAACAGCAAAAACACAATGAGTGTTACTTCACACCCGTTACCTGAGAGATCATTTTATAGCTGCTGCTAAAAATGTAAATCTTTAACTTTTGCGGATTTAGCATTGAGCACTGATGGCAGGATTTTTATCAAGGACCACCTTACCTTTTAGAATAAACAGCTACTTAATAAGATGAAAGCTCTTGATAGGGAGAAAAAAATTTCTTATACGTGGGTGATAAACTGCACAATTCTAATGAATAAGAATGCGACACCTTCTATAAATGCGATCAAAAACGAAAGCAGATTTAAAGAAGATTTTCTGAATATTGGTTTATTTCTAAATATCTAATTAGTTTATTTCTATATTAATTTGAGGAAGAAGTTTTTGTTACGTTAGGTGTTTTCTATTTATTTATATTATCACTGGCGTTACACGTTGTTATTTTGTTCTTGCTTGGCTTAATAGCTGCTCGGTATGTACATTTGTTATTTGTACGTTACAACATATGATATTAATTACGATAGCGTTAACTTGGAAAATCTTAAGTTACTTCTTGCGGTATTTTACTGTGACTTATATATTCAATATTTCTATATACTATGCATCTTATTTCTTTAACGATTGCTATAATTTGATGAACTTGACGCTGTAATTTGGTGTAGTTAAATAGTTGTATGTAGTTGTTGTTTTTATAAATATTATTTATTCATCACAACACTTTAGATGCATCGGACCTTATTTTATGTTATGTTATTTTCGTCGCTATTTCCGTGTTTTTGTTTAGTTCTAATGATGGCTTTTGAAATATACTATCAAAATGTGGCTTAACGATGACTTTTGTAGTAACGAACTCTTTGATGACCGCTATGTTGTTTGTAGACGTGATAGGAACTACAATAGTACATATTAAAGTTGGGAGTTGTTGTGCTTATTGCTTTTAGGCGTGAGATTGTAGTGGAGGAGTGGATTGAACGGCGTTCTTCTGCTGAAGGCATATGGGTATCGTAAACTATTAGGCGTTCTAGACTGAAATGACATATAAATTATATATTTGTACGATTTATTTATACAGATAAAATCTCATTATCTGCACCTGTTTTTAATACAAAATTATAAGCTTATTTTTATACAAAAGTATACGAGATAGTAACGGCCAATTTAACTGATGCCTTCATTATTTTGGGAGATTTCAATCTGCCAAATATATCTTGGACTCTTGATGATGATGAATACTCTCTTTGTCCAGAAAACATTAAGGGGTCAGTTCAGTGCGACTTTTTTGATAACTTAAATACGTGAAAGCTGCAGCAATATGACTCCCATGACAATGTTAACAACAGAATATTTGACTTAATCTTTAGTAATAATCACTTATGCGCAACAAAATGCACCGACCCTTTAGTGCCTGAAGAGCCCTATCGTGTTACTCTTAGTGTTTTCACAGATTTTGTCGAGTACCATACTACCAGTTCAACCAAAGGCTAAGCTTATGTTCCATTTAGCTGGTTTCTCTTCTATATCACGAGTGCTTCATAATTTTACATGGTCTCACGATATTTTGAACGGCACAATAGACAATGCAATTTCACTATTGTAGAGTCGATTAAAACAACTTATACGATACTTAAATACCAACAGAAGTAGTAAAATTTTCATCTATACATCACCCCTGGTATAAAACCCTTCCTATAAAATTGTAAAGGAAAAGTTTAAATATAACACCAAATATAAAAGATATGGCAATTTATCATACTATGAGTGTTTTGTAATATAACGTAATCGTGCTAACCTTTAGAACATTTAGAATACAAAATATTCAACAGTTGTATAACAAAGATAAAACTCAGCATAAATAACTCGCAAAGGACCTTCCGTTCCCTTGTGAAGTAATAAAATATAAACATATCATCAGGCATTTAGTGATTTTTTCTATGATAATTTTTCACCAAAATCGCAGTAACTCTAACTTTTCTTCGCAGCAATAGTGAATCAAGCAACAAATGACTCAATTGCCGACGATTCGAGCTGCTCCTCATAAAATATTATTCCGCTCTGCTGAGCACACCAAGCTTGTTAGAGGCCAATTTATATTCCCTTCCAAGTGAACGTAGATCTGTGCCTCATTCGATATGTCGACGCTGGCCGGGGATTCCAATACTGGCTAAGGCAGCAAGGACAGACCCTAAATTGAGGAAATACGCCAAAGGCGAAGTAATCAAATCTTAAAAAAGATTACTAGTAGAATGTTTAATTAAATCAGATAAAAAAGGTCAAGTTCAAAAAACCACTCACTACGTTCGTCGTAAATATCATTGATCAGGAATCTTATCGGTTTTTAATAGCTACCTTTAAAACCGCTTTCATTTTCAGATTCGCACCCGTTTTCTCAGTTCATACTATTTGCAAAAAAAATACTGATGGATAACTACCTCAGAGGACTAAGATGGAATGTCTCATTTGCAGTAAAATGAGTTTCCGGTTAAAGTTCTATTTTACGCTGGTAATCGGTAAGGGATTGGTCCTGCATCCATCGAGCCGATCCATTTACACTACAACTATAAAGCTGCAGCATAGCTCTACCACATAATGAATTTAATACTAGTTTATAATATTTGTAGTATTTTACATTTTGAGTAAAACTTTATTACAGATTTTATCACGTTTACTGCTCACGATTTATCAAATATGTAATGGGACATTCTTTAAGGATATGATAACAGACTGCAGACTTACAACTATATTACTTTGACTTCAGCTATATGTTTTTACGCGGGTTTTTATAGATTGTTTTGTTTGCCCTAATAAGAGAGACCACAATCAAAATTGTACACACCTTCGTATTGTAGGGGGATATTATACTTGACGGATGGTAAGATCTGACTAATCTTCTTCGTTGGCGTATAGAATTTTCTAATAGAAGCTCGCTTCTAGATGTTACCGATCTTATCTGTACCGCTCTGAAATATGATGATACAGCAGGCACGCGCTCAAATGTAGCCTGTTTCACTGTCACTGTGACGTAGGCACGGAAACCAAAGCTTGTTACCGTTCAATACTAGCTGACGTGCTGAAGCTCGGCGACCAGGTGTTTACTACTACAGATTGTTTGTGCTCTAAGAAACAAAGTGTTTCCTATATTAGTTAATTGAAAGATAGTGATGAAGGAACAGTATAATTAATGATGTTTTTAGGATTTTCAATGTCTAAAACATCAGCCATCAAGATAAATCAAAAAATTGCCTCTAATTCCATAAAAATTATAATCTGATGAATACATTAATATAGTAGCATTTCCTTTATCTGCGCGAAGAATCGTAAGCTCTGGTTTGTTGCATAAGTTTTTTATCACTTTAAATGCATCTCTAATAGAGAAGAGATTTAGTTTCGGCGCTGAGCTACGACGTAACTAAGACAAAATTTTCTAGACGTATGGTCTCTAAATCAGTCTTCCCAATATTGATTTTAAACAGGCAATCCTCAACGCTGCAAATAATTCCTTATATTACTTTTTTGCTGGTTCATCTAGTGTTTGTTTTGACATATTACATACTGTCAGTTGTTTATAGCTCGCGTCTGTCCACTGTTGTCAACTGCTGGATTTCGCCTCTACTTTGACATTGTTGAAGTTAATAAAATTCGTAAAATTAATTAAATGCAAGTTCATTGCAGTGAGACAAGATATCGCTTTGTTTATAATAATAAGTACTTTCCATTATTACTCTTCTAAAATATGAATCGATAATATACTATAAATATAACTTAGAAAATATGTCATGTTGTTAATTTATAAATAATAATTCTATTCCTACTCCAAATTCGAGTTTACGTCTTTCGGTTACGCTTTTAATTTTAGGAATAATTTAAATTCTATTCTCGTACAGGTTACGATTACAAATGCCAGTGCCATTGCTTAAACAATAAATTTAATTAAGCTGACGAAAATTTTTAAATAATGTGGATTAGTATTCCGATTTAACGTTGAATAAAAGATTTATTTTGAAGTCCTCATTAATTTTATATTACTGTTACTTACATTGAAATACAATAAACTAAGTATTATAAGTTTGCATATTGCGTCAACATAGTGATAAACTTTTGAAAACTTAAAAACCAACTTCAAACTAAAAAGAATACAATCATGAAATCAGTTGAGTGGAAAAGAATTATTTGACCAATATTGTGGTTTGGTCATATAGAAAGAATGAACGAAGAAAGAGTGACAAAGCAAGTCTACATCGAAAAGTAAACGGCAGAGTTGGGAAGAGATGTTCTTAGGCGAAAGTTTATCGACCAAATTGATATATTAAAAAGGGCAGGTTAAGAATACCCTTAACTAACGAGCATGTATGCGTAGGTATAAGTATGTAAAGGAAGCAAGAAAGGTGTGAGACATGAGTGTTTATGTATGTATATGTATTATTTATCATATCCTAAATGCCTTTGCAAATTGAAGATTTTAATGGCTTTGTTATAGATTTCATCATCAGATCTTGACCAAATTAATACGGAACCACCTCTAAGGTACCCACAAAAATCGTTAAAAACGGACAACGTGATAAATAATTATCGCTGAGGATATTACACAAAAATTATTCCGATGTATCGAGAACCCCTCCTTTTCTAAGTCAAACTGACTTAGAAAAGGAGGGGTTCTCGATACATCGGAATATGCAAGAAGGTAGAAACTATGATAATTGTTCTAGATTTTTTTAATTTATCATTGTATAGCAACTGCGCATTATATATTCTGAAATCTTTATTCAAAAGATTATTTTCTTAAAAAATTTGTAATAAATTTACAGTGTCAACTCGAGCACGGATAATCAGAGATAGAATAGTGTCTGCGCAGTCGCTTTCAAAAGTATCCACAAAATGTCGCCTTTATTGAAATCAGTTGGGAGGATATTATCAATATCAATACAATCAAAATCTAAAAATTGTTATGTAAACTCTGTCTTATATCTTACATATGAAACGAATTCTACGAATATTATAACAGTGATTTTTAAAATGCAGAACTCTATTCTTGACATTTTAAGCAAGAACGTATAGTTAATTATGAATTATATTGTACCCACAATATCAATAAAATCAGCAGATCTATAATCTCAACATTTAATGCTAGGAGTAACGCGATAGCATTAGAATTGTGGGGTTATAATTTGAAGTTAACATAAAGTTGCACCATCACAAGGATGATATCATTTGAAATTTCGTCGTTCGGGTTCGTGACAATAAAACTGCCGATTGAATTACCAAAATTAACACTTTAATTAACGAACACCAATTAAAACTTAAACACACTAATAATTAATCACACTGATCACTTTAGTTCACTTTATTTCGCTGCAAAGCTTCGCTTGTATTGCCAATTCAATACTGCCTCGGTCCCGCACCAACGGCTTTATATAGGCGTTTTCCACCGAAACATCCAGAATATTCCAGCAAAAATGGTCCCGACCGACTAGGTGTAGAAAATTAGAGTGTGGAGTTTTCTAGAAAGCTTAGTTCTTCTATTTGATAATAGATGGCGCTAGTGCCCTGTACCAGGCACAAACTGTGGCGCGCAACAATATATTACAAATACGTTACAATACGTGAAACGTTTTTACGAAAAAACCGTTACAAACCTAATATAAAAAACAAATTGGCACTGAAAAGTCGAAAGAAATCCTTGAATTTCATTAAATTCTAAATGCTTAGCCTAATTATGTTATTATACGTTTCTTATGTTTCATTTGTAATACAAAATACTGCTAAGTCCCTGTCACGAATTATTAAACCAACAAACAAATGTATTTTTTTAAGGTCAAATTATTCTTGTCTGTTTTACAGTGATAAAGCAGGATCAATATTTCGTTAATACGCAAACATTATTTTCATTTGTTGTATTATTAAGCCTGACAAAGATATAGTGACCTATTTAATACCAGTAATAAATTCCGATTAGCGGCTTTGTTGGGCTTATGAAGCTTTTCGGCCATTAGATAAACACATCAAAAAAATCTAAATAATTTACGACTTTATAATTTAAAAAAAAAATAGTTTCCATAAAAAGTTTATATACAGATTAAAACCTCTTTTATTCTATTTTCAAAATGTTTAAATGTAAAAATAAAAAAAAGAAAAACCAAATCCGACCGAAAAATTGCTAGCAACTCTTTACATCAAGGAAAATTAAAATTGTTCTACTCATATTAATTAACGGAAGGGGATTAGATTATTTTTCTTTTTAAATTTAATGTGCCGTGTGAGCTTTAAGCGTAATTTCACGTCGTCATTTGAGTCAAGATTAAATGTTACGAGACATGGGAATGTTAGAAAATGATGCTATTCAACGGGTCGTTGCTGTGGCCCTACACAATTGCCAAAACGTGACATCAAGGTTGTGGTTACGTTATCGCAGTACTGAGGATGTGGCTGAACAGCACACGGGTAGATATCATGCTAATACGGATCAATTTCTCCAAATGATCGCCAGAAAACAACCCAGTATCACAATAATACAACTACTACAAAGGCTCCAGGAGGACCACCAGCTACTGGTAAGCGACCAAACCGCGCGAAAGAGGTTGCGTTTAGTTGGTGTTCATGCTCATAGACCGCTATGTGTTCCAGCATTGCGACGTGGAAATTGCGGTCGGCGGCTTTCATGGGCTCGGGAGCAATTACCATGGAGTGACGAACAATGGTCTTTGGTACTGTTCACCGATGTGTCCCGGTTCGGTTTTCATCCCGATTCACGAAGAATATGCGTTTGGAGAATTCCAGGAAGAGTAAACCGTCTACAGTGCCCTCAAGAGGTCCACTTATACCAAATGGGACAATAATAGTGTGGCCAGGAATTCAACTTTTCGGACGAACGCAGCTCATTTGGATTCAAGGGAGCATGACTGCACAAAAATACCACGAGGAGATAGTAGAGCCTATTATTGTCCCACACATAATCGAAATGGACCAGGAATTCCTACTCATGCACGATAATGCTCCTTTCCAAACAACGCGACTCTCTGACACCACGATAATCAAGTTTTGGATTGACCTGCACAGTCGCCGACTTAAATCCTATCGAGCATGCCTGGGACATGTTACAATGAAAACTTTTGAAAGATTATCTGCCAAATTTTACGACGGAATAGCAACTTTACGAACATTTGCAAAAAACATGGGACCTCAGACTCTGAATTAATTTTTAAAGATCTTTTTCAACTTAAATTAAAATCAATAGTTTTACAAGAAGAAATGAAGCTTTTTTATCAAACTCATTTTCTACGGCGATTAAAATTTTTTTTTATTTAAAACAAAAAAAATACGAAATGTTTGCTTTTAGGCGTGAGATTGTAGTGGAGGAGTGGATTAACCGGCGTTCTTCTGCTGAAGATATATGGGTATCGTAAACTATTAGGCGTTCTAGACTGAAATGACATATAAACTACATATTTGTACGATTTATTTATACAGATAAAATCTGGGTAACTCATTATCTGCACCTGTTTTTTAATACAAAATTATAAGCTTATTTTTATACAAAAGTATACTAGATAGTAACGGCCAATTTAACTGATGCTTTCATTATTTTGGGAGATTTCAATCTGCCAAATATATCTAGGACTCTTAATGATGATGGATACTCTCTTTGTTCAGAAAACATGAATGGGTCAGTTCAGTGCGACTTTTTTGATAATTTAAATACGTGAAAGCTGCAGCAATATGACTCCCATGACAATGTTAACAACAGAATATTTGACTTAATCTTTAGTAATAATCACTTATGCGCAACAAAATGCACCGACCCTTTAGTGCCTGAAGAGCCTTATCGTGTAACTCTTAGTGTTTTCACAGATTTTGTCGAGTACCATACTACCAGTTCAACCAAAGACTAAGCTTAAGTTCCATTTAGCTGGTTTCTCTTCTATATCACGAGTGCTTCATAATTTTACATGGTCTCACGATATTTTGAAGGGCACAATAGACAATGTAATTTCACTATTGTAGAGTCGATTAAAACAACTTATACGATACTTAAATACCAACAGAAGTAGTAAAATTTTCATCTAAACATCACCCCTGGTATAAAACCCTTCTTATAAAATTGTAAAGGAAAAGTTTAAATATAACACCAAATATAAAAGATATGGCAATTTATCATACTATGAGTGTTTTGTAATATAACGTAATTGTGCTAACCTTTAGAACATTTAGAATCAAAAATATTCAACAATTGTATAGCAAAGATAAAACTCAGCATAAATAACTCGCAAAGGACCTTCCGTTCCTTTGTGAAGTAATAAAATATAGACATATCACCAGGCATTTAGTGATTTTTTCTATGATAATTTTTCACCAAAATCGCAGTAACTCTAACTTTTCTTCGCAGCAATAGTGAATCAAGCAACAAATGACTCAATTGCCGACGATTCGAGCTGCTCCTCATAAAATATTATTCCGCTCTGCTGAGCACACCAAGCTTGTTAGAGGCCAATTTATATTCCCTTCCAAGTGAACGTAGATCTGTGCCTCATTCGATATGTCGACGCTGGCCGGGGATTCCAATACTGGCTAAGGCAGCAAGGACAGACCCTAAATTGAGGAAATACGCCAAACAGGGGTGCTTTTTAGCGATAACCTTGCAAACCGGTGTATTATGAAGGTTAAACTGGACTATATTCGACTTCAAACACAAGTTTGTTCTCATATTGTATATGAAATTTATCAAATAAATAGCGATTCAAAGTTAAGCTTAGAAACTGTGAATTAAAACCTCCATTATCCATAAGGAAATACGCCAAAGGCGAAGTAATCAAATCTTAAAAAAGATTACTAGTAGAATGTTTAATTAAATCAGATAAAAAAGGTCAAGTTCAAAAAACCACTCACTACGTTCGTCGTAAATATCATTGATCAGGAATCTTATCGGTTTTTAATAGCTACCTTTAAAACCGCTTTCATTTTCAGATTCGCACCCGTTTTCTCGATTCATACTATTTGCAAAAAAAATACTGATGGATAACTACCTCAGAGGACTAAGATGGAATGTCTCATTTGCAGTAAAATGAGTTTCCGGTTAAAGTTCTATTTTACGCTGGTAATTGGTAAGAGATTGGTCCTGCATCCATCGAGCCGATCCATTTACACTACAACTATAAAGCTGCAGCATAGCTCTACCACATAATGAATTTAATACTAGTTTATAATATTTGTAGTATTTTACATTTTGAGTAAAACTTTATTACAGATTTTATCACGTTTACTGCTCACGATTTATCAAATATGTAATGGGACATTCTTTAAGGATATGATAACAGACTGCAGACTTACAACTATATTACTTTGACTTCAGCTATATGTTTTTACGCGGGTTTTTATAGATTGTTTTGTTTGCCCCAATAAGAGAGACCACAATCAAAATTGTACACACCTTCGTATTGTAGGGGGATATTATACTTGACGGATGGTAAGATCTGACTAATCTTCTTCGTTGGCGTATAGAATTTTCTAATAGAAGCTCGCTTCTAGATGTTACCGATCTTATCTGTACCGCTCTGAAATATGATGATACAGCAGGCACGCGCTCAAATGTAGCCTGTTTTACTGTCATTGTGACGTAGGCGTGGAAACCAAAGCTTGCTACCGTTCAATACTAGCTTGACGTGCTGGAGCTCGGCGACCAGGTGTTTACTACTACAGATTGTTTGTGCTCTAAGAAACAAAGTGTTTCCTATATTAGTTAATTGAAAGATAGTGGTGAAGGAACAGTATAATTAATGATGTTTTTAGGATTTTCAATGTCTAAAACATCAGCCATCAAGATAAATCAAAAAATTGCCTCTAATTCCATAAAAATTATAATCTGATGTATACATTAATATAGTAGCATTTCCTTTATCTGCGCGAAGAATCGTAAGCTCTGGTTTGTTGCATAAGTTTTTTATCACTTTAAATGCATCTCTAATAGAGAAGAGATTTAGTTTCGGCGCTGAGCTACGACGTAACTAAGACAAAATTTTCTAGACGTATGGTCTCTAAATCAGTCTTCCCAATATTGATTTTAAACAGGCAATCCTCAACGTTACAAATAATTCCTTATATTACTTTTTTGCTGGTTCATCTAGTGTTTGTTTTGACATATTACATACTGTCAGTTGTTTATAGCTCGCGTCTGTCCACTGTTGTCAACTGCTGGATTTCGCCTCTACTTTGACATTGTTGAAGTTAATAAAATTCGTAAAATTAATTAAATGCAAGTTCATTGCAGTGAGACAAGATATCGCTTTATTTACAATCTCTTACTTTTACAAATAATTTAAATTCTATTCTCGTACAGGTTATGATTACAAATGCCAGTGCTATTGCTTAAACAATAAATTTAATTAAGCTGACAAAAAATGTTTAAATAAGGAGGATTAGTATTCCGATTTAACGTTGAATAAAAGATTTATTTTGAAGTCCTCATTAATTTTATATTAGTGTTACTTACATTGAAATACAATAACCTAAATATTATAAGTTTGCATATTGCGTCAACATAATGATAAACTTTGAAAAAATAAAAACCGACTTCAAACTAAAAAGAATACAATCATCGAAATCAGTTGAGTGAAAAATAATTATTCGACCAATATCGTGGTTTGGTCATGTAGAAAGAATGAACGAAGAAAGAGTGACAAAGTAAGTCTACATCGAAAAAGTAAACGGCAGATTTAGGAAGAGACATTCTAGGCGAAAGTTTATCGACCAAATTGATATATTGAAAAAGGGGCAGGTATGAATACCCTTAACTTATGAGCATGTATGCGTAGGTATAAGGATGTAAAGGAAGCGAAAGAGGTGTGAGGCGTGAGTGTTTATGTATGTATATGTATTATGTATCATATCCTAAATGCCTTTGCAAACTGAAGATTTTAATGACTTTGACGATCTTGACCAAATTAATACGGAACCACCCCTGAGGTATCCACAAAAATCATCAAAAACGGACAACCTAGTAAATAATTATCGCTGAGCTCATTACACAAAAATTATTCTAATTTATCGAGAGAATCCCCTCCCCTCCTTTTCTAAGTTGGTTTTAAATATGCAAGAAGGTCGAACTATGACACTAATTCTAGATTTTATTAATTTATCGTTGTATAGCAACTGCGCATTATATATTTTGAAATCTTTATACAAAGTTTTTTTCTCATAAAACTAGTAATTTTACAGCGTCAATTCGAGCACGGATATTCTGAGATAGAATAGTGTCCGCGCAGTTGCTTACAAAAGTATCCACAAAATGTCGTGTTACGTTCCTCAGTTGCCCCGACAAAGTTCGACAGGATTAGGGCCCATCAGTAATCCAACTCGATGAGCAACCGAGGGGAGGGTCCAAATGGCCTATAGATATTTAATTTATAACGGCTGTATAAGCAAACACAAACTTATCGAATTTCGGACGTAGGGTTGACCACAAGGCGCCGTCAGGGGCAAGTAATGATATGTGTGAGTGGTGTAGGAAAGTGTGTAATGTAACCTGACGTCACGATGCAATCGTTCAGTAGAACCACATTCGTTGCCACGCTCCACAAGGCGCAATCACTTTAGAGGGCGCCTGCCGTTCGGAACTCAAAGTCTAACGTCACTTAGCACAAACTATAATCGAGCGCGATCTCCACCCGGGTCACAAAGTTTAGCGTTCAACCGATAAGCAAGATTCCTTACACGATATTAAAACACAACACAAGCCACGCATCGATACAAATTTATGGCAATTGAAGTTAAATAGTCACTCAAAACTCAAGAATAAGCCTCGTTGCCACGTATATTAACGAAATAAAACAACACAATGGAGGCCGTCGCAATGCGACGCAGCAATTCTTACGTAACTCGCGACTCTAATCGACACAGTCGTCGCGTCCAAAGATTTTACCAGACTGACAGGCACCGCCGTAGGCGCAAGCGAATGCCCCCCTCCCACGCAACGCTAACCGGTTCCCCGCTCGGAACTAGCACCTTGCAAGTTGTAGCTTGCTTGCAATTTGGCGTAAACAAACCCCCGTCCCGGACATAAGGACCTATGTCCGCGAGTAAATTGACAAACGGGATAGAGTCGCGATGGCACGTTGCAAGACCGAATCACCAACCAAAACCTCGGCCACCCTAGGCACCCCATACCATACGACGACTTAACATGCGCCCACGGCGCCAAAACAAGGCAAAGAGTTAGGTTCTTTAACTAACACGAGGTCTCCAACCTGAGGAGGATCCAAAGATAATCGGTGCCAAAACTCTGAGTCATTTGTTGCAGCAAGTCAAATATGCTCAACCGCGAAGAGTTTGTTTCCCTGAAGGGGTACTCGGGCAGGGCGTTAAACGGCTGGCCAATCAGGAAGTAGCCCGGGATTAGAACCTCCAAATCATTCGGATCGGACGAGAGGGGACAGAGGGGCCGAGAGTTGAGTACCGCCTCAATTTTACAGAATACAGTGGCAAGCTCCTCAAATGTCAAAATAGTTTCGCCAATAACGCGACGGAGATGCGTTTTTGCGACCTTAATCACCGCCTCAAAAATACCACCCCAATGTGGGCAAACCGGAGGGTCGAATTTCCACTGGATGCCCTTCTTGGACATCGCAGTACCTAAATAAGTCCTGTTGCTGGACAGGAATTCGACGACCTCTTTCAAATATCTATCCGTGCCCTTATAATTCGTTCCGCAATCAGACCGGATCAGGTCCGGCAAACCGCGACGCGATACGAAGCGGCCCAGCGTGGCCACAAAGGCTTCAGTGCTGAGGGCACTTACAAGTTCTAAGTAAACGGCCTTAGTGGCGAGGCACACGAAAACGCACAGATAGGCCTTATGTGAACGCGCGTTACGAAGGTTGGAGAACGTTGACGAGGAAGGGCCCAGCAATGTCGGTTCCGACTCCAGCGAATGGTCAGATGTCCCTGACGCGGTCGGGTGGTAAGTTACCCATCATAGGCTGCGATATGGTGGCCTTCAGTTATAACAAGGTATGCACTTAAAAATGACGCTCCGAATGGTGCGTCGGCCAGCCAAAATCCAAAACTCCCGCTGCAAAATAGAAAATAGAATAGAGTTACACCCAGAGTGGGCATTCTGAACATGATGGTGAGTTACCAGCAACCGAAGCACAAAAATAAAAGCACAAAAAAATCACAAAAACAAAAAACAAAAGAGACACGTTTTAAGAGCTACATCGTAAAAATGTAAAATGTCACAAACTCTGGTAGTAAGCTCAACTAACAATCTTTTAACATATAACGTTTAATATAATAAGTCACTTAAATACTTTATCTTCAAATAAAACGTTAGATATTTAGAGCCCTAGTCTTCCCACCAACCAAGTGGAGGCCACACAGCTTGTGAACCCGAATCCAATAGAGCGCGAACCGTTAAACAGTCGCCACTCGGGTTTTACGCCTTCACTCAGGCCGTCGGCAATAGAACAGTTTGACAAGTGGACTGTTGACGGTTCAGTGGATCAGTGAAGGCGGCTGTGGTGGGAGCTAGGGCGGCCGCTACCTATCTGGAGCGGCCTCCATCGGACCGGCACTCGGACCCGTGGTTGGAATTCACAGAACGGGCCGACCTGGGGAGCTTCAGAGAACCTCGGCCTTGAGGCCCACAACAAATTAGAGGTCGCAGCAACCCCGTAGTACCAGTATCGACCAAAGGGGGGAGGGTGGTACTCCAGTCGCGGCCTCTCAGCTAACGGGGGTGAGAAGGGTCTAGCTGACCGCTGAGTGGCCGTGAAGTTCCTCTCAACACGCTGAGGGGGGTGACGACCCCCCGCCCCTGGGGGAACGACCCCCCGACTGGTCGGGGGAGGGACCCCCTTCAACCCCAGGGGCACGGTGGCCGGCAGGGGAGCGCCAAGCGTCGGCCGACAGAGGGCGTGGCTGAGTGCCCTCACCCGTGGGGTTTGAGGGCCCGGCAGAGCCCCGAGAGGAAGCGGCGTTCGCATCCAGGCACAAAACGGCATGGTGGTTGCCCTGACAGTGCGGACAGGGCCGCTAGTGCGGGCAGTATCGTTGGAGATGCCTTTCCAAACACGAGTAGCACCAGCGGCGCTCCTTGGCGATTATTCGTCTCGCTGGGACAGGCTTACCCAGTAATTTCGGGCACAAGGTCACCCGGTGATCGGATGCTCGACAATATGAGCAGGGGGCGCCTCCCTGGGCACTAGGCCACTATAAGATGGTAGGGAGCGGCGCCCTCCCGCGGGAGCTCCGCTCCATCTTAGGGGGGTTGGCGACGACTTGCCCGGGGGATTCCGCCTCTCCCTGGGCACGACTCGGTTGGCAGTCCGTAGTTCGTCGACGGTGCCTGCTGCGTTTTCAATCTGCCTGCACTTCTCCTCCAAGAACCGCAGCAGGTCTCTGAAGGGCGGAATATAGGAGGTGCCGTCCCCGCCGTAGCTCTCCTCAAAATGGATCCGAAGATGCAGAGAAGATGCAGAGGCAGGTGGGATAGCACGATGTGGAGCAACAAGAAGGACCATCCGTCCATCGGTAAATCCAGCCGCCTCAAAGAATTACAGGCCACCAAGAAGGGATTTACGATGTCCGGACGTAGTCTGGCCCGGTCCTTAAGCAGTGGGAGGTTTAGCAGCTGCTTAACGTATTTGTCCACAATTCGCCGGACGTTGGCGTACCTTCCGGCGAGGAGGTCGCGGGTGGTCTGGTAGGCGTCGTCCGACAATTTCAGATGGCCGACGACGCCCAGGGCCTCCCCCTCCAGTGAGGCCAGGAGGTACGCCATCTTTTGGCTTGGTGTTAAGTCCCTCCGGGGGTCCACTAGGCTGTCAAAAAGGCCAACAAAGGTCAGCTAGTCGGAGAGGTCCCCGGAGAACCTTGGCAGGTCCAGAGTTGAGAGTCGTCCCAACAGCTCCGGACTCAGCCGAGCTTCACGCGCTTCCTGAGCATACTTGGCCCCCGTCTCGATCAAGTCTAGGACTCCCTGTTCCACTCCCGAGGCCAAAAGCTCAGTGCAAGCCTCCTCTACTACGGACCTTCGGGCCATGACCTGCTCGAGCCGCTTCTCTAAGCTATGGACCCTATCGGGTTGCCCTATCAAAGTATGCCTGACTCATAGATGGGTGGAGGCAGAAGAGTCCAAGAGGAAGTCATTGGCCGTTGTTTGGATCCCTTTGATTGCCTTCGATCGGGTCTCGCACAAAGCGCTTCTTACGAAACTTCCTTCCTATGGAATTCCCGAGAAATTGTACAATGGATCACTAATTTTCTTACAGATCAGAGTATCAAAGTCGTAGTAGACGATGCATGTTCTGATTACAAGCCCACACGCTGGTGTTCCACAAGGTTGCGTGCTATAACCAACGCTGTTTCTTTTGCATGTCAATGATATGTTGCAAACCAGTAACATTCATTGCTATGCGGACGACAGCACTGGTGATATCTTGTCTTGTGAACTTTTGTCTGAATTCGAGACTTTGTTCTACAAAATCTTGGACTAGGGGCGAATATATCTAGTCCAGTTAAATCCCCAAAAGACACAAGTACTGCTGTACAAACACTTCAGCATTTCGATATACTGATGTCAACTTGGCACTGCTGAAGAGACTGTAATTGCAACCTCCCAAATTTCAACGGAATCGAAGGATTTACACATACTCCAGGTAGGTGGAAGATTATACTCTTCGGTCCTCTGTACAATCTGCCATAGGGTATGTATGTGGTCTATATTACTAAAGCCTTTTCTGAAACCAGCTAGTTCAGGAGGCTGGAAGTCGTCGATTCCACATGAGAGACGATTCATCGTGACTCTCGAAACCAGCACAGAGACGCGGTTCAGAAGGGAAACCGGTCTATAGTTCTTCAAAAGAGTGTCGTCGACTTTCTTGAAAAATAAGACCACCGCACTTTTGCTCCAGACCTCCGGAATAGTGCCACATTGGAGGACGGAATTGAAGAGCTTCTCAAAGACTATAAATACCGGTGTTCCACCTGCTTTCAGAAGCTCCGCTGTAATTCCGTCCTGACCAGGGGCCTTTCCGTTTATAAGGTGCTGGAGAGCCATTATAATTTCACTCGGACTGACGTCCGGGTATCACTGGAATAGTGTCAGATAACATTTTCTCTTGAATTGTTACTCACACTTCCGTGTGGCTCCAACGATGATGTGTACCAATAGAACCTCCCAATCTCACTAAAAATATCAGGTTTCCCGAAAACGATGCTGCCATACTCAATCTTCAGCTTTGACAGTTGGCTCTTTCTGGCATACAGATCTCTGGCAAAGACCTTGGAGCCCTGGTTCCACTCGATTGCTCCTTCAATACGAGCAGTATCAAAGTTGCGTAAATCTCGCCGCATGTATTTGGAGATCTATATGTTCAGTTGCCTGTATGCTGTCAAATCTGTTGAAGATTGTAACTTCATTTCCCGTCTAACAGCCATGAGATTAAGGCCAGTTATGATCGGAGATTTTTTGTGTGCTTCTGCGGCGGGTCTTGCTGAACTTAGCTCCGACTGCACGAACAGTTTCTACGAGCTTTTCAATCATATCTTTTAATGCATTGCAATCTTCTAGGCACTGAAAAATGTTTTGTAACTCGAACTAAAAGGTTTCGGGACTTTGGATTAGATCACGAGGGGGATAGATCGTTGATTTCATTAGACGAGACCTCTCTATTTAACTCAGGTTCAGGGTCCCTCTAACAATTCGGTGATCACTGCCAGTTTTCACCCTTGCGATCACTGAGACAACACTGAAGAGTTGAAGTCTAGTCGTCATAATGAAGTCAATCTCATTTTTTGTCGAACCGTCTGGGCTCAACCTGAAATAAAAAGTTCATCATAAAAAGTCTCTCTTTCTCAATCTCCTGCTGCTGGCCCTTTAGGTTACGTTACCCTATCCCAAATTTCCTCACCGTTCTTTCTCGTTTGTCGATGCTTATGTAGGGTATATTACCATAGTTGCCACACTTGGCAAGCAGGTTAGCAACCGCAGTTTTTTGTTGTACAAATGCTGTTATCAGAA
The DNA here is from genome assembly GCA_907164705.1 of Parnassius apollo. Lineage (NCBI taxonomy): Eukaryota > Metazoa > Arthropoda > Insecta > Lepidoptera > Papilionidae > Parnassius > Parnassius apollo. The sequence goes on from CAJQZP010000178.1 coordinate 11,440,814, forward strand.
AGATGCTGCTGCTCATCTCCTATCTGTTTCCCTCTGTCGCCTTTTACAACACCCACGGGAAGATATGGGGTAGTGGATATTCTTAAGGCCACCACTAGTACTAGTAGTATGCTAATAGGATATCAAGTTATGTAAGAAAACTATGGACCTAAATTTGATTAGCCAATTTTGTTTAAATCACTTTCTTTTTGTACATTAAAAGTATGACTGATTTTTGTGCAAATAGGTTTTGCCGAACTTTACCCACACATAGCTGTTGTTGTCTTTCTCTTTAGCTAAAGCCTTTACCATTGTCAGCAATATTTAAAGTGTGATGTTAAGTGGTCGTATACAAAAATGTGGTTCTTGCTTCCGGTGAATCCTATATCCTCAGCATATAATTTCTTCTTAATGCGAGCTGCTGCAATTAGACCCTCCTTTGTGTATCGATTTATATATCGAAAATTATTAGTTAATGTTTGAATGTGAGCTCACCTATTACCTATTACGCAGGCCAATAAATTAAAAAAAATCAATTTTCATATTATAAACTACCGCCAATACATTGCATTTTATAGAGCACTTATACGATTTCTTTTCGCAGTCAGATGATGTTATGTCATTAGGCGAACTCTGATAATGTAGTACTAAAACTGAAATAACTTTTTCATTTGAAAAATTAATGATAAAGTAGTTTAGTGTGTTATATATCTAGTCTAGTCACTACTGAATGGAAACGCTTATAAAATATTTACATAATTAGGTTAGTTTTCTTACAAGTTTATATATATATATATATATATATATAGTAAGTGACATACCACTGATGTTTTACGCTGATAAGGATTAAAACTGAATGTCGTAATACAGTACGATAGCAAACTACCTCGTAGTATCCTCCTAACCCATTGCAACAACAAATTTCAATTTTTTTTAAACTATCAACTACGCAAGATCTAACATTAGTGCCACTGGTGTAGGCGCTAAGACAGGCAAATCATTCACTCACTCATTCGCTCGTCCCAACCTACCCTTTTTATAATATTGGAATGATAAGCGACCTGATAAATGACAGTTGAACACTTAATGTGAGTGACTCATCGACACCTGCAAATAAGTTTAAACAACTAGATGGTAGGACGTTTTCCTACCTTTTTTTTAAAGAATAGGGGCTAGGTATATGTCTAGATAAGTACTACCGTCTTACCTATTTTGACGCCAAGTAGTGCATTCCCTACTGTTTTCCGGTATAAAAGTTCATAGCCAGTAAAATTAGAAGCTTAGAATCACCTTTTAAACCTAAGCTTTCAGGAGTGATAATAAATATGTAGCTGACTTTGTTTAGTTGGTTGCAGGCGTTTATAAACTGCAGCAGCCACTTCACGGCTATAAGTTAGCTTGTGACTTCAATTTTATAAAAAAAAAACAAAGAAGCTACGAATATATTGTTATTATGCTGGTTCTATTATTCCCTTCAAACCAGTATGGATACACAGCTGCTTTGCAGCCGTAATATGTATATTACAGCTAACAGTGCGGTTCCTCATTCAGATAGACTTCTGTTCCTTTATAGCAAGCATCTCCAAACCTACTTTTTCAAATAAAGACAATTTTTTTGCACATAATGAAATCTAAGCCTTGTGTATTGCCAAAATTTATGTCCGAATAAATTACCAATAAAAATAAAAATAAATCTAACATACTCGTAATTTGTTTCATATGTTGTTATTTTCTTATCATAGTGTTACGCGCTCCAATGCCTCAAATCGGCGCACTAGCGCCATCTAGTCTCGAACCGAAGAACTAAACTTCTTGAAGTTTAAAACTCGAATTCTCGGTACCTTGCGCGTGTTTACTTGAACATTCTGGATATTTTGCTAATTTATATAAGTAGGCGCTGCAAGATGCGATCGAGGCAGAGTTGAACTCAGCGACACAAGCGAAGCTTCGGCGCGGAATTAAGTGAATTAGTGTGTTTAATTATTAGTGTTTTTAGTTTTAATTTGTGTAAAGTAAATTAAAGTGTTAATTTAGGTAATTTTATCGGCAATTTTTATTGTCACGAACCTCAAGCTCGTAACAATTGGTGTCAGAAGTGGGATAAAATAATGCCGATTTTACCTAAGGAGGAAACGGAGGGTGTCCGTACCCGAAGTCAACGCCAGCAGGAGACGGACCAACGAAGATTTGGTGGTGCAACGCCGCAGACGTCGGAGGGACAATCGCCGGCTGCAGGCCCGTCAGTAGCTCCTACATCTGCAGCACCCGACTTAGGTGCTCTGATGGTGATGCTGCAGGAGCAGGCTCGCCGACAGGAGGAACAGGTCCGTCAGTTAAAAGAGCAGCTGCAGAGCGGACAAGAGGAACAGGTCCGCCGACAGGAGGAACAGGCCCGCCGACAGGAGGAACAGGCCCGCCGACAGGAGGAACAGGCACGTCGGTTGGAAGATCAGCAGGCGGAACAGGCTCGTCGGTTGGAAGAGCAGATGCTCCTCATGAAGGACCTTCACGCTACCTTTGGGAAAGAGATAAGGGAGGTGAAGGATAGGGTTGCTCAACATGACAACCGCCTGTCAGAAGCTGAAACCCGAATCGAAGAACATGAGACCCGAATCAACCATGTGAACAATCGGGTTGACAACGTGATGGCTGACGTGAAGAAAACGCTGAAGGACCTCAAACTTGGGGATGGAACGACAGCTCCCGTAGTAGCTACAGCACCTTCGCTACGTGGGTTCAAGGTGCCACCGTTCGACGGGACTTCTTCCTGGTCAGCCTATAAAATCCAGTTCGAGGCTGTTATGAAGGCGAACGGCTGGAATAAAAGTCAGGCCATGACTGCTCTCACACTAGGCCTGCGCGACCAGGCCTTAACAGTTCTGGAAGCTCTCGGTGAGGAAGTGACTTATGAGCAACTCCTTGAGGCATTGGAGGCGAGATATGGCGACGCTCACCTGGAACACGTCTTTCGTGCGCAGCTTAAAGATCGTGTGCAGCGCATCAACGAAAACCTGCAGCAGTGGGCTCTAGAAGTGGAGAAGCTGGTGCGAAAAGCATACCGGTCTGTACCTGCGCTCATTGAAGGGAACCTGGTGCAGACATTCATCGACGGCATCCGCGACCTGGAAGTCAGAGCTGCTGTGAGGCTCGGGCACCACGAGACGCTTAAGGACGCCTTGGCCCATGCACTGGAAGTGGAAGCCGTGCGGCAGGATCATCGTTCCCATCGCGTCAGGGAGGTTGCAGCAGCTACAGTTCGCGACCGCAACAAAGGATACAGCCCAAGGTGCTATGACTGTGAGGAAAAGGGCCATCTTCGATCCAGCTGCCCTAAGCGAACCCTAGAAAGGGAAGGTGAACGATCCCAGGAGGGTAGTGCGGCCAACAGCACCGCCCAGCAGCAGCAGGGAAACGAGTAAAAGCCAGAACTGCGGGGCGGGTGCTGGCTGATGTTAAAAGAGCCCCAAGGATCTCGATCTCACAAACCCATGATGGGAACAGTCTAATCATCAAGGGCGAGGTCAACGGAATGCCGTGTAAACTGACCATAGACACTGGAGCCTCTCGTACGGTTGTTAGTTCCCAACTTATAAGTCAGTTCCTTGGGGACTCCGCATACAACCGAGAACGCATTAATTTGGTAACAGCCACCGGTCAGCGTATACCCGTCCGTGGAGAGAAGGAGATGGAGTTGAAGCTAGGCAACGTGATCTACCTGCATAATGTCATCGTGGCTGATATAATGGACGACTGCATCCTAGGCCTAGACTTTATGAGGAATAATTGTTGTGAGATCGACGTTAAGCAAGGTGTTTTGAAATGTGGACAGGAGGAACTTTTTATGGAAGGTGCGTTACCAGGGAACGTGTACAGCATTAAGAAGACTTTTCTTCCGCCGAGATCGAAAACGATTGTTCCGGTTAGTCTTCCTCGAAACGCTGGGCAAGCTCACCGTTGTGTACTTGTGGAAAGGGTAAACAATGACCTTCCATGGAAAGTAGCTCGAACCTTGGTTAGGACCACTGACATCTCAGGAGTACGTGTGCTGAACCTTTGCGACTGGGAACAGATTATAGAAAAAGGCACACTGATTGGTACTTGTGAGGAAGTGGATTGGTTACGTCGGTGCCAATATATATCGAGTGGGACCCCCAGCAAGGATGCAGAAACGAGAGTGACCACACTTTTGGAAGACTGTCGCAGTGTTCTCTCCCCGAATGAATTGGTCAAGGCGAAGAAGTTGTTACTCAAGTACGCCGATGTATTCTCATCAAACGATGCTGACATAGGAAAGACTGGCTTAGTTCAACACAAAATAAACACAGGAGAAGAATTGCCTATCCGTCAGCGGCCAAGACGATTGCCGGTAGCACGTGAAAAGGAAGTGGAAACCATGATTGAGGGAATGGTGAAGGATGGTGTTATTGAACCTTCATCTAGTCCATGGTGTTCACCAGTGGTGCTGGTGAAGAAGAAGGATGGCAGCATGCGGTTTTGTGTTGATTACCGCCGTCTGAACGACGTTACGAAGAAGGACAGCTATCCCTTGCCAAGAATTGATGACACGCTGGACATGCTTACAGGAGTAAAGTGGTTTAGCACGCTGGATCTAAAAAGTGGCTACTGGCAAGTTGAAATTCACCCTAAGGACAAGGAGAAAACTGCGTTCTCGACGGGAAAGGGTCTGTGGCAATTTAAAGTAATGCCGTTTGGGTTGTGCAATGCTCCAGCAACGTTTGAAAGGCTGATGGAACTTGTACTTACCGGGCTAATTGGCGATGCCTGTCTGGTCTACTTGGATGACATCATCATCATAGGCGTACGTTTGAGGAACACCTTCAAAACCTGGAATGCGTGCTCATGAAGATTCAGAGTGCCAACCTCAAGTTGAGCCCGAAGAAATGTTCACTATTCCAACGGCAAGTTAACTTTTTGGGGTTTGTAGTATCGGAAGAAGGTATCCGCACAGATCCAGAGAAAATCGCCGCTGTCAAGGATTGGCCGGTTCCAAAAGACAAGACGCAGGTTTTTGGGTTTGTGCTCCTATTACCGGCGATTTGTGAAGAACTTTGCAGATATAGCCAAACCTCTGCACAAGCTAACCGAGGAGAAGCGACATTTCTGCTGGGATGAAAGTTGCAATATCGCATTCCAGGAGCTCAAGGACCGTCTGTGCAAAACACCTATTTTGGGATACCCTGATGCAAGCAAAGAATTTATAGTTGACACAGACGCAAGTGATATAGGACTTGGCGGTGTGTTGTCTCAACGGAATGGCGACCAAGAGGTCGTGATAGCGTACTTCAGCAAGTCGTTGTCAAAACCGGAAAGGAACTACTGTGTCACAAGACGCGAATTGCTAGCTGTGGTAAAGACGTTGCAGCATTTTAGCAAATATCTTCTGGGGCGGAAATTTCACTTACGAACTGACCATGCTGCACTAAAATGGCTATTGCAGTTTAAAAATCCAGAAGGACAAGTTGCGAGGTGGATTGAACTACTGCAGGAATACGACTTCGAGATCGAACATCGCAACGGGAAATCTCATGGCAACGCAGATGCATTGTCAAGAAGACCTTGTCCTGAAGATTGCAAACATTGTACTAGGCAAGAGAGTAAGGAAGTAGTATCCGTGAGGATGCTCAGGGCAGACCACCTCAGCAACGAGTGGAAGGACAGCTTACAACGTGCACAGCAGGAAGATCCGGACATCAAGCCGATCCTGGAATGGATGAAGGCCAGTGCTCCCAAGCCCAAGTGGAGCGACGTCTCAGCGATGAGTTCGACCACTAAAAGCTATTGGGCCCAGTGGGACAGCTTGCTGCTTCAGGATGGAGTTCTGTGCCGTAAATGGGAAAATGTTCGGGGAGACAGCTGTCATTTACAAATGGTTGTCCCTAAAGCTAAAGTACCGGATGTTCTACAGCTGTACCATAATGATTATTCAGGAGGCCATCTGGGAGTTAAACGAACTCTACTGAAGATCCGAGAACGGTTTTACTGGGTCCACTGTCGAAACGATGTCGAGGACTGGTGTCGCAAATGTACAAGTTGTGCGGCTGTAAAGGGACCTCAGACTCGTAGTAGAGGTGCATTGAAGTTGTACAATGTTGGTGCACCATGGGAGAGAATAGCTATTGACGTGGCGGGGCCGTTTCCGGAGAGTGAAAGCGGTAACAGGTATTTCATGGTTGTGATGGATTACTTCACTAAGTGGCCAGAAGTCTTCGCCATTCCAAATCAAGAAGCTTCAACAGTTGCTGATAAGCTAGTTCATGAAGTCTTCTGTCGTTTTGGTGTACCTTTAGAGATTCACAGCGATCAAGGAAGGAATTTTGAGTCTCAAATATTCCAGGAAACTTGCCGAGTTATGGGTACTCATAAAACAAGAACGACTTCTTATCACCCGCAATCTGATGGAATGGTAGAACGATTTAATCAGACATTGGAGAGGTACCTAGCAAAAGTTGTAGACAATCGGCAACGAGATTGGGACAAGCACATACAACCGTTTTTGTTGTCATATCGAAGCGCTGTTCACGAAAGTACAGCAGTGACACCAGCTTTCGCAAACTTTGGAAGAGAATTACGGCTGCCTGCAGACCTGACCACCGGGATACCACCTGATGCTCCACGCAGTATAACCGATTATGCAAATGACTTGCGGAACAAAATGAATGACGTTTATGAGCACGTCAGACAATCGGGCCAGCAAATGTCTGAAAAGATGAAAACCCGGTATGACCGCAAAATGAACAACAAAGGGTTCGACGAAGGTTCACTTGTGTGGTTGCACAATCCAGTCCGCAGCAAAGGGAAATCTCCTAAGCTTCAGGCTAAATGGGACGGCCCGTACCGGATTGTGACCAGGATCAACGATGTAACCTACCGGATACAGAAAGGCGCAAGAGGGACTCCTAAGATCGTCCATGTGGATCGCCTAGCGCGTTATTATGGGACCGATAATGCTCGGGACGAGCATGTCTTAGGAGGGGGCAGTGTTACGCGCTCCAATGCCTCAAATCGGCGCACTAGCGCCATCTAGTCTCGAACCGAAGAACTAAACTTCTTGAAGTTTAAAACTCGAATTCTCGGTACCTTGCGCGTGTTTACTTGAACATTCTGGATATTTTGCTAATTTATATAAGTAGGCGCTGCAAGATGCGATCGAGGCAGAGTTGAACTCAGCGACACAAGCGAAGCTTCGGCGCGGAATTAAGTGAATTAGTGTGTTTAATTATTAGTGTTTTTAGTTTTAATTTGTGTAAAGTAAATTAAAGTGTTAATTTAGGTAATTTTATCGGCAATTTTTATTGTCACGAACCTCAAGCTCGTAACAATACTATCCGAAGTCCATATACCAGTGAACTGATCTTAATGATTGCTTTTACCCCGTACCCTGTTTAAATAAAATGAATTAAAGAATATTCATTTTAGAAAGCAGACGACGTTCTAGTTTTCTACTTCGAACGTATGTCATTGTTTAGTCCACTCAAATAGTTGATCTATTAATAATAGTAATAAATGTTTAAAAACTTAGAACCTACTTCAAAAAACTAAAAATAATAAAATAATATCCAATTAATTTCATAGCTTTTTAAGCCTGGTATTTAATTCATAGATATTTTTAAATGATGTTATTCTTTTTAGTTTCTTGAAGTATTTTTTTGTATTTTTGAATTTAATTTTTTTGAATTTCAGTATTTTTAAATTTAAAACTGAAACGAAAAGGAGAATATAAGCCAGTGCTCAACTACAATTCCACCTAATGGTAAGTGTTAATGAAGTCTTAGATAGTACGTCGCACTATCCTGGCGTAAAAAGCTTAATTCTCTCTTGCCTTGGAAGCTCTAGATATAATTCGGACGGAAAGACAGCCGTGGGCAAATTATTGTATCCTTTGTTGTACGTATTACAAAAAATAAACAGTACTGTTAGAATGCGTGAAATCTAAACAATGAGGTTGAGGGCGTTCATGGGGGGCTGTCGGTTTTGTTAAAGGTTCTCGAGTAGCCCAGTACCGGTGAGCGAAATGAACGGTGGCTCCTCACTGAATGGAGTCACGACCTGTTAAGAGATACAGGAAGCCAATTGATGCAGATGAATCCGGACCGTGCTTTGTGGCAGTCCATAGGGAAGGCTTATGTTCAGCAATGGACTTGAAAAGGGCTGTAATAATGTTGATGACGATGATGAGATTTACTAAATAGTAATAAATGCCTTCATATCCTCATTTCTTTATTTGCTCATTGTTTCATTAAGAAATTTTCTTGAAAATACTTGCATTTACTTTGACAAAGGCATTAAACAAGCCTATTCTTTAAAAATAACTTCCATAAAAGTTTTGGGTTATGAGCGCAACTTTATCAACACTCTTTGAGATAAACTTTAAGGTTTCACTGAGAGAAATACTGTAACTTTAAGATGTGATTAACCGCAATTTGAATGCATATTATCAAGGTAGCTTAAAGTTTTCACGAAAGGAAAATTTTCGTAATCTTAAATATGACAAAAATTGACAAGATATTTTCTTTAAGAAAAGGGACGGTTTTTAAGTTCTGTAAGAAAATTATGAAAGTGTCATCGTATAACCGTCTTTTCATTAATTTAAACCTACAAGTTTTTTTAATCACAATAATATATTTTTATATATATTGTAAATCGCTTATCGACACTTTCAAAATATCATAGGAAAAATAAATTTCGTATAATATTTAACACGAACAAATAAAAAATGCGATATACTGCGACAGAACTCGAAATTCCATCTTCTTCATCTCGAAGGCTGGCGGTCCAGTACCCATTGACCCCCCAGACCATACTGTCAAATTTACTGTCGCCAACAATTTTTTCGGACCGACACAACAAAAGAGAACCTACACTTTTCAAAAAGACCGGCAAGTGGTTCAGATGTTTATGGACGACTTATAGTCAGATGAGCCGTATGCTCGCTTGGAGGCAATATCCATCCATTATAAAGAAAACCACTAGAGGTGAAATTTTTCTTATTTTTCATATGGGACCACCCCTAAATTATAATCCACTTAATCATCTAAATCGGTTCACAATTGACGAAGAATCTTTTTATAAAGTCGGCCAAAAAGCCAACATCTTGTGACCAATGCAGCATTATGCGAAAAATTCATTACATCCAAATACAAGCCCCCTAAAATCATGCCACATGACGCGCGGTGTTACTCGGTTGCAAGAATCTTGTAACAACTAGCGTCTTTAGTGGATGCAATACAGCAGCATACTGCTATGTTGCAAAATGTTACCAGCATAACTCCTCGTGCTGCGCCGCATGGCCCAAAAATACTCTTTACTCAGCTCAGTTACATTTATACTTACTATTACATTTACTCTTAGTAGAAAAGAGGGATACTAGAAAGGAAGGACAGATTCATCTACAAGGATAAAGTTCAAATGTGTAACTTACTAACATGTACCGGACTCTTCCTGATACACTTTTAGAAAAATAACGTATTTGTAGAGGTACCATGTAAAAATCCATTATAGTACACATATAAGCAAAGAACAAAAAAATAATGTTTACTAGATCCAATGTAGTTGTGACATATCCTATCGTCGAAAGTTTCAGTCCGCTCGTTTCATTTCTCTTCGCGCAATTTAAGGTAGACATTTTTATGATATAAACCCGTATCATATCATATGACAGCAATTATATACTATAATTATCAAATAGTTACAATAAAATCGTACTTAAATATGAAACAATAACAAATTGAACAAGGTAAGTAAATAATTTATAAAAATAAAAATTAAATAAATAAAAATATTTTTTTATTCTCGTCTTTACCCCCGTGTAGTGGCAGCGTAAAAGAACCCAGTACTCGTAACATTCTGTGGGTGATGTAAGAGGTGACAGAGGGAAACTGAAACAGGAGATAAGCAGCAGCATCTTTCTAAATAAAACTAAATAAAATAAAATAATTGCGTTTGTTAACACTAGAGTGCACGCGCCCTTAAATACTCCTTGAGCGCACGCGCGGGCTACATGTGTAGACCAGTTGCGGATCAATTATTTCTCTGAATAAGACAAAACAATGAGTAAAACACGGCATATAGTTACTTTACATCTTTATTTTTATCAAATTGGTTTATAAAATCAACAAAATTTTGATTCCTTAATATAATTTGAAACTTAAACGTAAATCTCTTAGAAAGCAACAAATATTTGGAAGGGTTGATATCTCTAAGTCTTATTTTCATTTAAGAACATAATATTTATCATTTAAGGCATTTATTTGGCCTAATTGAGTCTATAATCAAAGTAACGGGTAAAAAATCAGTCTATTGGCTTCCATTCAGGACACGCGACTGCCTGATGTTCGTCACAAATACGCCTCATACATTTGCTGCATTGTTAGCGCGTGCTGAGGTCACGAGCCCTGCTGTAAAAAGCACATCGATCCAAAGGCATATTTTGTTGTAGGGGTTGTTCTGCCAATCTTAGAAGTAATCTGCCTTTCAGTTTAATACCTCTGGGTATATTTTGTTGGGATATACGACGCTCAATAGAAGCTCGTGCAAGATCAAATTCAACATCTAGGAGGTATTGACGACGGATCAATTCCATTTGATGGTTGTTCATCTGATATATCACCAAACTATTTATGCCCGCCGTGTTTAAAAAATTGTATAATATCGTGAGAGGCCATCGGTTACTGTTGCGAGAAACGTCATATTGTCTACACACTTTATCAAAAATATCAACGCCGTATTTACGTGATTATAAAATGTGATGATTTCTGGTTTTCTAGCATCGCCAGTCACAGCATCAATTTTGTCATCATTGTAGAGGGTAGATAATAATAATACCCGCTCTAAATGTCGTCGTATTCATTATCCTCCAGCAGCGATCTTTGTATTTAGTCGCACAACAAAGACAAAGACAAAGTCACTTTTTAGGTGACGAGTTACTCGTCACCTAAAAAGTGAACAAAACAGTATAAAGCTACATGAAAAATCTACAAATACCAACAACAAACACTTAAAAATTAATTAACTGTACATTTTGTAGTAATACTGCAAGAAATGTGTCATATTTACCTCAATTTCACCACTTGCACACTAAACACTTATTTTCCTCCAACGCTCGCGCGGGCTACAGGCGTAGCCCACCAACTTCAAGGACGATTTTTGCGGACATTCTTGAGCCACGGGAGTCGGCACGCTGCTGGCGGTAGCGGGGGGTAATACTTGAGGAATACACCTAGACGATTGCGCTATAGTGCGGCAAGTTAAAATGATATACGACAATATTACACGCTGGGTTACATATGTAGCCCGCGCGTGCACTCTAGTGTTAACCCCGCCTGCCAAGCGTAGCCACTATAGTAAATATTCACCCTATGAGGCTTTATATCTATGGGAGAGCCCTATATTCAGCAGCTGATTTTGACATGCTATTATGATAATAATTATACTTTGGGCGCACCGAAAGACAAAACCAAATTTATAAGAGGGGGCAAACGAGCGTATGCCACACCTGATGGTAAATATCGACTACCGCCCATGAACAAATGCAACACCATGGGAATTGCAGGTGCGTTGCCGCATACAGCATTAAAATCAGCAAATCTATAGTCTCAACGTTCAACGCTAGGAGTAACGTGGCAGCATTAAAATTCCGGAGTAAGTTAAAAGGAGTAAGTTTCATAAAGGTCTCTTGAGTTGTCACTGTCAAGAAAATTGATTTGGTTGAAACCAATTTTGTCAGCCTTGAGCGCAGGCGCAGAGTAGCCAGTCTCTCATTATTCTGTAGGAGGCATTTTGGTGAGAGAGAGTTCGATAGCCGAACATTCCGAGCCGCTCTTCGTTGAATGCGGTCAACTGAAAGGAACTGGCACTAGGGTACTTCGACCCAGAGATGAAAACAGTATTACATGTGAAGTCAAACCTGACCTTTGTGAAAATATTGTACTTACCGCTTTGCTAAGTGCGCCAAGCATTTTAGCGGTCAATATTGCCTGCCAAGTGACCTCAAAAATTTATGTCGACTCCGAAGATTTCGATTCTAGCTGAGACAGTAAGGGGTGTGACCTAAATTCGAGGAGATACAGATACTAGACCTTAATTCTGAGGATTAAACTAGAATAAATTTAGTCGTACTCAATCCGAGACTTCGTTTGACAATAACTCGACTTTAGACACAAGTTTGTTTCAGTAAAAAAAGTTTCGACAGCGTGCCCTTTCGTAACATTGACACGGCCGGTGTATAAAGCATAACCAGTGTTGTCGCCCGCATAGTAATGAATGTTACTGTTTTGCAACATATCATTTATATGCAGAAGAAACCTCATAGGTGATAGCACGCAGCCATGAGGTACGCCAGTAATAATAGGCTTGTAGTCGGTTAGGAAGGAAGGATCATAAGAAGCGCTTTGTATTAAGCCCAATCGAAGCCTTGCTATATCCAAACTAACGGTCAAGGTCAAGAGAGTCCAAGAAGGATCTTATTGTATTGGCGGTCATTAATCATCTGTTGATCCTCAAGGTACTTCATGAGCAGCAAAAAACGAGGGGGTCGTGGTGGTAAGCCTGTATATGGATAGATCTGAGAAGTTCGGATTAAGTTAAAAGGATGAGTACAGTACAATAGTAGGAACTCCATCAGGCCCACTCGACTTATTGAGATTTAGGAAAAGGAGTGCTTTGCGCACTAAACCCTGTGTAAACCGCACATTCGGCATGGAGCGCTAACAGGGGATGGCCGGTAATGTGATTCCCGTGGCACCAAGAAGTGAGTTGTACGTTATTGAAAACAAGATTGTACAACCTGTACGTGCTATCAGTAACGACATATCTGGATCCAATTGTGAATTGGAACCATCCAGGGATCCACTCAAACACACGCAAAAATTCCATCAGAATGGGTCGTGCCAGTTTTGAGTTTCAGCGAGACTACTATTTTTTATATATAGAGAAGATATAATTAGATAACGTTAACTTCCTTTCAACAGTATCACGTAAACTTTACTTCTAATAAAGTACGATGGATGGGAATGCGTCTCTCGGGTACAATTAGAGTTTTTGTTTGTTATTCAAAAGTAGACAGACACGTGCTTAAAATGGATAAGGATAAGAAATAATAATGCTTGAAAGCAAAAAATTAAAATTATTTTTATTATTATGATGTTTTATTTAAAATCTACATAAAAAAAGAATAGCTTTTGTCGTAGTTTGGCTCGCTTTAATGGTTCTCTATGAAATATTCGGTAAAGAAACAATCTGAACAAAGGTTAGGAAGTACCTTCAGTTTTGAAACTAAAACCCTACCAATTATTGCATTTTAACTGATCGAACATCAATTATATGCAAATATTAGTCCTTACGCGAATATCGTAAGGTGAACTACTGAAATCGACATCTTGCTATGTATTGCAATTGATCGACCCGAGTACAGATGAAAATATATATACATCCCGTAACTTACTGTACGTCGACTATGGCCAATTTTGCATATAATGTGGCGTCAACCTGCTTACGAAGTTCAATATAAGGACGTCAAATAGGAGACTAAGCGCAATGTTCTCAAATTGTCATGCTGATCACAGAAATATCAAAATCTAAAAAAAAATTGGACGTCATTTTTCTTCCAATCTTGCTGTACTGAATATTTACGTAGTTCCGCTAATTTTCGTTGCAAAAATAATAGCGCTGCTGTCGATTTGTGAATACTTTCATTTAAAATCAGAATAAAAGAATAGAATAGAATCAAAAAATTAGGAGAGGTGACGTTGCCGTTCCATCACCGTTGCCAACGTGTTACTTGTAGTTGGTGATATATGGTTATGACTACCTCGTTGGTCTAGTGGTTGTAGTAGTGCGACTGCTGATCGTGAGGTCCTGGGTTCGAATCCCGGGTCGGGCCGAAAAATCAATTATTGAGTTTTTCTGTCAAGAAATTCTCAATAGTTGCCGTGTCGGTTTACCGTCCCATCGGATTATGAGAATGAGGGAATATAGAGTGCACCTGTGGTTGCGCATACACTTGGGCACTATAATCCTGTCCTGCGCCGATGGCTAGTCTCCGTTGAGGCAGGCCGCCGTGACCGTAATTCGGTCTGCAGGACTTTATTATATGGTTTATACTGCGCTTGGTACTAGTAATTTTAGTTTTAAACTTGTTTTCTGAAGCTTACATTAACCTATACATAATATGGACGTCCAAATGTCCTAAAACTTTCATACTGAATGATATTAGACACCCATATTTTTGAATTTAGTTATATTTTTAAAAATGTAGATGCGGACGTCGGCTTATCGGTTTATTTCATGCTGCACTATATTTTAACATTTTACATTTGGTACTAATCCGCCTAAAAGAACTCTTGTTAGGTATTTCGTAAGCAACCTATAATTCTGTTTGAGTATAAGTTACCTTCTGATTGAGTACAGGAAGATGGACTCAATTGTAGATATTGACAGGTTTCATAGAAGTTTGTTTTATTATATTGTGACTAATAACCTCTGACTAATAACCTAATATGGTCTGGCGAAGAAACTCATTTTAGTATAAGGTTTTACTGCATTAACTGCCAATAGGTTGTTAATTTCTACAATAGACCGTGGCATATTGTTGCTGACATAACTCCGAAAATATAATTTATTTACTTGATCGTGTTGAGTTTTGGTGCTCTCACTGCATCTTAAGGATGAGTGCGACTATTGTACCTAATCTGTACGAAATTACTCTCTACTTAATTAGGTTCATTTTTGTGAAAGGCTATTTTTGTTAAATTATGATATTATGTTTGGTTTTGCAGTTAGTTGAAATACAATTTAATTTTTCACACACGTTTTCTAAGCTTCTAAGCCTTTTATCATTTCTAGAATGAAACATTTTATAAAACACCAAAGTGACTATTTTACACCACATGGCCTCCCTACAATAAAATACGAATAATACAATACCTAAAAATGTCATTAAAGTAATGATCATTAATGTGTGTCTTATACACAAGGAATTAAAATATAAATTTATTCATGGTTTTATGGACGTCAAATATCGTGCGGTATTAAACTTTACGGATAATCTGTCCACACATAGAAATATAACAAAATTCAAAAATATGGACGTCAAATATAATTCAGTATGAATGTTTTAGGATATTCGGACGTACATATTATTATATGTAGCTAAATCTAAGGACACGAAAACAAATTGGAAAGTAAAATTATCTACTAGCACTAAGTACAGTATAAACCGACAAAGAATACCAAAATATGCCTTGAGCACTAAATAAATAATCAACATAAATAAATAGTAAAATGCAATAATCAACAACAACGATATCGAAGAAGTGGACCTCAAATAAAACTTAGTGTGAATATTTTAGGATATTCTTACGTCCGCATATTGGTAAATACTCTGTTCAATTTCCATTTCAAGTACATTAATCAACTTACACAAGTTTATTTATGTAAGTTACTAAATATAACCAAAGAAACTTAAATTCAAGCAAGCATAAGCGTGGAAAGTTTTCAATGTGCGTAGGTCACAATACGGACGCCAATTAGAGCACGATATGCATGTTTTTAGTAATAAAGCGTCCAATATTTATAACAACAAACTAACTGCAAAACCAAACAAAATATCATAATTTAACAAAAATAGCCTTTCAAAAAATGAATCTAGTTAAGAAGAGAGTAATTTTGTACAGATTAGGTAAATAGTTCTCACTCATCCTTAGATAATGATCATAAAAAGTAAAGCAGTGAGAGCACCAAAACTCAATACGATCAAGTAAATAAATTATATTTTCGGAGTTATTAATGTCAGCAAGAATACGCCACGGTCTATTGTAGAAATTAACAACCCATTGGCAGTTAATGCAGTAAAACCTTATTTTAAAATGAGTTTCTTCCCAAAGTCATATTAGGTTATTAGTCACTATATAATAAAATGAACTTCTATTAAACCTGTCAATATCTACAATTAGTACTTATTTACAATAGTAAAATAAATAATAATATAGTCAATCTATAATGTATCACGGCTGGGCAATCCTAGATATTTTTTCGTATTTAGTAAACGAATAACTAGTTGGTAAATTAATCATAATATCTATCTGTTTTTTTTTTTTTGCCGGAGACAGAAATGATATTGCTTATTTTTCGTAACTGCACGTTCTGTTGATTTATTTCATTATTTTGAACAATATACGAAACTTAAGTGACTAAAATTAAATCAAATCTGAACCAGAATCATAAAAACTGTATTATTCGTGCTAAACGAATCTAATAAAGATCTGTTATTTTTGTCTCCTGCGAAAAAAACAGACTATAGGAATCTATCGAATGCCTACATAAATAAAATATCACCTATAAATAAAATATTACAAAGCGGAATAACTAATAAGAGTGGCAACGTCGCACAAAGGAATTGCGTTAAGCAGGACAATAAATTAAAAACTATGTATAAAAATTAAGGTAATATTAAATCACTCACACAATTTTATGAGCCGGGTCGCGAAGAACTGAAAACATGTATTCTAGTTCCTTCAATCGATATAATGATGTATACAAAAGATAAAACAAGTGCCAATTGTACTTTATACTTTTGATAGATAATAAAATGAAACATTGCATTATAGTCAAAAAACACACCAAATTAATTGTCTTTAACTTTCAGATGACCTCGTTACACAATTCGTTAGTCAAACATTACTTTAGCCCACCTCAAACGTGAAGCTATAAAGGTTGCGCTTAGTTATCGACTTGACAAGATCACGCTACCCGTTCTTATTAAATCTGTATATTTATTTTAGTTTAATACTTGCTATCGGTATATTGCTTCTATTTTAATTAGATCTTTCCTTTGACATAATAAGCCAATATTTTCGATAAAAAAATTAAAAATGTTTTCTTTCTATCATAAAATTGTCAAATGAGAATATTTTACTGAAGTTCAATTATTTTATCGTGTTTCTTAGCCGTTACTTTTTTAATTATGTTTTTTTTTTCATCAATATCCTTTTCATCTCAAAAGATGAAAAGGATATTGATGAAAAAATTCCAAAGAACGGAAATATTTTGCAAAAAAATACAGTTAAGTACATTATTGTTTGAACTAATTGCCCTTTCAATTATAATATATATACGTTTTAAAAGGCATTTTCAATACACTAAGTTTTACTATCAAAATTGTGACAGGAAATTTCTATCATGATGACGCTTTTAAATATATTAAATAAACACCTAAAATAAGTCAGCGAAAACGTTATAATCTCAAAGAAAATTATCATAGTCTCAAAAATGGGACCTTTGCTGTTCTTGATATACATTAACGATTTTCCTGACTTTACTACAAGCAAATGCATTTTATTCGCTGATGACACTACTCTTATAGTTAAAGGAAATAACAGATCTGAACTTGAAATCGCAGCTAATGGTGCTCTAAATGAGGTCATACAGTGGGTGAATATAAATAATTTAGATATAAATATAAATAAGACGAAATTTATTGAATATAAAACCCTCAAAAACATTTCAAATGACATTAAACTCACATATAACAACTCGATAATTGAAGAAGTCGTTTCCACGACGTTTCGAGGAATAATATTTGATAAATTTTGTAGTTGGAAGCCTCATATAGAAAGCCTTTGTACTAAAATAGATCGTTTCATTTTTGCATTGCGTAGACTAAGAAATTTGTATCAGAAAGAGCTGCACTGATGGCATATCATGGATATATCTCATCCATACTACGATATGGTGTTCTACTCTGGGGGTATTCGGTGGATTCGGATAAAGCATTTAAAGCACAAAAACGCTGCATAAGAGCTCTTTGTGGTGTTGGTCCTTTAGTGAATTGCAAACCTTTGTTCAAAACTAAAAAGATCCTACCTTTGCCTTCATTATACATATTTGAAATGTGCATGTTTGTTCATAAGCATCCACATTTATTTCAACGTAAGTGTAATGTGAGTGAAAGTAAGGATATATACAAGAATAGGTTATATGCGCCAGCAAATCGTCTAAAATTTACAAAAAAAAATTCTTCTGCAATGTCGATTAGAATTTATAATAAATTACCTGATAATTTAAAGCGTAAAAGTTTATTGTCATTTAAGAAATCTGTTTTGGCATTGTTGCTCCGTAAATGTTATTATTCTGTAGAAGAGTTCTTAAACGACAACGACCTCCATACGAGTAATAATGAATGATAATTTTAGAATAGGATTAATTACGTAATTACAAGATTCTGATATTTAAAAAAAATAATGTTTTTGATATTATTTTATATAAAATTTGACTTATGTATTTAATTAATTAATAAATTTGATGTCAAAATAGAAAGATATTAATGACAATTGGATATGTAACATTATATAATTATTGACATAAGAATAATAATTAATATATGACGTTGACCTATAATAATAATCTTACTTGATATAATAATACTTACTTATATTTTTTCTGACACTGTGGCATAATAAATTAATTATCAAGTCAAGTAAATAATATTAAATAATTTTATATTTTGTTAAATTAATATATGTTGTTAAATTCGATAAGTATTGTTGTTTAGGTTACTTGACTATTAATATTTGCACACGAGCATGCTGCTCGTTTGCCCTTCTCATATGAAAAAAAAACACAAAAATAATGGGTGTAGGGCACGCTGATGATCTGACACTTTTTGTTAAGGAAGAAAAAAAGAAGAACGTTGTCATCATGGCAAGGCTCTTGGAAAAGAAAGTAAGACTGATGATTATATATACAAATCTAAGTATCTACAACTCTATCTACATGAAAAGGTACAAAACCGGAACAAAAAGGTACAAAAAGGAATTGAGAAAATTACAACTATCAAAAAACCTATTCCTTAAACAAAAAAATTCTATGTCAATAAAACCTCTTGTGCGTCAAGAAAAGAAGAAATCAATTAGAAATCAATATTAGTTGAAGTTGTGTTTTGATGATATAAAAACAAGTACGAAGAGAAGGCCTAGTTTTATATAATATGCGTAATTTTAATAAATATTTGCGGAACGAGCAGAACCTTTTTATACGACACAAAAATAACCGATATCATCTTGGGTGGAATCGCGTTTACGGCGTTTGCGGGACATTACTTAAGAAGTTCAAAAATTTCTTTTTATAAAATGCTTTTACTTTTACATTTAACGCTAACGAGAACCGATACTACGATAAAATTGTAAGAATCGAAATGTCTGTCAATTTAGGTTTTTTTTTTGCGATAATTGGCTTACTAGGCTATAAATACGAGTAAAAGAAAACCAATGAAACTCAAGTTACCCATTTTTAGAATTGCAAATAAATTGCAAATTGCAATTAGAATTGTCTGTCAGTGTCGCGGTATGTAATCTCATCACGAGAAAAATGAAAGCTTAGATTTCAACGATGATGTTTTACAATTAATAGGAATTATCCCCACTTAAAACAATTTAGAACTTTTAAGCACATAATGAGACAACAATGGAGTGGTTAAGCCATATGACCCCTTTATTGTTTCAAGTAACTTAGAACGAAGAGGATTTAAATTGGAAACTATGTTTACGAAAGACTCTCTAACATGTTGTAATATCTAATAAACAAAATAATAATATTACATTGTTATCTTTTTCCATCACTATAATTCGTATATATACGAATTTTTTTGTTTGTGTATGATTTTAAAGAAATTATTTCTTGGATTCTAAATATATTGGATTCATTAGTTTTATTATAGCTAATTTTCAACGTTGGATATTAATTTGTTAAGTTGTAAAGTTGTGCGTGGAAGAAAATTTCTTGTAAACCGCACAGCGGTGAACCACCAAACGTCTAGATGGTATAGATGATATCGCGAGTTTTTTCGTGATGCGCGATGGTAAAATTCAGCGGCTGGAATTAATCCAAACAATACTCTGCAATCCCCGTGGTAGTGTGATAAAATACGCAAAGGTATTCAACATCTCTTCGTAGTGCCAGTGAGTCAAGCCGATCGGAAAAACCTCGGTCGTGGACGATTCTAACCACTTTGCGCTGGATGCGATCAGGTGAAAGTAGCTGGTACTGGAGTATCCGTCCAAATGTACGGATTCCCGAAGGAGGACGAACCAATCTCTCGCCAATTTTGTAAGCGTGCTCATACCTTGTCTTGGCAATGGCTCTTTTTAAGAACCTGTAGGTGGAGTTATACATCTTTTTAAGGATGTTGGTGTTTACATTCCGGGCTGCCGAAGCGTCAGCCCAGGCCTGAAAACATTCCTGCTTACTACGTAATGCAGCCTTACAGGAGCGATCAAACCAAAGCTGAAATCTGCCTCCGATACTCTCCGGTACTTCAGATGATGGAATTAATTGTTTGTGATATAATTATTAAGTGGGATATATAGAGGCACTCGTAGACGCGGAGATGGTCGTCGCTGCCTACGTTCAGGGGTACCAGGGATGCTGGAACCCTACTGTACCTATCCTACGTTATCCTACTAAGTCATGTCATGGGGGGGATTTCCATCACCTCCAGTGCACTTACCAAGCGAAAAGCAGAAGCAAACCTGGAGCCGGCCCATTTGTACAACAGTAGAAGCTGCCCCGTGACTCTACCACTCTTGAATTGTTGGTATTTCATTTTTTTATTATTTACTTTCCTTTTCCATAGTCGTCTCCAGCTAGCTAACCAGCGGAACAAAATGCGGTAATAAATTTTATTGCATAGCTACTACCTAACAAAGTAGGAGAGTTAAATTCTTAATTTTATTTTCATCATTAACTATCGTCTTCTTCGACTGTGAAATTTATTGCACTTACCGTACACTTATAGTTAAGCCATCACAGCAGGTGTCCGCAAATCCACGGTTGTCTTCGGCTAACTCTTCCTTGCAATGAGTGATATCTACAAGGAAACCCTAACCATCAATTATACTGCACATCATCATCAAAATAGTCATTTTTAATTTGCATCTATACAGCAATATCGAACCGCAACATTCTGACCGCGAGCCTTGAGCTCGATGAAGCTCTAAAAACCTTCAGGATTGCCATAATCTTGAAGGTTTTTAGAGCTTTTCTGTCGTTTAAATCCATAGAAGCCATCTGCTTTAGGCACTCTATCAGTCATGTGGGCTGTGTGTGGCTTCGTCAGTGATCAAAACCACAACTGCTACACGGTTCATTAAATCTCTAGAAACAGCAATTCAACTTCTTATACAATTATTATGGTTGAAGATTACTTAAAAGAAGTTCAATAAATTAAAATTTTGTTTCTATACATTCATTCCTATTCTTTTCATTAATTTTTTTTTGTTTTATAAATTACACAAACAAAATCACCGCGATATTTCGACGCAACGAATAGTAAGTGATTTTTAATCTACAAAAATCCCTATTCCTTGACTAGACTTGAAGAAATGTTGACCTACCGTCGGGCGAGTAATGTTGTTGTCAATGTAGTGCTCTAATTTGCTTAATTTAAAATAATTATCTAACCTTTAAAGTCGTAAAAGTGAGTGTGTATAACAATTTAGAATATTGTGTAGATTACTTGAACATTAGTTAAGCGAAAGCAAAATAAATAACATTGAAATTAAAAGTGTTTTAATGAAACTATCAACGATATCGATCTACCGCGTTATATTTACTAAATGTTAACTTTGTTCGTATTACATATTCATTTGTTAATAAACATTATGTTTACTTGTTGTTCTGCAATAATTACTGTTACAATGAACTTTTAAAGTTTAATTCTAGATTATTCATAATAATTATAAAAATTGACAATAATTGTGTGTTGTGTTAACCATAAAACTGGTCAGTAGTGGTGATCAATAGTTTTGTGTTTAATACCCTCCTTCGGCTACTGGTAGTAAATAAGAAGCGTTTATTTATTTAAGTAGGTTGCAACGTACATAAATAAATAAACGCGATATAAATAAGTCTATCTCAATCAACTCACCATGGTCACGTGTGGAGCTTGTGGTCGCTACCTGCCGGCGACAGATGGTATTACATGTGGCAAATATGATGTAGCCTATCATCGAGGCTGTCTAAACCTCTCTGAGAAGACGAAGATATCAACTTCATCGATGTGCCTTGATTGTAAAAATAAGGCTCCTCGCACTGGAGACCATTCCAACACATCGGTTAAGTGCCAAGGAGTTAGTGAATGTAGTCCTCTCCATAAAGATATAGATATAAGTTTAGAAATTCGTCTTTTTCGAAATGAGCTTAGCACTATGAGGAATGAGCTGAAGGAAGTCAGGAAAAATATAAGTATGCTAAAGGATACAGTTCTTGCGTGTAATATAAACCTGGAGGAAATGGATTGCAGAGTCACCAAGTTGGAAAAACTATATGAAGAACGTCTGATTAAGTGCGACACTAAAATACTAGAGGACACGATTAGCGATCTAAGGGTTCAACTTAACGAGAGAGATCAGGACCTCTTAGCCAATGACCTGGAGATATCGGGGTTACCGGAGCAAAAAGGTGAAAATCCTATCAATACCGTGGTGCTATGCGCTAAAAAGATGGGTCTCGATATTGATCACCGTGAGATAGTTCATGCGGAGCGTGCTGGTATTTTGCGTACATCTTATTATAATAACAATAGCGCCCAAAAACTCATGTCTACGGGACCCCGCAAGATTGTGGTGTGGATGAGTCGGCGTGCGGTTCGGGACGATTGCGGACGAGAGAGGTCGCGGGTGCGACGCAACATAACGAGTGATTCACTGGGGTTGCCCGTAGATCCGTGTAGGATTTACATTAATGAGCGGCTCACTTCCGTCAATAGGAAATTGTTTGGAAAGACACGTGAAGCAGCAAAAATGGCAAGTTGGTGCTACACATGGACAAACGGTGGTCAAATATTCGTAAAGAAGGAAGACGGAAAGCCTGTAACATGCATCCGATCTGATATAGACCTAAGTCGTGTTTTCTGCTAACTCTGAGTTGGTTGTTTATAGTATAATGTTTATGTACTACCTTTGCTTTTGTTGTTTTAGTAATAGTGAGTGTTTGATTGGTTTTGGGAAGATGATAATTTTTCCTTTAAATATGTTAATATTATGGCTAACATATTCGTATTACTTTATGATACTAAGGACACTGTATGTTATGCCACATTTAACTTAATTTTATTTTTTAATAATATTCTTATAAACACCTTATTTTGTAGGTATAGGTCAATACACTTTGGCTTTTTTGCTAATTTTAAGTTAATGGTTTATATACTTAGGACTTAAGCACTATGCTCAATGACCTCAATAGTGCCTCCCAACGGATAGGTCTTAAGATGAACATGGACAAAACAAAGATCATGTTCAATGTCCATGTCACACCTATGCCGGTAGTTGTTGGGAGCACTATGCTCGAAGTTGTTGACGAATACGTTTACCTGGGACAAATAGTCCGACTAGGTAAGTCCAACTTCGACCGAGAGGTCAATCGACGGATTCAACTCGGCTGGGCAGCGTTCGGGAAATTACGGCATATCTTTTCGTCAGGTATACCTCAATCTCTAAAAACTAGATTGTACAACCAGTGCGTGTTGCCAGTGATGACTTACGGATCTGAGACGTGGTCCTTCACTGCTGGCCGTATGAGGACGCTTAAGGTCGCTCAGCGAGCTATGGAGAGGGCTATGCTCGGAGTTTCTCTGCGTGATAGACTCAGAAATGAGGATATCCGCAGTAAAACCAGAGTGACCGACATAGCCCAACGGATTAGTAAGCTGAAGTGGCAATGGGCCGGCCATATAGCTCGAAGAACCGATAACCGATGGGGAAGAAAGGTTCTCGAGTGGCAGCCTCGTACCGGTAGGCGTAGTGTAGGGCGACCCCCACTAGATGGAGTGACGACCTGGTAAGACATGCAGGAAGTCGATGGATGCAGGTGGCTCAGGACCGTGCTTTGTGGCATTACTTGGGGGAGGCCTATGTTTAGCAGTGGACTTGTGAAGGGCTGTAATGATGATGATGATGATACGATTTTATATTATTAGGTACCCCTGTAGTTTTAGTTATAGTGAATGTTTGGTTTCTTTAGGAAAAATAATATATTTTTTCTTTAAATTTGTTAATATTATGGATAACATATTTGTATTATAATATTACAGACTCGATATGTTATACCTCCTTTAACCTTAATTTATTGTTTAACCTATATAACTTCTTACCAACCATATTCTTTATACACGCCTTATCTTGCAGTAATAGGTTAATACACTTTAGCATTTTTGCTAATTTTAAGTTAAAGGTTTATATACTTTATAATATCGGAATTATACACTATCTTTGTGTCTTAATAATAGTGAGTATTTGATTAGTTTGGTAAAAATATTACTGCTTCTTATAATTTTTTTAATATGGACAGCAAACTCATACTATAAGATTATATACTTTTTTTTGTGTTACACGTTATATTTTAAAAGTTTTATTTGGTAACTCAAATAGCCTCTTATTTGCAATTTTTTAATGCTTGTATTCTTTTATAGTAATAGATTAATAGACTTTAATTTGTCTAAATAGTGTTTTGGTCTAGTCTAGTGTGTGCTTGTGTATTTTATAGGATAAATTATAGTGGCTATATCAATTTTCTGTCTTTTTGCGAGTTAATAGCGGCGAGTGTACTGTATTTGATATGTTTATTTTTAATTTATTACATCTATTTTCATATAGTATTGCGTTAATGTATAATATTTATGTAGTTATTTTTATTATTAGTTACAGTTAGCATTCACTTTATTTCATTGTTCAAATAGAAAAAATCCTGATATATGCTGACAAAAATGTATTAGATTGAATATTATATCATGTAACATAAATATATCTTAATATATATAAATTACGTGTCACGTTGTTTGTCCGCGATGAACTCCTAAACTACTTAACCGATTTTAATCAAATTTGCACACCGTCCAACTTGATAGATAGGATAGTTTTATTTGCCCATGAGTGACCCACAAGTTTTTTTTTTTTTGCTTATTTAAAGATTTTTAATAGGACATAACAAAGAGTCGTCGAAAAGGGCAGAACAACGTCTGCCTGGTAAGCTAGTATAATATATAATGTATATCATGTGTATCTGTATGCATATATATAATATGTATATTAGAGTAAACGTTAAAACCTCAATACCTGTTGTGGTATGGTACTCAATGTGGCATATCAAACTGTTAGAAATGAATAAATCTATGTACCTAAAAGTACCAATACCTAAGTATCTCACGCGTGTTTCCTCTCCCATATTAAGTGTCCCTCGACATAGGTCCTCTGCCTTCAGAGGTAGTTACAAATATACAGTCACTCACTGCTGGAATAATATACCTCCACCACTACGTAATCAAAAGACATTAGTAAATTTTAAAATACACTTAAATTTTTTTTGCTAAACGAACAGAAGGGAAGAATAAATAATTGATCTGTGTATTTGATTTTTAATATAGTATTTCTAATCATAAATTTAATTTATATATTTAATGATTACTAAGTATTTATTACCCTCTTATATATATATTAATACATATTTGTCTATACTTCTGTCATTTTATATATATATATATATATATATATATATATATATATATATATATATATATATATATATATATATATCACACTTTTAGTAAAGCGTTGGGACGTTGTATACTACCGTCTACTGCACATCCACATGAGGTTAAAGAATACAGATTCGAGAAAGACAAAAATACTCGCTCGCATGAAGTTACGAGTTGCAAGCTCGCGGCTTATGCTGAGACGGTCCCTTCCACCACATCATAGCACATTGCATGCACATATTATGAACGCATTTCTTTTATTTATACATATTTCCTGTTTTTTGTATGTTTGTTAATAAGTCACTTGTTTTATTTTTAATTGTAATTTGTCATGTGTAAGTGTAGTGTCCACAGGAAGTGGACCTGGTCGAGCCCCGACGGTTCGACAAAAAATGAGATTGACTTCATTATGACGACCAGACGCCAACTGTTCAGTGATGTCTCAGTGATCGCAAGGGTGAAAACTGGCAGCGATCACCGAATGGTTAGAGGCACCCTGAACCTGAACGTTAATTGGAGAGGTCTCGTCTAATGAAGTCAACGCTCCGTCCCCCTCGTGCTCTAATCCAAAATCCCGAAAACTTTCAGCTCGAGTTACACAACCGCTTTCAGTGCCTACAAGATTGCAATGCAGTGGATGATATGAATGACAAGCTCGTGGAAACTGTCCATGCGGTCGGAGCTAAGTTCTGCAAGACCCGCCGCAGAAGAACACAAAAACTCTCCGATCACACTCTTAATCTCATGGCTGTTAGACGGGAGATGAGGCTGCAATCGTCAACAGATTTGACAGCATACAGGCAACTGAACAGACAGATCTCCAAATGCATGCGGCGAGACTTACGCAACTTTAATACTGCTCGTATTAAAGAAGCGATCGAGCGGAACCAGGGCTCCAAAGTCTTTGCCAGAGATCTGTCTGCCCGTAAGAGCCAACTGTCAAGGCTGAAGACTGAGTGTGGCAGCATGTTTTCCGGGACACCTGAGATTTTGAGTGAGATTGAGAGGTTCTATTTTCTTAATTTGGGCGGTGCTGCAGTCCCTTCAGCGGTGCCAAGTTGACTGTCGGTATATCGAAGTGCTGAAGTGTTTATACAGTAGGGCTACGATGGCTATATAACCTATCCAACTGCAGAGAGGTGTAAGACAGGGTGACGTTATATCCCCGAAACTCTTCACCGCTGCTTTGTAAGACGTTTTCAAGCTACTGGACTGGAAAGGATACGGTATTAACATCAATGGCGAGTACATCACTCACCTTCGATTTGCCGACGATATAGTCCTTATGGCAGAATCGCTGGAGGACTTAAGCACTATGCTCAATGACCTCAATAGTGCCTCCCAACGGATAGGTCTTAAGATGAACATGGACAAAACAAAGATCATGTTTAATGTCAATGTCACACCTATGCCGGTAGTTGTTGGGAGCACTATGCTCGAAGTTGTTGACGAAGTACGTGTTTACCTGGGACAAATAGTCCGACTAGGTAAGTCCAACTTCGACCGAGAGGTCAATCGACGGATTCAACTCGGCTGGGCAGCGTTCGGGAAATTACGACACATCTTCTCGTCAGGTATACCTCAATCTCTGAAAACTAAAGTGTACAACCAGTGCGTGTTGCCAGTGATGACTTACGGATCAGAGACGTGGTCCTTCACTGCTGGCCGTATGAGGACGCTCAAGGTCGCTCAGCGAGCTATGGAGAGGGCTATGCTCGGAGTTTCTCTGCGTGATAGACTCAGAAATGAGGTTATCCGCAGTAAAACCAGAGTAGCCGACATAGACCAACGGATTAGTAAGCTGAAGTGGCAATGGGCCGGCCATATAGCTCGAAGAACCGATAACCGATGGGGAAGAAAGGTTCTCGAGTGGCAGCCTCGTAACGGTAGGCGTAGTGTAGGGCGACCCCCCACTAGATGGAGTGACGACCTGGTAAGATATGCAGGAAGTCGATGGACGCAAGTGGCTCAGGACCGTGCTTTGTGGCATTACTTGGGGGAGGCCTATGTTCAGCAGTGGACTTGTGAAAGGCTGTGATGATGATGATGATGATGAAGTGTAGTGTTGTAGATGTAAGTGTTGGAATAAATGTCTTTATGTCTTTATTCATATTCAACAACTGCAAAAATGTATTGATTATTTTCTATCGTTTATTTTGATGTAAATGTCGTTACAAACTCGATTTAAAAACCATTCAAGAAATTAACTATTCTATATCTAAATTATTATCAGGTGATAATGCCTGTTAACAATTTAATTTATAAATCTAATAAAATACTTGAACATATTTTTAATACCTACTTTCCCTTATCCATATATGCACGAAGTCAAGCACCGCGCGGCGGCAATGGTTGAAATCGAATAATAACAGCAACCGCACGAAGGACATTGCATCCTTCGACCTCCTCTTTTATATTTAGTTTTGAGCGGACATTAAGTCCTAGTAATTTTTCGAATGTGTCGAGCCCTAGCTCGACTACAATAACTCAAGAATTAAAGTGTGACCATGGAACAGATCTAAGTAGGCGTACGCCGAACCACTTGACGAATCTTCGACGAAGCTTTCCATACGTCCGGATCAACGCGATGCTATATTTTAAATAGTTCAAAAATACTTGATTCTTACTTCTACTGGTTCTTGACTTTATCCTTAATCGACGGTAAATGTAAATGTCTATGAGCCACAGCATCCACTTACCGTCAGGTGGACTGTGTGCTTGTTTGTCACCTTTATTCTATAAAAAAAGTATACTATATGTCAAACATCGATACGAATACTTCATCAGTCAGAAGTTTTTATAACTTTTTAACATTAATGCATTACGTATTGAAACGGTGAAAGTTCTAATATTACTTATTGAATTTAAAGAGACTTGAGATAACGATAATTCGCATTTATTATTACGTTTAAGTCTCTTTACAGTGGGATAATTCACCTTCATTCACAATATTTGCAGTTTAGTACTTTACAAAATACTAGTGTACCATCTAGGGCTAGGCCTACACTTTCGGCTATCGATCTTATGACGTTTTCGGGTGACATTCGCTTATGGCCTTTATTTTATGCCTTGCTTTAAATCAGCAGCCCATGACAACCCATAGCTCACTGGTGTTGTAAAGTTATACTATCTGCTAGGTAAACTGACGGGCAAGGCTTTGTCTGTGTGCTCACGTAGAACTCCATGCGCTGAAAATTATAAAACGTTATTGCAAGCACTCATTAATAAATACGAAGACAAGCGTATGCAAGCTTCCACGTATACGGAGTGACAATGAAGTTATCTCGTTAAATGAAAAATGTGCCCTACATAACTTTCTTTAAACATAAATAGCTAAAAAAATTTATTTCTTAAACTTGAGTGATTACAAGATTAGAATAATTATTACGATAAAAGCAATACAATAAAGGGGATCGCCCACTCTTAATAGACACTTCGGCCATGGGTGCCCACATATAAAAGCGTATAGATATGATAATATGCAATTAAAACAATGAAATGGTTAAGGAATTGCTTTAAAAAAAGTCGGGATTTTGAAGATATACAAGTTTTTATTTTCACAAATGCAGTTTTTTTAACAACTATTTTTATCGATTTTATCGCGTTTTATTTCATTGATTTTTAATTCCAGAAGTTTCGGGTGCTTTCCAACACCCATGGTTACGGCGGACTGAGATAACTGACGTCCCAATGTCAGTGTTAACCCGGAGTACCTTCAGATTTTTAATTTTTATTTATGGTCCGATCTACAGAATGAACTTACTGTGTCTTGAAGTCTTACAATGGTATGCTTGGGTTTAATTTTAATTTCATTAATTACAGGGTCTTAAGCAGGTGGTAGTACCAAGCCTCCTTCTCTATTGAAATTTTTTATATTTCAAGTCTCAGGTATCGGTCCTTGATAGGAATTGATGTATCTTTTAGAGGATTTGTGGTCTGTCAAATCTTTTTTATACGTCTATCTGGTTGGGGCCGTCCAGGATATGATCACAAACTGCAAACTTCCCTGAACCTTGATGCTTCATGTCAGCTCGCTTCAAGATGTAGCCAATCTTGTCTGTGACACCCCTGACAAATGCTAGTACTGCACATGCTTGACTGTGGCCGGCTTCACTCGGTCACTGTGACGTAAGCGCGGGCCTGAAGCTTGTTGACGTGCAGAACCTGCTTGACGTGCTGAAGCTCGACGGCTCGATGTTTGCTGCCACAGATGCTTTGTGCTCTCTGTAACAAAGATTTGCTCATGGTAACTAACTGTGAAGGATAATGGCGAAATTCATTGTTTTCTATACACAGTGTGACCTATGGTGTTGTTAGAATTTTGGATGAATAACGCATCTAGGAAAGCTAAGGAATTATTTGCCTCTAATTTACACATCAATACATCATTCAGGAACTGAGCAGGAAGCAAAATATTAGTCTGATGCCGTGCCCAACCCAAATACCATATTACTGTCATAACATGGGCACAGCATCCAACAGTTCGATGGCCGACAGTACTTTTTAATTGCACTTCTACCAGAACCATTGCCACTAATTAAAATATATATAAAATACACTTTACGACTAATGGTGATGACTTGCAATTCTAGCCCTAAGTAAAGATCAGCTAGGGCTTAAGTTTATTCCTTCCATAATGCTGCTCCTCTGGTTATCACAGAGATCTATCCGGTAGCAACCATTAAATCTTATATGCTCACCATAATAGTAGCGAGCTTGCTTTAATTGGTATGTGACACAAGCAATTAATATTAAGTCGCTGTAAGTTAAAACAGGAAATTCCCTAACATTTTAAAGTCTACATTTATATTTCTAAAGTCTGCCTGCCTTAACTCTATTTAGATTGCTTTACCTAGCATACTCAGACAAATCATTATTTGTCTCCATATTTTGGTGAACTATTTCAAGTATTTGAGCCGCATCATCCCTGTCCCTTATTTTTGTTTGCAATTTATTAATTATAGAGCAGCCACAGCAGTCTATCATCAAATGTGTAGAAGCCCTGTTATAGTAATTTTGATGAAATATTTTAAATTCAGTTTTAAAAATGCCATTCAACACCTCTACTACTCATATCGACACATAGTCACGGCTCTGGATTTATTAGCATATCTTGTCATTAACTGAGATTCCAAATTATTTTTAGACCATCTTAACTCTATAAATTCTAAAATTCAGTTCACAATGGAGTTAGAGGTAAACAATTCCTTTGCTTTTCTAGATGTGTTAGTAATTCGGAATCCTGATAACACCTTGAGCTCTACTGTGTATAGAAAAAAGACCCATACAGATAGATATTTAAACGGTGATTCTCACCACCATCCTTCACAGTTAGCTACCGTGGGTAAGTCTTTGTTTCAGAGAGCACGAGGGATCTGTGACAGTAAACACCTGGCTGCCGAGCTCCAACACGTCAAGCAAGTTTTGCATGACAACAAACTTCGGGTTCCGTGCCTACGTCACAGAGAACAAGTGAAGCCGGCCACAGTCGAGCGTGTACCTGCTGTACTGCCATTTGTCAGAGGAGTCACTGACAAGATTGGCTACGTCTTGAAGCGCGCTTCCATCAAAACATACTTAAAGCCGCCGAAGAAGATTGGTCAGTTTTTACCATCAGTCAAGTGTAATGTCCCTCTGCAAGATGCAGGAGTGTACAAGCTTGATTGTGAATGTGGTCTCTCCTACATAGGACAAACTTAAAGATCAATTAAAACCCGCGTTAAAGAACATATAGCTGATGTGAAGAATCGACGGTCCGGGAAGCCTGCAGTCTGTGAACACGTACAGGATCGCCCCCGTCACTATATCAGATTTGATAGACCACAAATCCTCGCTGAAGAACACCGATTCATTCCAAGGATGATTCGCGAGGCTATTGAAATCAAAAAACATCCTAATTTCAATAGAGAAGATGGCTGGGTGCTACCATCTGCTTGGGATCCTGTAATAAATAAAATTAAATCCCAACCCAAGCATACAACTGCAAGACTTCATGATACCATAAGTTCATACTGTGTAGACAAAAGTTAAATTTTAATATATGGTAACCGCGGTTAACTATGCCATCTGGACGTTGAACATCTCAGTCCTTCCCGTGTCCATGGGTGCTGTAAAGCTCTCGAAACGTCGGGTATTTAAAAAGTTAAATATACGCGATAAATTCCGTAAAAACTAGTATTATTTCAATGTGTAGTGTTCGCGTAAATATAAGAAACCACGACGACTAGTTGTTTAAACAAATGTCTGTGTGATGATATTGTGCACCAACACTTATTTAAGTGTGTAGACTTTAATAAAATTACACTGCACGAACGATTTAAATGCCTGAAGAGTAAGGATGCATGTGTGAATTGTCTGTCTAAGCCATCAAGTAGATTGTTGCTCTTTAATTGCTGCTTGCAATTTATAGTTCCCTCGCCACCCCTAATGTCGGGTGCGCATTCAGACGTCGCGCTGTTTACCTCGTTCACGAATGTTTTTTAGCATTCGTTGCCCCCTGCGCACGCAAATCATTCGCAGAGGACTGTTTTATTATCAACCTCTCAAGTCTTTAACCTACAACGGTAAGGGAGAAAAACAATTCGCATATGATTAGGCTCCGCGCCTCAAAGTTATTTTATTATTAAAGAATACTGTCATCATTTACTCGTCCTAAAACATGATGCCGAATATACTGTAGTAAAAGGGTTCGGTGGCGTAGAAAAAATTATTAAATCAAAATCGATTGATACTAAAATTTTCTCACGTTTCGACTCTAATATTAACTTTAACATTTCACCGCTCGTTGTTGATCAAATCACCGACCGCATGCCCTCCGCTGTACTATACACTTCTGTCTTAGCACACATTCATGGCATAAGGCTCGCTGATGAATGTTACGGTGTGCCTAATAAAACTGATGTAATTATAGACGCATCCCTTTTCTGGCACTTATTGTGCCCTGACATAACTCACTCGTCTAACGACTTGTCTTAGCCTTCAGCTTTGAACACCGTGTTTAGTTACGTTATTATGGGCTCAGTGTCGACACTTCAAGTAAATCATTCATTAATGTGTTACACAGTCCTAAAGTCTCCTACCATTAACAAATTAGTGCAACGACTTCGGAAGCTTGAACAGCCTCCAAACCACCCATTCAATGTCCTTCATACATTGAATGTGACGAATTTTATAAGTCGACTACATCCCGCGATCCCTTTAATGGTATAGATACATTGTTGGCATTCCATTTAAAGAAGAAGTTTATTCTCTCGGAGATTCTTATGAGACCGCTCGACGATAATTTATGTGCTTAGAACGGAAACTTTAAGATTCACCTATTTTAGGTTAGCATACGATGACCTGATAAAAGAATATTCAGCGAAAAATCTCGCGCACCACCGTAGGACTCTCATGAATCCGCTCCAATATATGTCATCTTACATCACGGAGTCTTACGCGAAGATAATCTCTCTACTTTCCGTAAAATTACAAGAGAAGTAGTGTTACGGACGGCGAGAGAGCAACCGTCCTTGACCCTGCGTACCTCACCCCACTTCGACATGTCTCCCGCGCCCTGCATCGCAGCGAGTACCTCGCAACTGCGAGTGCTTAGACAAACTCAGCGCCCACGCGACCCCGGCGGCGGGAATAAAAAAGAGTCTCCAACCGGACTTCTTAGGTTATAACCTCTATCCCCAGTCCACACAACATGTCCACGCCGGACTTCTTTAGCCAAATTAAATCTTTAATCTCCCAGCTCTTCCAAGCCAACGGCTTGGCCCTCAACACCGACGAGACCCTTCTCGCCAAAGCAATTACCCCTCTCGCTCCTCAGGCATGTCCTCCCCCGGCCTCCGTCGCAGCCTTCTGCGGCCCGCGACTCCGAAGCCATGGAGCACTCGAACACCGTGCCCGTAGCATCGTCCTCCCGGAAGAGGTCCGCTCAAACATCAGTCACCTCACCCAGTAGCTGCTCCTCGGACTCGTCAGATTCCGATGAATCAGTTATTGATGCGACTTCCCACTCAGAAGTGAAGTCAAGAAAATAAAATTTCTTGAAACAGAAAGAGCCCAAAGGTGCTTGCTAAAGGTTCTTTAAAACCTTTTAGATTTCCTACTGACGATTTATATGTAATTCATAATATACTGTCATTTAGAAAACTTTATGTTATCAACTCAGTGTTTAAACTACATAAAACGTAGAAGCAGCGTCAAGTGGCCCCTATTGCTCTCTGCAGAACTCTTTTTGCAAAGTTAGTGTCAATTGCAAGCCCACTCTGTCTACTTTTATAATTAGCTTCGCGACAATTATAGAATATATGACCTTCAATTTCTTAATTGTAAAAAAACTATAGTTCAAGGACTGGAGACGCTTGGGTACGGTGACACAGAGGGCTTACTATTTAAATATGAACATTAGTCTCTAAACATGATTTCTAGTAGTTGACTTACCGATCCCAAGATATTAATTACATCGTAGGGCTTATCGAAGATAAAAACAGTCAGTATAAGAAAGTATTTTCTTACTATCGTTTAGGCCCCATATATGTAACCTACTATCTAATCTCAAGATATAATATCGTCGGGCTAGTATACACTATTCTTGTTGTAATTTACAAAATATACCATAGTTTCGTAAATAAACTAACTCCAACTCCTAGGATATGATTCTAAATTTCACTAATGTACTTTTTAGTGTTTCTAAAACTGACCAGAAGATTTTGATATCATAGGGCTAGATTCTTACACGAAAAACTCTTGATTACACGTATTTTATATATTGTCTCCACCTTCTGTTATACTCCAACCTCTAGTGGTTCTTAAACCAAACCCAATAATTGATTTCGTTGGGCTGGACGGTTATTGTAACTTTAATTATGATAAAGTAAATATAAAGATACAATAATATGTCTTACCCTAAGCAATGCAAAGACAACTCACATGTACAAATTACATACACTCATGTTACATTCACATCTTTAGTAGTTATCAACTGAACCTAAAATTTGATATCGTAGGGCTAGCTTGCTATAATGTAATAGTAATAATTTGCCATATTGAGCGCATTCTTTCGCTCTATATACCGCGAAGCTATCTGTTTTTCTTTTTTATTCTTTATCTTACGGTTGTCTTTAAAGGTGACCCTTTAAGAGCAGGAGGAAATGGTAACGCTTGTTAACAATTTGATTTATAAATCTAATAAAATACTTGGACATGTCTTTAACCCCTCCTTTCTCTAATTTGCATGCATGTCCGTTGGAAGTGATACAAGCGTGGCGCGACGGCAATATGTGAAATCGAATAATAACCGCGACCGCACAAAGAACATTGCATACTTCGACCTCCTCTTTTATAATTTAATTATCAGCAGACATTGAGTCCACAGTGAGTCAAGAGTTGAAGTGTCTGATATTGAATGGAACTAATGTAAGTAGGCGTATTCCGAACCACGTGGTGGACCTGCTGTGCTAGCAGATACTCGACAAGGAAGACGAGGCTGCTCTCACCAGGTTAGTGCATGTATTCCATCCACTTTACTTCGCTCTGCTTGTTGTGTGTACCAATACAGTTTATTGAATATCGAAGAAACTCACATGTTATTGGCGAGACCACCAAAAAATAATTCTACTTTAAATAAAACCCATTTTCATTCAAAACAATCGATATAAACCTGCGTAAAAGAACGTATAGGTGACGTGGATTATCGACACGATACACCAAGTTATCTACAGCCTTTGAACATTTTCCAGGCTACTCCCAAAATCACATCAGATTCGATAAACTAAAAATTCATACGAACATGCATTCCTACCAAGGATGCTAATTAAAAATATCTAACTTTCAATAAAGAAGATGGTTGGGTGTCATCTTGTGCTTGGGATCCCAAAACTAATAAAATGAAGTCCAAACCAAAGCATACCTCCACTGCAAGACTTCAAGACACAGTAAGCTCAATCTGCGTAACTCAGACCAAAAATTAATATTCAATAGCTAAATGTAGCCAGGTTTAACTGACATGAGAACGTTAAACACCTCAGTCCCAAGTGTGCTGTAAAGCACACGAAATCACAGTAAGTTGCTGAATAAATAGTTCGTAATGTTACAAGCTTGAGGTTCGTGACAATAAAAGCTGCCGATTGAATTACCAAAATTTACACTTTTATTACCGAACACCAATTAAAACTTAGAAGACACTAATAATTAATCACACTGATTCACTTTATTTCGCTCCGAAGCTTCACTTGTATAGCCAAATTCAATACTGCCCCGATAGCGGGTTGTAGTGGCTTTAAATATACCTTTTTACACCGAAAAATCCAGAATATTTCAGTAAATACGGGCGTAGACCGACCAGACGCAGAAAGTTCGAGTGTGGGGCTTCTAGAAAGCTTAATTCTTCTGTTCGATACTAGATGGTGCTGTTGGTCGAAAGTCAAGATTGACATTTTCTAGGAAGCCCTTCTTGCTCTGGTCCCCGACACTAGATGGCGTTAGTGCCAGGTACCTGACGTCAACTTAGGCGCGCAACAGTAATATAAACAGTTTTTACATGCACTTCGTATGTGATAAAACTGATGGTTGTGGAGAACAAAACGTTTCTTGAATATAAGAATCGGGCATAAAACATCATATGTTGATATCAAAAGTAAAGCCTATTAATTATTTTGTAAACTTTGTGCGGGATGTCCCTAGACATCAAAGGTGCGACTGGCTAGTCCCGCTTCACATTTTTCTTCACTAAACTCATTTATATACTATCTTTCTTTACACAGTATATATGGTTTAATTCGAGAAGTTTATTATTTCGTAAATTAAATATAATGTATTTGCAATACAATGGTAATATTTTTATATATCCCTTAGATCTTAAAACATTTGAACTTACAAATATATATATATATATATATATATATATATATATATATATCATTAAAGTGAATAAGACTTTATATTCACTTAAATGTTCAATATAACATTATATTGAACATTTAAGTCAATAAGAAGGAAACGTAACAAAAAATAAGGAAAAATTTGCTGTCATCAATCAGAGGTTCAATCATCAAAAGACATTCATTAAAAACTTGAATAATGAGAAAATAGTCTTTTCACCTTGATTCCAACTTTGCTTTCACGGCAGAATCATGCTCTTTTTATATTACACAAAAATTCAAAGACCGCTTTTTGCTATCTTTAATCACTAAATCGATTATATAGTTACATTCAAAAACATTCCTTTTGTCAACATTTATTGATAAATTTTAATTAATATATAATAAATATCATTTTCGACATGTTAACGTAACGGAATTATTTGAATAAAATACCTATTTCTTGTTACAATGAAACAACGGACCGATGACAACCTTTTTTTATTAATACTCCATACATAATACGTATACAATATTTTAAAACTACCCACAACAGCTTCTCCTTAAAAACGAAAGCACCGTCCCCATCAATAACAATGCCTATTGGTGTGCCAAAGGGGAAGACATTAACCTTTGAGGTGTTGCAATACGCCTACTAGTGTATTTTTCTTAGCATAATTTAGTATAACGAATTTTGTGTAGGCTGTTTGTATTACTGCTTGGCAAATATTTACGTTTTTCTCTGTGTTGATCTGTCTAAAACAAGCTTTTTATATAATGTATGGAGCAGTAAGATTATTGCTTCTTATTCTTACCCTCATTATTTTTATTTGTATCCTTAGTTGAAACATTCACTACGCGATTCAACAATAGCATTTTGGTAACACCATCGAGCTCTGTGTCCTGTCTTACCACACACAAAACAAGCTAAGCTTAGATCGCTTTTCATCTTCTTACTAGGAACATCTAGCGAAAGAAGAAGAAATTGATATTTTTTATACAAATGTAAATAAATCTATTCACCAAGCACATAGAACTTTTATAATAATGGGCGACTTAAATGCTAAATTAGGACAACCCAGACAAGATGAATACTATAGTTACAAAATCAAACGGATACGGAGAAAGAAACCAGAGAGATGAGAGATTGATAAACTTCGCGCTTGAAAATAAAATAGCAATCCTAAACACCTACTTCGAAAAAAAGCCGAACCAACGATGGACATGGTGCTCACCAAATGGAACGTACAAAAATGAAATCGATTTCATCATGTCAAATCAACCAAAACTGTTTCAAAACATTGAAGTATTAAATGTCAACTTTTCTTCAGACCACAGACCAGTAAGAGCGACAATAATATTAACAAAACACAAAAAAAAATAGGTCAAATTTTAGCAGCTGCCAACACTCTACGTTAAGGAAAGAAGAGGAAATATTGAGATACAAAGAGAGTATTACATCCTATATACCAGACTTACAAGACTGCTCCACCACTTCTGTACAAACCTACTATGATAAAATAATAAGAGCTATCTGCCAAAGTCTTCAGAATGCGCATTCAGTAAATAAAAACGACAACGAAAGTAAATGAATATTATCAGAACGTACCTCAACACTCATGAAAAGAAGACATTAGCTACAAAGAACTAAAAATAAAACTCGACCAATAAAAAATGAGCTTTCAGCACTGTATAAGTTAATAAGCAAACTTATAAAACAAGATTATACAAAATATAGATTTAACACCATCGAAAGACACCTGGTACAGGCAGGCAGCTCAAAAAGAGCATTTAAGAAGTTGCAAACATGTAAAACATGGATCGACGGACTAAATCGGACAAATAAAACATTTAATAATCGAAATGACGTTATAAACATTGCAACTGAATTTTATAAGACCTTATACAAAGGCAATGAACAAAACTTGACAGGACAGATAAAAACCAATATTTTAAACCCTTATAGCAAAGAAGCTAGAGCACAGTTCGACGTAAAAGAAATAGCGGAAGCAATTAAACGTATGAAATCAGAAAAAAACGTAACTAACGAAGCAATAAAAACAACCTGCACTCAGCTTGCTCTACCTCTGACTCTCCTGTTCAACCGCATACTAGAAACTACCGATAAACCTACTTAATGGTCAGAGTCAAATATAATATTAATTTATAAAAAAGGAGACCCACGCGATATAGGTAACTACAGGCCAATAAGCTTATTACCGTGCTTGTACAAACTCTTTTCTTCGCTAATAAATCAAAGAATAAGCAATACATTAGATTCGGAACAGCCCATTGAGCAAGCGGGATTTAGAAAGGGCTTCTCTACTATAGACCACATCCACACCTTGGAACTACTAATCGAAAAATATCAAGAACGAAGGAGAGCTCTCTATATCGCTTTCGTAGATTACAAAAAAGCATTCGACACAGTGTTTCACTC
The DNA here is from genome assembly GCA_907164705.1 of Parnassius apollo. NCBI lineage: Eukaryota > Metazoa > Arthropoda > Insecta > Lepidoptera > Papilionidae > Parnassius > Parnassius apollo. The sequence goes on from CAJQZP010000178.1 coordinate 11,479,623, forward strand.
AAGCATCTGGGAAACGCTGGAAGAGCAGGGGGTAGAAAATGTATACATACAAGTTATTAAAAACATATATTTGAACAATAAAGGTAGAGTAAAACTGGAAAAAACCGGACCAAGCTTTCCCATTGCCAGAGGGGTAAGACAGGGCGACCCTCTCTCTCCGCAATTATTTATTTCCATCCTAGAATATACAATGAGGAAACTGGATTGGAAAAAGTATGGTATAAATATCGACGGCAAATAACTTAGCCACCTCCGCTTCGCCGATGATCTGGTTCTGTTGTCAGAAATGGGTACACAACTACAACTCATGATTCATTCACTGAACGAAGCCGGCAAACAAGTAGGTTTAGAAATTAACCTATCAAAAACAATGGTAATGACGAACAGTACAAAATTAAGAATATCAGTCGACAACGAGATACTTACCTATACAGAAAACTACATCTACCTAGGTAAACAAATATCTTTTGACAGGGAAAACAATGAGCTCAAATTAGAACGAAGAATACATAGATCCTGGAATAAATACTGGAGCTTAAAGGAAATATTTAAGGGTGATATGCCAGTAAAGATAAAAAATAAGTCATGAACACATGTGTCCTACCATGCTTAACATATGCCTGTCAGACACGGAGATATTCTAGTAAAGTAAAGAACAAAATAATCAGCTGCCAACGCGGTATGGAACGTAGTATGTTGAATATCCAAAAAAGACAAAAAAATAAGACACACTATAATAAGAAATATTTCAAAGCTACAGATGCTCTATTTCACGCTCAAAGACTAAAATGGAAGTGGGCAGGACATGTAGCGCGATTACAAGATGAGAGATAGACCAAAAAAAATTACTTCATGGAAGGGCCCAACAGGGAAACGCTACAGAGGAAGACCCCATGCGAGATGGCAAGACACAGCAATCACAAAGATAGCGGACACAAATTGGTTACAAATAGCCAAAGACAGAGACCATTGGGATTCTTTGGAGGAGGCCTTCACTCGAGGAGGGGTTCTTGCAAACCAAATTAGCTTGAAAAAATAATTACTACAATCATAGATAAATAAATACACATAAATAGATATAATCGTAGGTTACATATAAAAAAAATTATTAGGTTTAGTAATAAGATAACATTGTTAAATACTCTTTCATTTGTTTGTAAGAAATAAAAAGGTTTTTTATTTATTTTATACTAGGAACATCTGTTTCAACAGATAAAGGCTTACGTTTCCGCATAGTTTTCGCTATAGCAATCAATTCGGGTACAGTATTCGACCTACTGTTTGAAAACTTGGTGCGAAGCGCATCATCAGTAATGCTCAATAAGATTCAGTTTAACTACTTTTCTATACATACTCCAAACATTTGATATGTATTCAGAGACACTGTCAAAATCATCATTTGTGTATCGTCGAAACTTTAAAACATTAGAAAAGTACCTAGTTTCTGGCTCGTAAGTATATCATATCATTTAAGCATATGATCATTCATTTCAGTCTTGGTAGTCGTCCTTAACCTTTAAGAACACTCGCTGCTTTAAGTCGCACTTTATGGTCTTTCAAATTATATTTCTGTTGCGTTCTGGACTTTAAATTTACCCAGTCAATATCCTTATAACAATCAAAAGACGGAAAATACACGTCAGATATACAAACTTTGGACTGATCATCCGGTTGTATCATCTTTAACTTTTCTGAAAATGCAGAACGGCTTTCCTGAGACATCTCTGCCATAATCTCACACAATGTGTCTTTAAAATTGACATCATCATATTGCACGTCTAGATCGAAGATTGTTGACGTTTATACGTCCCCTTTTCTGATTTCGGAGGATGTTGGGATCGGTTGTCGTTAAAACCACTATTGCTTTCCATGTTGAAAATTTATTACAGATCACACAATTATTTGTACATTAACATAATTCACAAAATAATCACACAATTGTTTGATTACACAATTATTTCTTTACAGTTTTTTTTTTACATTTATCGTTACATTTGTTACATTTATCGTTGAGTAGTTGAACTATGTTTTACCTCACTAAAATACAATAGTTTACACGATACGACCTCAACGTGATCAGCGTTAGGGAGCGTCTGGCCGCATTAATTTTTTTGCACCCAGAAGCAAAAGTAAAGTGCTGCCACTCTCCGGGAAGCGGATGAGGAAGGTGCTGAATGCTCTAAGTATACCACGCAGCCGGCTGTGCGGTTATATGGAACTAACTATAATGCCTAGAATGCCTACCCACTAAACACCACCTGGGACTGGCTTTGGCCTGGGAAGGTCTAGCCGTATCGGAAGCGACCCCCTTTGGGGAAGGTAGCTGAGGTAGGTTACGAATTGGGAGATGACTAAATTATAGGGAACACAAAAGGTTGTGGTACTCGACAAGAGCTAGGAGATGGTCCTGAGGGGACTGAGAAGCGTGCAGTTTTCTTGCTAGAATGGCAATCTTCCCTGTGCCGATGCTCCGAATAGCAGAATAAACTATTTCCAGGTCAACGGCCAATGAGGATTCTGCCTGTACCCCCTGGACCTGGATCGCATCTGAAGTTTGCCGCGTGGCCAGACTGTTGGCAGAGAACGCACGCGGGTGGGGATTCGGCATCACAGGGCCAAGACCATTCTTTCGAGCTGTGTAGGTCAAGGCACTTAACACACTTTGGGGGGGGGGGGCGTAGCAGTTCACTCAAACTACATGTCCGTGGCAAGAGGAAGGTAAAAAATAAAGGAATTATAATTAGAGACAAAAGGAGATATTGTCAAATTAAAGAACTCCGAAAAGGTTGCATCTTTCGGTCTTACTATGGAAGAGCTGACTAAACGACGTCCAAGGATTGCAATTGTTGGTGTCCCTGTAGCCCTTACTGACAAAGAAGTGTTCGAGTGCTTCTTTGAGCAAAACATTGCTGATAATTATTCCAATGCCACGCGCGACTCCTTCCTGGAAACAGTCAAACTAAGTCATAAATCAGGTAAGAAAAACCTTTCTGCTTGCAATTATATTATCTATGTGCCACCTAGCGTCAGAAAGGCCCTTATCAATCAACGACGAATATGTATATTAATTGGACCTCATGCCCAGTTAGAGACTTTACAATAGTAACAAGATGCGTCAACTGCCAACATTATGGTCATTCAGCCAAATTTTTTCGACAAAGTAGCCCTACGTGTAACTACTGTGGAGAGCTCGAGCATTCCTTTAAGGAATGTAATAACAAATCGCATTCCCCCGTTTGCGCGACGTGCAAACGTTTTAAAAGAAAATGTGACCACAAAACTGGTGATGAAAGCTATCCAGCACGTAAATTCGCAGAGGACAAATATATCAACTGCATAGACTATGAGGGTGCCTAAGAACGCCTCGTATTATTTTATTTACTTAGCTCTTAAACACTAGTTTTAGTTTAACTCTAAGCTTTATTATGACGAATCAATTACTCAATAATCTATACAACTCTTCTGTGTCTGACGCTCAAACATTTAATGTTGACTGCAGACGCTTCCTCCCTCGTCCTGAAAATAAGTTAATTTTACTTACACAAAGCATTAGAAGCATAAATCGGAACATAACCGGGTTTGAAGTTTTATTGCATAGACTAGATATAAAATGTGATATTTTTGTCCTTACAGAATGTTGGCTGTCACACCTCTCATCCCACCTACCGCTCCTGGATGGCTATTCTTTACACAAAACTGAGAAATACATTAATTAAAATGATGGTTTAGTAATCTATGCTAAAAATAATTTAAAAATGTGACTGACTGCTAAGTTCCCGGTTCCTCTTCAAACTAAGACGCTGACCTCAGTAAACTAATTTTTAAACTCTTCAATTTAATGCATTTTGCATTGTGCATTTTCTCAAAGTAACGCCTTATTCTATTAATTACCTGCTAGAACTATTATAGTTAATAAACAGTAAATAAGTGAAAGTCATATGTTATCAGCCGTAATCAGTTTTCTTTATTTTTTGCTTCTTTAAAAATGTAAGACTGAAATGCTCGCAGACTTCAAATTTCCAAATTAAATTGTTTTTTTTTTTTTTTGGATAAAAGCATTTTAGGCTATTTATTGTCAATAAAGGTGTGGTAATGCTTAAGAAATTCTATCATGCTTTTTCGTTACGTGTATGTCATCATCTTCTTCGTTATCAACCAACAAAAGTTGAGGTATAATTCCCACACTTGATGATAGAGGATACTATAATATATAAAGTATATATAAAGTTATTGTGATATCAGCATGATAAAGGAAATTACAGCTTGATATGAATGCCTGTAATGCACGTATCTATGAGTATTGGGCATAATAATGTTATATCAGTAAAAGTGTTAAGAAAATTTTAAAAAAAGATAGTTAATTGTCAAATATTCACCTTTCATCGTACAAGTGCCGTATATGGGCTAATCATGTTGTAGTAAAAATTTTCTGAATTTTCAGGCTTGGCATAAGGGTTAAATATGGGAATTGTATGCATATAGTCATCGATAAACGGCAGTATAACCTTTTTTCATATAATATGTTTCTTGTCCTGGCAGATATTATCCTGCTCGTTTGCGTAAGTTTCTACACTCCGGACTTAAAACATTGTAAATATAAATTTTATCAACAAAAAGACCTACTAATAACTCTACCTATCAAGTTCAGGTTCGATTCGATTTTTTTTTTTTTTGGTATTAAACCAACATATATTGTGAATATGAGTTACATATATAGCTACAGAATTTGTTAATTACTTGACTACAGTACCGTGGTCGAATTGGAGCATAACTATGAATCATTATATCGACAAAACAAATCATATTGTGTGAATTGACCTCAATCGCCAAAATCTTTCAGAAGTTACACCAACAGAAGCACCGACAGCATATGCATATATACGAAATACTAAACTGGCGGCTGGGAACAGCATTATCTATACTTGACATCCGGTTTGTTCGGTATTGCATCATTCCATCCGCATAGCATCGCGATTACGGCAAATTCTCTTACAGTATGCGGGCTGAAGAAAAATGAAATGTATAATATCGTTTTGGTAAATATGTAGCCAATATGTTAAATAATTGTTTTAAAATTTAATAATATAATATTTCGTGGTGCTGTTGACTTTTCTTATAATAAAATAAACAAATTTATATCGTGTAACTCAATGAAGTTAGTTTAATTATGTTATGTTATTCTCTTATCTAGGTAAACAATTAAATTTCTCATCGTGTACTTTTAATATACCCCCTTTAATACAACCCTTTACAGTTTTTACTAAAACCGCTTATTATTTATTCAAAGGCCACTTGTATTTGATTAAAAATTAGGTTTGACTAGTTTAAAATTATATTTGAAGGATATTTTTTTTATAATTTGCTGTTATACGAGAACCCCATACGATTTTTTTCTGTTTGTCTGTCTTTACGGATTTTAATGGAGTGGAACGTATCGTAGCCCAACTGATCCCAAACTTCGATGAAACTTTTTCTCTGCAACTCACATTCCAATTTCGATGAAACTTAATACAAATTATCTGTTGCATATGCATATTTTCATACCTTAAACAATTTCTTTGATATAAAACACAAATTTGTGTCTGTATATAAATCTAAATTTTCATACGGAAACAAGTTTGTATGAGCTACTGTTACCTACTCCCTCATAGGGTTGGTATCTGCCATAGTTTATTATTTTAAGCCGTTTTTAAGACGACGCTGATGCCCATCACCTGATCTGTTTCCCTCTATCACCGTTTACGATACCCACTGAATGATATGAGGTAGTGGATATTCTCGGATGATAAACGAGCACACAGTCCACCTGATGGTAAATAGAACCTGTGGCCCGTACACGTCTAAAATTATCCTCGATTAAGGATCAAAATCTAGATGGGTTGTCACCCCTGACGACTGAGTATTGGAGGACTTCCGATAGCCCATAGTATCCTAGATTCCATTTGTAAGCTTAGTGCATTAAATAAGGTGGTAATCTTCCAATGGATACCTTCTCATACAGACATCGTGGGTAACGAGGAGGCTGATCGAGCTGCAAGCCGAGCTATTAGTGACGGTATTACATATAGTACTTTACCAGTACACAGCGAACTGTTACGTGAGGTTAAAGTGAATTGTAGGCAGTTATGGCAAGAGTATTTTGATGAACGCTCTCTTAAGTAAGAGAATATGGTACAAAACCATTCAGTGTAAACCTCCTCGTTATCCATATAGGCATTTGTAATGCTATCTTATCCTCTCCACTTTGATTTATTTACTCAGTTTAGCGAGATATAATTTTTCTTACTGATTTTGCATAATATCTATTTTTGTTGCTAAATTTGCTTTTATTTTATGTAGCTCTGTTACTTTCTATGTTATTATGTCTTCATTAGTTCATTTTCTGTCATTATTTTTGTGTGTATATCAAGGGGGTGACCTAGTCACTCTATGACAAAACCCCTTTTCCTTGAAAATAAAGATTTAAAAAAAGACTGAGATAGAATGCCTCGTTTCCAATAAAAAAGGGTCTTCGGTTGTCTACACACACCTTACAAAACACAGTGACACAGTTCTGTGATCGTGATCCTACCCCGATCGGGCCAACCTATTTGTGCTATAACCATATTATAGATAGAACATGACTTTACGACCGTTAAAATTTGTATATACTGTAATATTTATATCAAATCATATCTATATATTGGATTTGAATATCCAATATTCAATCGCTATCAGTATTCAATACAACACGGTGATACGCGATCTTTGGTGGATATAGTTTGCTTAGATTTACAGATATGTATATTGTATATCTCAGTATATTATTACATATAAGTTAATATCTATAATACTAAGTATACCCAACTTTGAAGAGTCGGAGTAGGTATATCAGTCTGTTTTACTTAAATATAATCATATCTCGTATTAATCTGTTGCCCTATATATATCATAGGCAACATATATATATATATATATATATATATATATATATATATATATATATATATATATATATATATATACATATATATTGTACCCATATATTCTAATTCTGTATTAACACATGAAATTCTCTGAGAAAAATGTAAAGAAATAAATACATTAACCTTTTTTCTCAGTATATTTAGGAAAATGCAATGTATGTACACAAAATCAAAAATCTTTTTGTGTAGTTTGTTTAATGGTGGCGTTGAGTCATTAATGATTTTTAATGTAATTACAGACATCTTAATTAATTAATGTAAAATAATGTTCTATAATAATATACTTACACCACAAACAAGTAAATAAAAGATAATTGTGAGACACAAACATTACGTAATATTAAAAACAGGAGAAGTTGCAAGGGGGGCGTGTCTGTGTCCGCGCGCTATGATCAAAATGCTCAGCTTCTATACAAATGGCCTTCTCTGCGAATTAGTGCGCTTGCGACCGTCATCGTGAAATATTATCAGAATGCCATGTTGTTCAGTGGTTTTTTGTAAAAACCGAAGCCAAAACATAAACTTTGTTAATCATGGAATCACATACCATACCTAAGTACAAGTATTTCATTATATTTATCTTTAAAATCATATTAAAAAACAAATCGTAAAATATTTCTTTTTCTTACTACATTATTTTTGTTTCCAAATATCACAGCCACTGTAATATTTTTGCAGTAAATACATTGCCATTGCCAACACCAAGCCATAACCACTACCTAAGTATGACGCCAAGTGACTCAACAAGTAATGTAAATATCACAAAACAATACGTTATTTATGCGGATATATTGCGTAGTACGGCCACTGTATCTTGTGACGAGTTAGTAATGTGCGTGTGCAGATCCGCTATCGAAAATAATGTGGATTGGCGAATTGCTATTATAGTTTTAATCTTCGAAAAATTTTCATAATTTTTATGGTTTTGGGGTTTAATATAATTTACAGTTTTCAAAAGTTATATAGTGATTTTGGCTTAAAATTATTCAATATAATTATTCTTGCTATTTATTTGTTAGATATGAATGTGTATTTGTTTTCATATATTTAACAATATTATCAATAACCAGGAGTTTTATAACAAAAGATCGCCAAGCAAAACCTGCTTAGTACATGGTGAGGTTAGAAAGTAGCTTAGTAAATTAGTAAAAAGCTTAATAAATAGGTTATTAATCGTACCTTTCGGCTTGCCAAATGATGCTAATTTAAAAAAGGAATGGATTGATGCCACTGAAAGGCCACCTGACTTCGTTCCCTACAAAAACTAGTACTGGTCGTCGTAATTTGTATGCGAATTAAAATTATCATAAAAACAGCTTGTCTCGCTAATGATAAATAAGCAATTAAAACTAAAAATGCAAACAGGAACTCATGGCAAAGGCTTTATCAAATTTAACTTTTTTTAATGTTTAGTTTCACCAATTTGAGCAGTCCCTGATGAATAATCACATTATATTTCTTATAAAAGCAGTCATGGAAAGAAGAAGTGCTGCACAAATGCCTTCACTTTACATGTCAGTGAGTAAGCACCATAGCACGGTTCCAAAATACCTACTACTTCAATCCGCTATGATAGCCTAAACCAACATAACCGGATTTTTTTACTGTTTTTATTTATTTTATATTTAGGGCCCAAAAAATTTTAGTACAATTTTGGTTTAAATGAAACAGTCGATAACTTTCCAATTTAGTCAATCACTAACGTATATGTAAAATAAATGGCTTTTTTACAGCACAACGATAGTGCCCGATATTTTTGTGTGAGTAAGTAGTACGGTGAATGGTAAATGGACGTTGTGGTTTTAGAGATATGGTTTATAATTAATTGTGTAGTACGTGATGATTTATTAAATGTGAGTGTATGCGTGACTGCGTTCTATTGCTTTTACTGATCTGTTTGTGCAGTAGTTGGTGCGTGGTAGGGGCCAACTAGAGACACCGGGTTCCGATACATTTTCAACTACTGGGCATATCTCCTTCATTATTATATCTATGGACACTGGTGTCATCGATAGATTGTTGTGAAGAGTTGTGTTTTTCTTTTCTGTAGATGTATCTTTATACTTGCTGATCTTTATCCAGGCCAGCAGCACCATATCATCCGCATAACTTATATTGTTGGTTCACTCGCTACCAATGTTGCACCCGATCTTTATACTGCTGAGCCCAGTCATCAGCGATTTCGCGTAGAGGTTAAATAGCTTGAAGGATCTTGACCCCCCGCCCCTACCTCCGCCGCATTCTAGCGTATTAGAATTTAGAGTACTGTTCAGATCACTCAACGACATTAAGTTGAGCGAAGCGATAAATCCGGTCTGCTTGCGGCGGTGAACGGCTTATAGAGTTGAGTGGGCAGTGAGCGAACAGACCTTGCACCGACATTAAGCGCGGATGCTCAAATAATATCATTTTTAATTTAAACATACTGTACTGTTGATTTCGAATTATACCAGTTTTTATATAAGATTTCAGTTATTAGTTTAATCCTACAACATCGAGAACAAAACATATTGGTTCTTCGACCGTGAAAATTGAACCAAGTCTTAAAAAAAAGAAATTTTAAAATTACCGTTGGAATAACATTCAGGTTGACTTCGTCTATGTTTCGCTGTCTTCATTTTATCATCGATTGCCTTTGGGATCATTACACAGGCATATTATTGCATTTAGCCAACCTTGCTAAATTTACTGACACGAAGAAGAAGGACTGCATGTGAAACATTTCAAAGAGTAAAACTGTTATATAATGAAAACTTGACATAAGAATGGGAAGTTTGACGTTATAATCATAAAATGAGTTATTTAGTCTCCCCCCAATACGTATAATATTAACGGTGACTATGACTAAAGTTTGTTTTTATGTGGTAACTGCTTACCCATTTTTAATAAATTATTTCATCCCGGCCTACAATTACTGCTTGTTACCATTCGGCGTCATTACTGGCCTACTGGTGGCAGAAATTTAGCTCAAAAAATTACACGACAATGCTTAAAATGTTGTAGGATAAAGGCAAGTACGATACAGCCAGTCATGGGAAAATTACCAGAGCAACGCGTTCATCTAGGATTTTCCTTTGTTGTTTCCGGAGTAGATTACGCCTGACCAATTATGATCGCCGATGGGAAGGGGAAAGGTGCTAAACTCGTCAAATGTTTTACTGCGTATTTTTTTGTTTAGCCACAAGAGCCATCCACTTACATCTAGTGTCAGACATAACAAAGGATGTCTTCTTAGCTGCTTTTAGCCGTTTTATTGCTCGTAAGGAGAAACCACGCAAAGTCCTTTCGGACAACGGCACTACCTTTGTTGGGGCCTTTAATGAGTTGGCTCAGCTGCTATCACAAGTCCTATAATTAACCTCTCAAACCCCAAGCGGTCGCATGCGACCGCGGCCACATTCCATCAAATCCTTAGGGGTTTCATGAAACCACTTTCACCCATAAAAACTTATATTTACAGACTACTTTTCTATAAAGAAGTTTGGCATTATAGGCTCAATGTGAAATTTACCATTCTCAAATGCAATAAAAAGTAGTTATTATATGGTGTTTTATTTATAATCTACTTTCATTTTGTACGCCTATTTCGTGTGGCGTGCTATTGTGTTGATTTTCGGATTTTTCTAATGGTTTATTAGTGTTTAGTATAGTGTTTTATTATAAAATTGTTATAAAAGTTTTTGTGTGAATATAATTTATCTTTTTACGTAAATAATTTTGAGTAATATATAGAAATAGTTGTGATATTCAAGCTGCTGTTCTGTGCTGGATAAGTACATTTTTAACTATGAAAATACAATTTAAATCTATTTGTAATGAAGTAAAAGCACTAAAACAGAACATAAATAAACAGAAACAGGTATTATATTGAAATTTATAATGAATATTATTGAAAACAAATGTACGACAAATTCAAGGTTAGATTATTTTTAGCAACGCCGCGTCACGCGAATCGAGCTTGCGATGCTAGTGATTTTAGCTGGCGGTTGAGGGGTTAAACGACATCGATGCAGGTATTATTTTTACTTTCATACCAGCCTATACACCTCATTTCGGAGGACTATGAGAGCTGCTGTTAAATCCGTGAAACATCATTTACGTCAAATTTTAGGATTAACACATTTGACTTTTGATGAAATGGCAACATTTCTAATCCAGATAAAAACAATATTAAATTCAAGACCAATAGTTCCAAATTACTCTAAAGATCTCACTTCTGCACATATCCTTATTGGACGGTCTCTAGTTATAATTCCTCATCCACAGATCGCCAATTTCAATGTAACCAGTCTTCAGCGCTTCCGTCGCATCAGCTACCTAAAGCAACATTTATGGAACCGCTTTTTTCATGAATTCGTTTTATGGCTTCAGGTAAAAACAAAATGGTGCCATTCCACGGATACGCTTAGCGAAGGGTTGATGGATCTTATTAAGAACAAGGTGACTCCTCCCATTATGTGGCCTTTAAGACGAGTCTTGCGCTTGTTGCCGGGCATGAACGGCATCGGTTGCCGACATTCTCACACGCAAAGGAGTCATCCGTAGAGCACCACGTACCGCTACCAACAGCTACGGTTGAAGACACTTCAACGGGAGGAGTAGGTTCAGATCACTGAACGACATTAAGATGAGAGAAGCGGTAAAACCGGTCTGTTGGCGGCCGTTGATGGCTTGGAGTGAAGCGGACAGTGAGCGAACGGACCATGCACCGACATTACGCGCGGGCGTTCAAATAATATAATTTTTTATTTGAACATACTGTACTATTGATTCCAAATTATACCAGTTTTTATATAAGTTTGCTGTCATTCATTGAGTCCTACATTACCGTATTACCGAGTACATACTGCATTACCGAGTTTTAAATACTAAGTATCATTCAAAGTAATCAATTGCGCAAAAACAGAATATATAGTGCTACAAGATTCCTAAACTACTCGTGATCTCGCTCAACCTAAAGCGTATTCTATACATAATCAATCGCAAATAGGCTGAAATTCAATCCCCGCCACGAAAAATTCAAAACATCTACAAAACACTCGAAAGACAATAACTTTAGCCTTGCACAAATGTTGACACTAGCAAACTTAGATTCGAACCAGCAACATACAGAAACCAGATTCCCAGACTACTGCCCTTAACGGCATGCCCCTGTGATGTCAGCATTCAGGTGTCTAATAAGAACTATTTATTAAAAAATAAATGCTTATACTTATCAAATAAAAAATACACAAAAGTTTATTGTATGGTTAATAAGAACGATTTATTAAAAAATAAATGCTTATACTTATCAGATCAGAAAAATACACAAAAGTTTATTGTATGGCTTAAAAGGAAATTGGTAATAAGCGAACGATAAAGTTTCACATCTAATACCTTCATATCTAACAATAAATAAATACATTGTACAAACTGAATAAATATATCGCATGTCTAATAGAATATTCTTTTTCATATTCGCTACTAACAAATTCCTTTTATATCCATAGAAAAGATTGAAAAAAATACCAGCTAAGAAAAGACTTTATTCCATGTTTGAAAAATTGCAATAAAATATTTAGTATTTCATAACTGTGTATAAGAAATACAGGATCCTAGGCGCTTGTCCAACAAAATGGAGGTGGCGGAAAGATGGGGCTGTCTGCTACTTACTAAGGCCAAAAGATATGGTGTACCTTAACGAAACTTAAATAAGTAAGATAAATATGAATTAATTCGCCAAATTGTATAATTTATATTTTTATCGTAACTATTGGCATATTCCCGTGAAATTGATATTCAGTGAATCTAATTACTAGAATAAAATGGGCCCTCCCACTTCGTCCATGAGAATGTTTCCAAAAGTGATATAAAACACTTAAAAAAATAAACAAAAGTGATCATGTAATTCTAATTCTTACAAAAATCTCCAGTTTGTCTTTCCAAAGGTACTTCATTTTCGTTTTTTTTTAATGTGAGATTATTCAGTACTTTTGTAAACCAAGCCGAACACTTGACGAAACGCTATTATTATTATTACATTTTTATGGAAAGTAAACTGGCCGGACAGACAGACAGACGAAAATTTCAAAAGTGGTTATTCATGTCTTAATGCGTGCAAATAACCCCCTGAGCTCAATTTTGATATAACATACAGACATTTTATTTATATGTTTATAGATATAAAATCGCTCAAAAATTTTCACGCGGACCTTAGTAATTTTGACTTCTTTAATAATCCTAATATTCTTTTTCATCCATTACAGTTTACCGCTGTCGTTACCGTTACAGCTCAGGGTATAACATTGCCCAATGAGGGTTTCTAGATTTGACCTAGAGTCGTCGAGACACTGTTGTGTCCCGAGTATCAGTCACATGCCGTTGCGGGGGTGCTTGGCGCGGGGTGCTAGTGTAGTTTTGGGTATTACTTTATTATTTAAAACTAGTAAATGAAATAAAAGAAATAAACAATACAAATGTTTAAATGCCTTATTGCGGTCTTTTTGGTATATAATACATGCCCAACTATTAAGCCGTTAATGAGACAATTTACAATTTATTTTAAAAAGAGACTATTTACTTCGATTGTTTTTCAAATTTGGACATTTTTATTAAAATTTTAATCAATACAATTTATTTGTGATAACCTTAAGTTAAACTTATATTTTATGAGACGCAGGCACTAAGAGATTCACATACAAACTTCTTTAAACATAGGATGTTTTTGGGATTTGACCGATGTAATCCCCTTAAAGTTCACTGCTGAGCACAGGCCTCCCCCATAAATTACCTCTAGGAGGGATATTTGTCATAGTTACCACGCTTGGAAAACGGGTTGGCCACACACCACAGTTTTTTTCTTTTTAGTCGTTATTAGGAAGTCGCTGCTGATCATCTCCAGGTTATTTTCATGCCATATTATAAAACAGGTAGCATAACTAAAACTGAATTAAAGAAAATATTTATTAATACGAGAGACCAACATAAAATACACCTGGCTCTTGATATTTAAGGCTTCTTTTCCTGTGACGTTTCTAAAACAAAAACCCTAAGATTCCATCAAACAAACATTTAAACTGTGTTAAATCAGATTTTAAACTTCGCACGAAAAAGTCATTAGATCTGAGATTGAATAGTGTGATAAGAAGCTTTCAAGAGAAGACAGCAAATGTTCCGTTCAAATCGATTACCAGCGCTGTTTGAGTAGATACTGGATCGTTTAAGATAATAATGAAGCACTTTCGTTTCTTAAACTTTTTATTGTTTGTTTATTATTTTGCAATTTTTAATTTTTGACTTAAATATGTTTATGTTTTAATATAACCAATTGCTGACAAAAACATCAACGTTCATTTTTATAATACAAAAATTTGTAAGTTTTATGGAATTTGAACACAGACTAATTTTTTTTTTTTTTTATTTACCAAATTGTTATATTTTTTTATTTTAATTTGGTAAAACTGCTTCCTTTGTTAAGTAGATACAGAAATTAAAGTACCCTCGACGTAACTTTGACGTTTGTTATAAAGTGGATTGACTATCGCAAGCGAAAAACGTAACGGTTGAACCTAGGTAAAATACCGAAACAATGCTCTTAAGTGAAGCTCAGCCGTAGAAAAGTAATCATAGTTATTTGATGGTCACTTCATTGTGTAATTTACTAGGAGTTTTTTAGATGCATCAATAACAGAAGATATATGTATACTGTGAATAATGTTATTCTAATAGATCGATATAATATATAATAGATCGACAACGCAAGACCTACACTGTTAGACAAAACATTTTAACATTACAACACTCTCCAGTTAGAAATCATAAGTCATCCTCTTGTTCAACCGACTTGAAAAAAGATAAAGGTTCTCAATTTGACCGCATTTTTTACATACGGGAACCGATTTTGATGATTCTTTTTTATTTCAAAGCTATAGTGCTTCATTTGTAGTTCCGTATAAATTTTATTAAGATCTGACCAGTAGTTTTTGAGTTATTCTTAATAATGCGACTACATTATTTATGTTATCATTTACTTAAATATTGCAATGCAGTGGACCATATGAATGACAAGCTCGTGGAAACTGTCCATGCGGTCGGAGCTAAATTCTGCAAGACCGGCCGCAGTAAAACACAAAGGCTCTCCGATCGCCCTCTTAATCTCATGGCTGTTAGACGGGAAATGAGGCTGCAATCGTCAACAGATTTGACAGCATACAGGCAACTGAACACACAGATCTCCAAATGCATGCGACGAGACTTACGCGAATTTAATACGGCTCGTATTGAAGAAGCGATTGAGCGGAACCAGGGCCGACCGAATCGGCCGGCCGAACCGATCCAAGAGCGGGTCTTATCCGACACTATTCCGATGATATCCTGGACGTCAGTCTGAGCGAGATTAGAATGGCTCTCCAGTACCTTAAAAACGGCAAGTCCCCGGGCGAGGATGGAATTACAGCCGAGCTTCTGAAAGCGGGTGGAACACCGGTACTTGAAGTCCTTCTGAGGCTCTTTAATGCCGTCTTCCATGGTGGCACTACTCCGGAAGCGTGGAGCAGAAGTGCGGTGGTCTTGTTCTTCAAGAAAGGTGACAACGCCCTCTTGAAGAACTACAGACCCATATCCCTTCTGAGTCGCGTCTACTTGCTCTTTTAGAGAGTCATTACGAATCATCTCGCACGCAGACTCGACGACTTCCAGCTTCCCGAACAAGCCGGTTTCCGAAAAGGCTTTAGTACCATAGACCACATACATACCCTTCGGCAAATTAAACAGAAGTCCGAAGAGTACAATCTGCCACTTTGCCTGGCGTATGTGGACTATGAGAAAGACTTTGATTCCGTCGAAATTTGGGCGGTGCTACAGTCTCTTCAGCGGTGCCAAGTTGACTGTCGGTATATCGAAGTGCTGAAGTGATTGAACAGTAGAGCTACGATGGCTATCCTAGTACAGAACCAGCGTTCGCAACCTATCCAACTGCAGAGAGGTGTAAGACAGGGTGACATTATATCCCCGAAACTCTTCACCGCTGCGTTGGAAGACGTTTTCAAGCTACTGGACTGGAAAGGATACGGTATTAACATCAATGGCGAGTACATCACTCACCTTCGATTTGCCGACGATATAGTCCTTATGGCAGATTCGCTGGAGGAACTTAGCGCTATGCTCAATGACCCTGGAAGATCTTAGGAAGCCCTTAAAGATACTTACAATTTTATATGGTGCAGAAATGGCACAATTCTAATACGCAAAGAAGAAAAGGCGAAAATAATCTCCATACGCACTCTCTTTGAATTAGAATCGGTTAAGGCCTCGCAAAACAAACTTATTAATTAAACAAGAAACCGTTTTAGTTAAGTGTTAAGTGCTGGAAAACATTTTTTTTCTCTTACTTTCTCTTTTATATTTTTTAAATATGCTTTGGTACTCAATTAATATCATTTTATACCTTAGATAATGGATATTGTACGAATAGAACGTAATATAAATCCCAACATTATTGAGTTAAACTGTTATAATTGGAATGAGTTTGTAGACAAACTACCCTTAAATAATTGTTTGCTTCTGTTTTTTCATGTAAACATATCATCATTACTTAAGCATTTTGCATATCTGAAATATGTAATAAAAAATACTACACAAATAATGCACATAATTATAGTTACTGATGCTAATATTCAATATCACTGTGTCAACATGTTTAATTTACTAAATTATAACTTATATTACGAACTAAGAAATGGCAGAAAAGGCGGCGGCATTATGCTATATGTTCACTCATCCCTGCATTTTAGCAGACTTCAAATATCAACTAAGGAATGCGAATGTATTAATGGCCAAATAAACTTAAAAAATGGCACTGTAGGCCTACTTGCTGTATATAGACCACCTGATACAAACAAAGTCCGTTTTATTGATGAGTTAGCTAATATTGTTGGTAAACATTCACCTACAATTTGCTGTATAATTATGGGTGACATGAACTTAAATACAAAGAAGACAAATCCCATTAGCACTAGTTATCTTAACACACTTTGTGAATTAGGATTTGACCGTGGTATAACGCAATACACAAGAATAGAAAAATACGGGAACCGAATAACAAAATCATGTTTAGATCACATTCTGAAAAATTATTTAAAATCTGGCGGAAAGATGACAATAATTCATTAAAAAGATTAAATTACAATAAATATAGAAATAAAACAAATAAATCAAAATACTAAAAAAGAAATTTGCGAAAATTTTAGAAATCAAATAAAACTTTGGCAATTAATAAATAATTTAACTGGTAAAATAATATGTTGTATTGATGATATATTACAAAAAGCATTTAATATTGATTCTAAAACATTTGCAAATAAATTTGGCTTAGAATTTGATAAAAATATTAAAAAAATATGCTTAAACTGTAATAAGCCACTCTTAGATCCCCGTTCCTATGAAATGAATCCAGATAGAACCGTAAAAATAAAAAAAGCTACGGATGCTGATGTTACCAAAATTATTAAACCGATGAACGATAGGAAAAGCCCCGGCTTTGATGATATTCGCGTTTGTGATATAAAATACATTTCGAAATCAATGGTGCCTCTTATTATAAACTTAATTAATCAATGTCTAAAAACGTCTATTTATCCGGACTTACTAAAAATAGGTGTAATCCGACCAATCTACAAAAAAGGCGAACATAATGACTTTAACAATTATCGTCCTATAACTATTCTCTCCTGCCTAAATAAAATAATTGAACGTTACTTGATCAATGAATTAAACAATTACCTTATTAAATCCAATATAATAAATTCAAAACAGTTCGGTTTTCAAAAAATAAAAGCACAACGCAACTATTACGGAAATTGACTGATGAAATAAATAATTATTTAGATAATAAAATGCATATTTTAATATTATTTATTGATTTTAGTAAATCGTTCGATTTATTAAATTTTAACACATTATATAATAAGCTATCACGCTGCGGTATTCAAGGATCGTTCTTAGAACTTCTTAAGAGTTATCATCAAAATCGTTATACCAATGTCAAAGTCGCAATGATATGATTGCGACTGAACGCGGCACAGCACAAGGTTCGATACTGGGTCCGACTGAGTACTTGCTATTTGTTAACGATATGGTAAATGCAATAACTAAGGGCTCCACATATCAATTTGCCGACGACACTTGTATCGTCATTGCCGATCGTAGTATGGATGTAGCACAAACTGAAATGCAGTAAGTGGGCACATGATGTCGGCCTAGTGGTTAACGCTCAAAAAACAAAACTTGTCCACATACACTCATCTCACAACAAAGTTGCCACGGCACCGATTATCATTTCCCACAGCCATGAATGTCTCCATGGAATAATTCAACATTGTAATTGTCAACCCATTGAAAATGTCAAAAATCACATGTATGTTGGTCTGATTATTGATGAACGATTCTGCTGGAGAGCGCATAAAGATCACGTGTGCGCAAAACTTCGCTCTGTGTTGAGTAAACTTTATGTTTTAAAATTTAAGCTACCATATAAAATACTTAGATTAATTTATATGGCTCTAGCAGATTCCGTCATTAGTTATGGACTTAGCAGTTATGGTAGAACTTATGTAACGTACATACAGGAAATTTACACATTACAAGGCAAGATGCTTCAATGGATAGTGCCTAATCACATTAAAAACAAGTACATAAATAATGACCAGGGCCTTTTTAAATATTGTAAAGTCATAAATGTTTTCGATAAAGTTAAATTTAATATACTGACGGAAGTTAATAATTCAGAATATCTACTTTTTAAAAAATGACCTGTAAATCTACGAAATATAGCTTATAAATCCAACATGTATGTACTTCCGAAAACTAAAAATTTCTATGGAGCAAGAAAGTCCGCCCATCTTGTACCTACTTTTATTAATGAATTGCCAATAGAATTACAAGAAACTTACGGTAAATCCCAACTGTTCAAAAGTAAACTTAAATCATATTTGTTAAATCAACCATACTAATTGTAGTAGGTAAGCCTGTTAGAATAATGTGATTTAATATTAATACATCTTTGTTTATATAAGACGACTCTCTAGCGTAGATAAACCCCTAGAGGTTTATATGCTAGTATTGTACTGGATAACGTAAAAAAATTATGGATAATAAATTTAAAAAAAAACCTCAATGGTGTCTCACAACGGACAGGTCTTAAGATGAACATGGACAAAACAAAGATCATGTTTAATGTCCATGTCACACCTATGCCTATGTAAGTTGCTGACGAGTACGTTTACCTGGG
Source organism: Parnassius apollo (assembly GCA_907164705.1). NCBI lineage: Eukaryota > Metazoa > Arthropoda > Insecta > Lepidoptera > Papilionidae > Parnassius > Parnassius apollo. Next base: position 11,498,853 of record CAJQZP010000178.1, read on the forward strand.
ACAAATAGCCCGACTAGGTAAGTCCAACTTCGACCGAAAGGTCAATCGACGGATTCAACTCGGCTGGGCAGCGTTCGGGAAATTACGACACATCTTCTCGTCAGGTATACTCAATCTCTGAAAACTAAAGTGTACAACCAGTGCGTGTTGCCAGTGATGACTTACGGATCTGAGACGTGGTCCTTCACTGCTGGCCGTATTAGACGCTCAAGGTCGCTCAGCGAGCTATGGAGAGGACTATGCTCAGAGTTTCTCTGCGTGATAGACTCAGAAATGAGGATATCCGCAGTAGAACCAGAGTGACCGACATAGCTCAACGGATTAGTAAGCTGAAGTGGCAATAGGCCGGCCATATAGCTCGAATAACCGATAACCGATGGGAAAGAAAGGTTCTCGAGTGGCAGCCTCGTACCGGTAGGCGTAGTGTAGGGCAACCCCCCACTAGATGGAATGACGACCTGGTAAGACATGCAGGAAGTCGATGGATGCAGGTGGCTCAGGACCGTGCTTTGTGGCATTACTTGGGGGAGGCCTATGTTCAGCAATGGACTTGTGAAGGGCTGTAATGATGATGATGATGATGATGAAAAAATTTATCTTTCTGACAATGTCCTTTTGAAGACGTGCAAAAACTTGCGTAGTCCAAGAACTTTTGGAAAATGTGAGAATATAATCTATTACCGGGCAAGGTGGTCCTGGGGAGTGGCCAACACTTCGTGTTTTACTTCAGTGCTGTTCAATATAACGCGTTAAGGGGATATAGAAAGTCAGCTCAAATTCTAATTTCGCCCCCACTTCCCCACGCGTCGTATGCTATGTACCGACATGTTTGTAATCACTAATACAGTAAGTAGAAAGGTCGTTAGATACTTATTTCATTAAGTTTATCATATTTATGCCTGTTTCCTTACGCCAACCCAGTCGCTTCTTATTTTTATTCGGTTATTTCCAATTTTAATTTTACGTCGTCCTGTTGCGTAATGTGTATTCTGATTGTAAACGACACAGCTTCCCCGTTCGAAAGCTGAAGCCAGACTGATGGAGACTGATCGGGCGGCAGGTAACAAGCTTCAAGACGCCCATAGCTTAGGTAATTTTTTTTTTACAGTAAAAATAATGGTAATTTAAAAAAAATAATATAAGCCCTGCTTTATAGTTAGTTCAGTTAGTATGCAAAGTTTCATGATCTAATTTAAAAAGTATTTTATGAATATCAGCAGTTTATATTTTTTCAGTTTGGAGGTAACTTTAGATTTTTTTCTATCGAGAAAATTTTACGGAATCGTGTTTTCGTCTAACATAGTACTCAACGTTAATCCTCAACGGAGGATCTTGCTAAGGCATCTGAGGTAGTATTTTTATTATTTCCCTTTAACTGCAGAACTTTGATAGCGCGATTTATTCTTTTTGCTCAAGGCGGGCGGCCACAAATCCAACAAAACATTGAAACCAAAAAAACAGGTCTGTGAGCGGTGTGAAGAAGGACAGTCTTCTGCATTTAAGAAAGTTATTTTATTATTCAATGTAAATACTCATATATTGTACTAAGAATAGTAACGAATTTTATTTTTAAACATTTATTCTTTCTCATTTATCAATGTGTGAATTGATAAGACTTGTTACTTACCGATACATCACTTTCAGAATAGCTTATTTTGTTGACGGACAGAGATGAATGTTCAATTGAACCTACAAGGAAGAAAAATCTATTTTAGTAACAGAATCTATTTTCACTCAGTATGTTAAATCACACAAGTAACAAAACTTTTATAGCTGCAATGTTACTTTGAAGATAAGAACTATCTAATCTATCATTTCACTGTTATTATGTCTATAACAACGACCTCACAAGTAGTTCGAGTTCCTAGAGACCTAGGTTCTAAGCCACAGGCCCTTCGTTTGAATCCTAGCCGAAGTTAACATTTCGAGTAAACTATAGACGTCCGGTACTCGCGTACGGTGTTGGGAGGAGGCGCTGGGAGGGAAGGGGGTCATGGAAAGCCCCTCCTACCCTTCCCCGTTGCGGAAATGTATAGTTTATGAGTAATCGTTTTTTTTTTTTTGTAAAATTATAAACTTACTTTTTTATACAGGAATATTGACACAAAGTTACTTCTGCAACGGCCGTATGGTGTTGGGAAATTTATTTTTATCGTAATTAATTCAAAAGGCATTTTCGAAATCCAAAAACAATGTAAATGGCTCGAGCTTAACCCTGACAATCTCCCTAAATTGAAAACAAAATTAAAAAATCGATTACTGGACATCTACTTCATAATACAAGAAAAAATTGACATATTTGCGTTTCGTTATTACACAATTTTTAGTGAAATTTGTTTTAATCGTAATTAATTCAATATGCATTGCCGACATCTAAAAACAGTGTATTAGGTTCAAGCTTCACCCTAACAAGGCTCCTAGACTAAAAACATTAGTAAAATCAAGTACCGGATGTCTATAGCCAACCCAACATTTCTCTCACCCCACCTGATAATAAGTGGCCACTGGACTCCATAGCCACCAGCAACTAACGGCACTGTTGCTTGGTAACAGATGCAGGTAAAAAGGTGGTATCTACTGTCAGCTTTTCTACAATAAAAGCATGATAACTTACTTAGTTAACCGTTTAATCACTATGTTCGTTGCTTAATTACACTCTTAAACTGTATATGATGATTTTTAACACACTAAACTTTACTTTTACAAAGAGCAATATATATTAATTGAAGTCCTTTTACTTTACTCACAACCTTTAGAATTCAATAAGTACAAACAATACTGCTTTATAAGTAGTTTATGTCAAAATCTTCAATTGTAAGTATCTTGAAAATGTTTTATCTATTTAGCGCCCATCTTCTGTTAGAACATCTTCAACTGACTAGAATAACATATTCGCCCTTTGCGCTTTGATATATTATGCTTTTTTGATATAACATTTGTGTCTTCAGATATTGCTATATACTTTAAATGGCATATAACTAACGAAAATTTTGGTAGTGATCATTAGATTACTAAATGTTACATTAAATTCAAAGACGTCCTACGTTATGTTCGAAAAAGAAAATTCTCATCAGCTGATTGGTCTTCTTATAAAAGAGATCTTGAACCGTCATTTCAAAACCCCGCATGAACAGGTGACGATGTAAAAAGTATGTATAACCACTTTGAAAAAAAGATTAATAAAGCAGCAAATGAACACATTCCTATAACTAAAATCAGTATTGACCCAGAAAAACATTTTAAACCAAAAGTGTATTCGAACCCATCTTTATCAAAAATAGTTTCGCAACGCAGGCTAGCCTTAAAAGTTTTTTAGAAGAAATCCAACACCTTTAAACCTTACTAAGTTACAAGAAAAGTGGCAGAAAGTCGAAAAATGATTAGAGAAGCTAAATTTAATAATTGGAAAAAATCCTGCAATAGTTTTGATGAAAATACAAGTACATCTGTTTTGTGGAATAAAATGCGTTGGGTAAAGAGACTCAGGTCTAACAAAGGCTATCCTACTGAAGAAAAGCTAAAAGATATATTAAATAATCTTGCTCCGATTTCGGTACTGCCTAGAATGCCAAAATTTGTATCAGTAAATGAACAATTAGAAGTAGAAGTAAACTTCACTATTCAGGAGTTTGAAAATTGCTTAAAGAAGAAAGATACATCCCCCGGATTCGATGATATTTCTTATTCTATGATTTACAATTTACCTGATGTTGCCAAACAGTATTTATTATATTTATTTAACATAATTTTATCAACGGGATACATACCCATGTAATGGCCAAATATTAAAATTATTCCTATACCTAAGCTAGGCAATAAGGATAAATTAAGGCCTATATCGCAAATGTATTTGTAAGATATTTCATGCTCTTATAACGAAAAGATGAGAATGGTACATAGAACACAAGATATTATCCCCTTTCATCAGTGGGTTTCGCAGATCTCAATCGTGCTTGGATTGTTTAGTATGCTTAGTAACACATATTCAGCTAGGTTTTTCAAAAAAATATACCTGCTTTATTGACATAGAGAACGCTTATAATAATGTCCAAATTGATAAATTAGTTAATGTTCTTGACAGATTTCGGGTAGCTTCAAAATTTTATTTTTATTCAATATTTGGTCTTTTTTAATTGAAAAATATCTTGTTATAGAAAGGGAATCACATAAAGGGGGATTGAAAAGATTGGTCAATAAGGGTTTAGCGCAGGGTAGGTCTATCTCCCTTGTTATTTAACATTATTACACATGATATATGTAGACAAATACAAAATGTATCTATCGCTCAATATGCAGATGATTTTGTAATCCATTCGAGTTCAAAAAATCTTAAAGACTGTGAGTGTAACATTCAGAATGCTTTAAACTTTATAATTACTTCACTTAATGAAATTGGCTTTGATATTTCTATCGCCAAGACTAACCTTATAATTTTTAGTAGGTTTTAGACGTCAGGAAATTAAATTAGAACTAGAATAATTTTTTTTATTTCAACTATTCTCTTTCCATATAGAAATTAGTTCTATATGGAAAGAGAATAGTTGAAACAGACAACATGCAATATTTGGGTATTTGGTTGGACCGATCATTAAGATGGTCTAAACACATTAATGAAATTAGCCAAACGATATTAAAATTTGTAAATATATTAAAAGTATTAACAGGGCATAGTTGGGGTATCCATCCGCAGCATTTACGTAGGTTATACTTATCACTTATAAGAAGCAGAATTGATTTCGGCTGTTTTTATATGATATGAGTGCTAATAGAAACATTTGTAAATTAGATAAAATCCAAAATCAAGCACTTCTTATTATAGGAAGTTTTATCAAAAGTACACCATTACACGTTATGGAAAGTGAATTAAATATTAGAAGAAAATTTTTAGCATATAAATATTGTCTCAAAGGCAGACAGAACTCAGCTTATTTTGTTAAGACAGGTACTGGCAAAATAAAAAGAAACCACTTCTAGCAATTACATTAGAACAAGTTCATAATAATAGTGTGTATTCTTCGGATCCACTAGATACGAGTATGTTCTCTTTAAATACCAATGTTAAAAACGTAATTAAACATGACTAATAAATACTTTAAAGTCGGATGTAATAAATGAATTAAATGTTAATTATTTCGAATGGCACAAAATTTTCTGTGATGGATCCAAAGATAAATATGGTGCAGGTGCCGCTTATTTCAACTCAATGCTGGGTAATAAATGTAAAATTAAAATTCCTAATAATTTCACGATAGTGGCAGCTGAATTAATTGCTATAAATGATGCCCTATTACATGCTGGTACAACAAATTTTTTAAAAAACAGTATTCTAACTGATAACAAGAGTGCTCTTGAACATATTGCTCGATGTGTCTTTGGTCTCAGATGTGTATCGATAGCATATTCGATATTAAATGAAATATTGAAACTTCAATGTAAAAACCGTGAGTTAGTATTGCAGTGGGTACCGTCTCACATCGGTTTAAAGGGCAATGAGGAGGCTGATAAGCTGACGATATTAGCAATCACCCAAGGAAGAAAATATTATATTTATCCTGATTATTCAGAAAATTTAATTAAATATAAAGAGAAATGTTATACACTTTGGAAAGAATATTTTGATAAAAGATCGCAAGAAAAAGGGATTTGGTACAAAACCATCCAGTCAGCCTCCGAAAGTGCCTTGGTTTAATCAATGTCTGTTGAATAAAAAATATATTGTATTAGCAATGCGACTTCTTTCCGGACACATTCCGTGTAACAAGTTTGTTTTCATGATGAAAAAAAAAACAATCTCCAAATTGCGATACATGCAAGACAATAGAAGATGTTGAATGAACACTTGCTCGCGGAATGTTCCAAAAATCATCATGAAAGGAAACTATTAGTTGCCAAAACTGACATTAAAATATGTAACGTAGGTATGTAGGTAGGTATCAAAGCATATAATTTAGTTAATATTTTGTGTAAATAATCTAAGAAATTGTGGTGTGTTATTTAGTTATAAGGTACAATGGGACTGACATGTTAAAAATAACGTAAGTCCCTAAATTAAAAAAAGAAAATAAACCATTAGAATCAAAATATTTCACAATAGATTAAGTATTATAACCTTCTCAGCACCACTGTACGTATTCAACTGCCGGGCGCGTCAAATGTTTTATATTATGAAAACAAAACTTTTATATTATGATTCAATTTTAGAATTAAATGCAGGTAGTTTTAAATGGATTCATATTGGTATTAGTTGTAAAGATTGCTACGTAATATTGCATAATGATTATTTACCTAACACTTCCTAAAAAGACCGCCATGTCTGACTTAAAGAAAATAATCTTTACAATAAGTAAAGTTTGAAAGTGATTTCAACTAAATCGTCATGGATAGCAGCTTCGAGCTATGTAGGTAACAAGCCGAGTAGGATGATCAATCTATGTATTTTTTATAAAAGAAAGGTAACAAATGAGCACACAGTCTACCTGATAGTAAATGGATGCTGTGGCTGATAGGCATCTGCATTAGTCTTCAATTAAGAATCAAAATGCAGACGCGTTGTCACCCCTAAAGACTAAGATGGAATGCCTCATTTCCAGTAAAAAGGATCTCCGATTCTCTACACTCACTATATGAAACACAGCACCATTAAACTACTATTTTGCGCTGGTATTCTGTGAAAGCGTAGTCCTTCCCCGTCGAGCCGAACCATTCGTGCCACAGCCATAATATTGGTGCAGCGTGGCTCTACCACGTCAAAAAATTATATAATACAAAGTGCAAAATTTCGTTTTCCAAAATGGCTGGAATGCTTCGCAGGGGTTTTCAATAGAGGCAGATGTCGTAGTCACTTTCCGAAGTAGTGTTTACATTCTCGAAATAATTAATTTTCCAATTGCCGGAACACGCTTTGTGAGAGAGAGACTGAAAATCTAGGTCATCCCAATCAAACGAATTGATCGTTTAAACATCTTTCTATGCAAACATTCGAGATTAATCGACATTAATTATAAATCTAAGAAGGATAAGACATCATGACCATAAGGTTGCGTCTTACTTGTATAAGCTACAGCCGTGAACGGTTGCGTGAATGCTTGAAAAGTACAGAATTTTTTCTGAATGCAAGAATGTTGAAACTTTGAATTATTAAAACAACATTGTAGGACCAGAATCGTAAACAGTGCTTAAATATAGAACTCGAGCATATGTTTGTTCATCATAGGCTTGGAACCACTTTAAAATAACTTTTACGGGATTGAGTTGTCTTATGTCTTATGACAACTTAATCTAGTAAAAGTTATTTGGAAGTTTGTAATCGTATTCAAACTGCACATTTTAGCCTATAAAAGTTCGATCCTGAACATAGGTCTTTGATTGCCTTATAGAGGGGATTTTGCCATAGTTACCACGCTTGGTAAGCGGGGAACTATGGAAAAATCCCCTCAAACGCAGTTTTGTTGTTCTGATGTTGATGTTCTAATTGTGGTTCTTAAGGAGGTGAACTTACACAATTCGTATAATATACGGAAACGTATTGACGGTACTACTAGTCACAGTTCTGCCTCAAGGCACAGAAAAAATCTACAAACAACAGTCAATTGACAATTTGACAAAAAGGTCACAAAATCGTAGCCAGTGACGAGATGGGACCGTGTTTACGAAAGTCTCCTGTACAATCTTGTAGAACCTCCTATGGAGCTCTTTATCTTTCCATACTACCTCCCGATCGAAAACACTGTGCTGGGTCTTACCATCGCTCATCGACTAAGTATGAAACAGTTATTCCTTTCTCCCACATAATAACGTACTTTAAGAATAACTCATTTGATTTTGCCATAAAGTTATTACGGAGACTGCACACTACGCGATTGTGCATTGTTAGAGCTCTTAAAGAATCACGGCCACTACGCTTCTGCGGCAAGTACAGCGTTGCTTCTGACGATCTAGAATGATGCATCCTATAGGATTATTACTACTGATACGAACTTAGGGTTCCTGACAATAAAAACTGCCGATCGAATTACCAAAATTGACACTAATTACTGAACACCAATTAAAACTTAAATCACACTAATAATTATTCACACTTCACACTTTAGTTCACTTTATTTCACTCCGAATGCTTTGCTCGTATCGCCAATTCAATACTGCCCCGGTCGCGGCCCTCAGCGGCTTTAAATAGGCCTTTCCACCAAAACATCCAGTATATTGCAGCAAATACCGGTCCCGACCGACTAAGTGCAGAAAGTTCGGGTGTGGACTTTTCTAGAAAGCTTAATTCTCCTATTCGTTACTAGATGGCACTGTTGGGTGAGTTCCAGAAAGATCTTGACACCTCTATTTCTGATACTTGATACCAGATGGTGCTAGTGCCATCAACTGTGGCGCGCAACACTGCCCCCTCCTAACACCTCCACATGCTCGTCCCGAGCTTTATCGGTCCTATAATAACGCGCCAGTCGATCCACATGGACGATCTTAGGAGTACCTCTTGCGCCTTTCTGTATTCGGTAGGTTACGTCGTTGATCCTGGTCACAATCTGGTACGGGCCGTCCCATTTAGCTAGAAGCTTAGAAGATTTCCCTTTGCTGTGGACTAGATTGTGCAACCACACTAGTGAACCTTCGTCGAACGCTTTGTTGTTCATTTTGCGGTCAAACCGGGTTTTCATCTTTTCAGACATTTGCTGGCCCGATTGTCTGACGTGTTCATAAATATCATTCATTTTGTTCCGCAAGTCATTTGCATAATCGGTTATACTGTGTGGGGCATCAGGTGGTATCCCGGTGATCAGGTCTGCAGGCAGCCATAATTCTCTTCCAAAGTTGCGAAGCTGGTGTCACTGATGTACTTTCGTGAACGCTTCGCTTCGATATGACAACAAAAACGGTTGTTGTCCCAATCTCGTTGCCGATTGTCTACAACTTTTGCTAGGTACCTCTCCAATGTCCGATTAAATCGTTCTACCATTCCATCAGATTGCGGGTGATAAGAAGTCGTTCTTGTTTTATGAGTACCCATAACTCGGCAAGTTTCCTGGAATATTTGAGACTCAAAATTCCTTCATTGATCGCTGTAAATCTCTAAAGGTACTCCAAAACGACAGAAGACTTCATGAACTAGTTTATCTGCAAGCTTCTTGATTTGGAATGACGAAGACTTCTGGCCACTTAGTGAAGTAATCCATCACAACCATGAAATACTTGTTACTATTTTCACTCTGGATGCAGCCACTGAAGTATGTGATGTAAGTAAGAGAACAAATGAAAGGAAAAGGAATACGTTGTGTTGGGATGATGAGGTACGGGTGGAAGTTGAATCAAAGAAGAAAGCATGGTTAGATTTACTAGCAACCAAAGCTGGTAATTCTGGTGGTATGAATGATGAGATTGAAAGAAAAAAGGCAGAATTTAGATGTCTAAATAAGAGAGTAAAAGAAGTAGTTGAAAGGAAAAAGAAAGAAAGAACGGATAAGAATGATAGAAGGATATCTGATATTTTCCAGGCTAATATAAAAATGTTCTGGAAACTCGTAAGAACTGCCAGGGGAAATACAAAACAGCCTATAATTAATGCTATAAGAGACGAGAATGGATGTATTCTGAATGATGAAATTTCGAATTTAAACAGATGGAAGGAATACTTTGAAAGCGTGTTTATGAGTGAAGAGTCGTCTGAATTAAATGAACAAGAAATTCCGAAAGAAGTGGAAAGGGGTATGGAGATAAGTGTAGATAAAATAATGAAAGCAATGAAAAGCATGAAAGCAGGTAAGGCAACTGGATATGATAGAGTATCACCCGAGATGCTAAGGGCTGGAGAGGGAGTGGTTGCAGGCCTGCTGTACACCTTGTTTAATTTGTGTTGGGAATTAAAACGGGTACCGGATGACTGGTGTAAAGCAGTTATAGTACCAATATATAAAGGAAAATGGTCACAGCAGGACTGCATGCTACTGTATGCTAAGGTGTTAATTGAAAGAGTTATGAAAGAAACTGATGGAAAAATTTGGGATGTACAAGCGGGTTTTCGAAAGGGTATGGGGTGTACAGATCAAGTCTTTTCCATGCGCATGATTGCGGAGAAGTTTTTGGCTAAAAACCAGAAAGTTTTTGTGCGTTCATGGACTTGGAAAAGGCTTATGACAGAGTGGACAGGAATGTGTTATGGTAAACACTGAACTCATATGGGTTGAGCGCTGGTTTGATACAGGCATTGAGGTCTCTTTATAGGGATTCTAGTGCTTGTGTCAGGATCAATGAGGTCTCTACTCGGACTGGTTTGGCATCCGAAAAGGTGTCAGACAGGGCTGTGTGGCTTCCCCTTGGCTGTTCAACCTATTTATGGACAGGTGTTTGCAAACTTTGAAAGATGAAGAATGTGGGTTAAGAATGGGCGAGTTAACCGTCAAATGCCTTTTATATGCCGATGATCAAGTCATAGTTGCGTCGTCGGCGGCTGAGTGCAAATGATGCAAATGATGGTTACATTAATGAACTGGGCATTAAAAGAAAGGGGAATGAAAGTGAACGCAAGTAAGACGAAAGTGATGGTTTTTGAAAGAGAAGAAAGCAAAACGGTATGTGAAATAAGAATAGAAGGAGAGTTAATTGAGCAAGTGGATGAGTTTGTGTATTTGGGATGTGTATTTAGCAGGGATGGTAGATATGATAAGGATATAGAACGACGAGTAAATGCAGGGAATAGAGTGAATGGGGCACTACACTCTATTGTGAAGAACCAGAATGTATCAAAAAAGGCACGTATGGTAATTCATAATGCTGTGTTAGTCCCTACTTTAATGTATGGTAGTGAAAGCTGGGTGTGGCAGAAGAAGCACGAAAGTAGTATAAATGCTGTAGAAATGCGGTCTTTAAGGAGTATGTTAGGGTTGAATCTGAATGACAGGGTGATAAATTGCGTGATAAGAGATAAATGTGGTATGCAAGATGATGTTGTGACCAGGATTAAGAAAGGAATGCTTCGGTGGTTTGGTCACGTAGAAAGAATGAATGAGGAAAGACTGACAAAGCAAGTCGGGAAGGGACGCCATTTGGTCATTAAACTTTAGAAAAAAGTTTAATGACCAAATGGCGATATTTTTAAAATGGGCCACGTTAAAAGTACCCTTAACCGACGAGCATGTATGCGTAGATATATGGATGTAAAGGAGGCGAAAGAGGTATGTCAGGATCGTGTCAAATGAAAGTCCGTAGTCTCTGCCTACCCCTCTGGGTGACAGGCGTGAGTGTTTATGATATTACGATATTATTTTCACTCTCCGGAAACGGCCCCGTTACAGCAATGGCCATTCTCACCCACGGTGCACCAACATTGTACAACTTCAATGCACCTCTACTACGAGTCTGAGGTCCCTTTACAGCCGCACAACTTGTACATTTGCGACACCATTCCTCGACATCGTTTCGACAGTGGGCCCAGTAAAACCGTTCTTGGATCTTCAGTAGAGTTTGTTTAAATCCCAGATGACCTCTTGAACAATCATTATAGTACAGCTGTAGAACATCCGGTACTTTAGCTTTAGGGACAACCATTTGCAAATGACAGCTGTCTCCCCGAACATTTTCCCATTTACCGCACAGAACTCCATCCTGAAGCAGCAAGCTGTTTCATTGGGCCCAATAGCTTTTAGTGTCCAAACTCATCACTGAGGCGTCGCTCCACTTGGGCTTGGGAGCACTGGCCTTCATCTATTCCAGAATCGGCTTGATGTCCGGATCTTCCTGCTGTGCATGTTGTAAGCTGTCCTTCTACTCGTTGCTGAGGTGGTCTATCCTGAGCATCCTCACGGATACCACTTCCTTACTCTCTTGCCTAGTACAAAGCTTGCAATCTTCAGGACAAGGTCTTCTTGACAATGCATCTGTGTTGCTACGCCATTTCCCGCTGCATTGTCCGATAGTAAAGCCGTATTTCTGCTGCTGCTAGGTGGTGCTGTAAGCCGCACTACCCTTTCGAGATCGATCACCTTCCCTTTTTGCAGATCGCTTAGGGCATCTGGGTCGAAGATGGCCCCTTTCCCCACAGCCGTAGCTGTATCTTTTATTGTGGTCGTGAACTGTAGGTGCTGCAACCTCCCTAACGTGTGGAGAACGATGATCCTACCGCTGCTGGGCAGTGCCGTTAGCCACACTACCCTCTCGAGATCGATCAACTTCCCTTTCTACAGTTCACTTAGGGCAGCTGGACTGAGGCTGTATCCTTTATTGCGGTCACGAACTGTAGTTGCTGCAACCTCCCAGATGCGATAGGAACTATGATCTGCCGCACGGCTTCCAACTCCAGTGCATGAGCCAAGGCATCCTTAAGCGTCTCGTGGTGCCCGAGCCTCACAGCAACTCTGACTTCAAGTCGCGGATGCCGTCGATGAATGTCTGCACGAAGTTCCCTTCAATTAGCGCAGGTACAGACCGGTATGCTTTTTGCACCAGCTTCTCCATCTCAAGAGCCCACTGTTGCTGGTTTTCGTTGATGCGTTGCACGCGATCTTCAAGCTGCGTACGAAAGACGTGTTCCAGGTGCGAAAGACGTGTTCCAGGTAAGCGTCGCGTTATCTCGCCTCCAATGCCTCAAGGAGCTGCTCATAAGTCACTTTCTTACTGAGAGCTTCCAAAACAGTTAAGGCTTGGTCGCGCAGGCCTAGGGTGGGTGCAGTCATGGCCTGACTTTTATTCCAGCCGTTCGCCTCCATGACAGCCTCAAACTGGAACCGTTTGACGGGACTTCTACCTGGTCAGCCTACAAAATCCAGTTTGAGGCTAACCAGGACGAAGTCTTGTCAAACAGCGGCACTTTGAATCCACGTAGCGAAGGTGTTGTAGCTACTACGGGAGCTGTAATTCCATCCCCCAGTTTGAGGTCGTCCAGCGTTTTCATCACGTCAGCCATCACGTTGTCAACCTGATTGTTCACTAGGTCGATTCAGGTTTCAGCTTCCGACGGGCGGTTGTCATGTTGAGCAACCCTATCCTTCACCTCATTTATCTCCTTCTCGAAGGTAGCGTGAAAGTCCTTCATGAGGAGCATCTGCTCTTGCAACCGACGGGCCTGTTCCTCTTGTCCGCCCCGCAGCTGCTCTTCCAAACGACGGACCTGTTCCTCCTGTCGGCGGACCTGTTCCTCTGGTCTGCCCCGCAGCTGCTCTTCCAAACTACGGACCTGTTCCTCCTGTCAGCGGGCCTGTTCATTCTGTCCACCCCCCAGCTGCTCTTCCAACCGATGGAACTGTTCCTCCTGTCAGTGAGCCTGCTCCTGCAGCATCCCCATCAGAGCACCTTAGTCGGGTGCTGCAGGTGTAGGAGCTGCTGACGTTCTAGCCTCCGTGGCTGGCAGTTGGCCCTCTGACGTCTGCGGTGTTGCACCACCAAATCGTCTCTGGTCCGTCTCCTGCTGGCGTTGACTTCGGGTACGGACACCCTCCATTTCGTCCTTAGGTAAAATCGGCATGATTTTATCCCACTACTGACACCAATTGTTACGAGCTTAGGGTTCGTGACGGTAAAAACTGCCGATCGAATTACCAAAATTGACACTTTAATTACTGAACAAACCAATTAAAACTTAAATCACACTAATAATTACTCATACTTAACATTCTCGTTCACTTTATTTCACTCCGAAAGCTTCGCTCGTATCGCCAATCCAACACTGCCCCGGTCGCGGCCCTCAGCAACTTTAATTAGGCCTATTCCACCGAAAAATCCAGTATGTTCCAGCAAATACCGGTCCCGAGCGACTAAGCGCAGAAAGTTCAAGTGTTGAATTTTCTAGAAAGCTTTATTCTCTTATTCGTTATTAGATGGCACTATTGGGAGAGTTCCAGAAAGATCTTGACACTCCTATTTCTGATACTTGATACCAGATGGCGCTAGTGCCATCAACTGTGGCGCGCAACACTGCCCCCTCCTAACACCTCCACATGCTCGTCCCGAGCTTTATCGGTCCTATAATAATGCGCCAGTCGATCATCGTCAACTGTGGCGCGCAGCACTACTTATTACTTTATAAAATACCTCGCTTTAAAACAAAAATTTGGACTATGTATTTATATTTAAATTACTGTCTACGCATCGCCTTAAATTATCTACAGTGCAATATACAGGCAAAGCTAATCAATGAACGAAAATCAATCAACGAAAATCAATGCACGAAAATCACTAAATTATCTTAAATTTAAAGAAATAGCCAAATAAAATTAACAATGTAACGTGAAATCTTCAACGATACATATTAACATTTCAAAAATATTCTCTCTGCACGACCACTCGCAACGACGTGAGTCTCACGTGTGTAGTGTGTACATCTATGTTTGGGTTGCTGTTTCGCTGACAACTTAACTTCATGACCGCTCGGCATTTTCCGGTTAAGGGGCGTGTCGCGCCGCGCCTCACGCTTCACGTAATTAATTAATTTGCTTAGTGCCGACTCAAAATTACGTAGGTATACTTACACTAGTTTAAGAACATAGTTTTTAAGGTTGATTAAAACTCAAAATAATTACAAAATACATAATATATACTTAGGTATTCTTACATTAGTTTAAGAACTTAAAAGAAAAAGGTGTTTTTTTTTTAAATTTGCTTTTCAGTTTTTTTGGCGGCGTAATTTTTTTGTTATTTTTTTATTTTATATATTTTTTGTGACTATAATATACGAATTACTACATGATTAATTTTTGGTTACATTTAAATTGGCTACTTATCTTACTGAAGCTATTAACTGTTACGTAATCCTACTTTAAGTATAATTTGTTTAAAGCTGTAATCGACATCGGAAAGAAAGTGTTTGCCAAAGGGCAGGCATATGAGTAGAGTAAAAACACTTGAGGGTATTGTTTTTCTCATTTAGAGCCAAATAAAGTATGACACAAACCTCACGATGAACGAGAGACTGAGAGGTCTACACACAAGAGACTGACAGGTCTTAAGCTTATTCGTCGTGATGTTTTTTTTGTAATGTAATGTAATGTAATTATTACGTAATGTTGTAACTCACCACTCACCTTCGAGTAGAATTTTTTATTCCAAAATTTATATGGGACCAGTTCGATAAACTAACCACCCTATCCAATAAAAAACGAATTATCAAAATCTGACTACTCTGTATAAAGTTATGCGCGGCCATACATAAGGAAACAAAAAATATACGCGTCGACTTGAGAACCCCCTCCTTTGTTTACGTCGGTTAAAAATTAGAGGTAGAAAAGAGAGCTTGAGCAGTTAAAAATATTTTAACCACGTCCAGTCAGTCAATTTGTGAAATTACTCAATTTGTGTGCACACACCACACCATCGGCGATCGTCGACGATCGTGTAGTAGTGGTAGTAATGTTGCTGGGATAAGTGGTGAAGGGATTAGTGCACGCAATTGAGGGAGGGCGGGAGGTGCTCATCAAACTAGGTAAGATACATCATTTTATTTTAATGAGCGGATGTGTGCGAAGTAATTCTTAATGACTTTAATATAATGGATTTCTGCAAAGTAACGCCTGATTCTATTAATAATCTATTTATTGTTTGGGACCAAAAATAAAGAAAGAATGATATATAATACACTCTTATCATTATAACCGTTGACAACATTGTCTACCAAGTGATTTTACGAAACTACTAATTTGAGCCAAGTATCATGGTAAAGATTTAATTCAAAGGGAGTACATTTATAACACGTGAAACAGTGACGGTAAATGTTAAAAGAATATTAATATAAATAAAATAAATCTACGACTAACTAAATCAAATATATTTATGACATTGTTTTTATACAATAATCTACATTTTTACTGAAGTAAGTTCCATATAGATGCATGAAATTTCTTATGCGATCATTTAAAAAAAAAGAAAATATAAGACTCGCGTTAAAGAAATATGTTTTTGCCGTGTTGAAAATCTCTTTTAGGAAATAATAGGTATTTACCTATGAAATTGCCGTTCTGCAGTACTGGCATTTCAAATCAAAACAACTTTTGTTTGGCTTAGAATTATGATTTCAAATTAATTTTATTTTAAAAACATGGAATTCCTTTTTTTAAATTAGTCCTTTTTTATTGATTAGCGTTATATTTTCATCACAATTGAATCTTTTTCGTTATTATGGATACGTCGAAATTCGAGTAATACCGTCGTGACAGCAACGCAACAGAAGAGGCACGCAATATGAACGACGTTTACGGAGTTGAATACTACAAGCGAACGCACCACCTGTAATTGGTTTGCCGGCTTCCGTTCCGGAAATTTCAACGTAAAAAATGAACGCCGTGGTCGTCCGAAGATTTTGGTCGATAGTGACGAATTGAAGGGTATTGTGGAAGCTGGTGATAGTCAATCTACGGCCGAGTTAATCTACGGTTTAGCTTTCGACGTTAGCATCAACACAATATTAGTCCATTTGCGTCAAATTGGCAAGGTAAAAAGGCTTGACAATTGGTGACTCACGAACTTGATGAAGTACGCGTCGAAACATGCCTTTCACTGCGCAACAGGCACACAATGAAGGAATTCTGAACCGCATTGTTACCTGCGACGTTGAATTCATTTGAATTCTGTTTATCAATCGCAAGTACTCAGCAAGTTGTTTGTATCCTGGTTCAGCACCTAAACAACGTTGAGTGGTCTAGCGCCGGTGTGATTCATCACAGCTTCTTATCAAACGGGATGAGCATTACTGCCGATCTGTACTGTGAAGAACTGAACACAATGATTGAGAAGCTCGCCCGTTTCCAACCAGCTTTGGTCAATCGCTCGTCCCCGCTGCTCCTGCACAACAACGCGTGACCTCATACTGCACAACAGACGGTCTCCAAGTTATATGAGCCCGGGTTGGAAACTCTCCGTGATCCGCCGTACTCACCAGACCTTGCGGTCTACAGACTTCTACTTCTCCACAATTTGAATAACTTTTTGCCGGAAAAAATTCAATACCCGAGAGGCAGGACAAAATACTTTTGAAGAATTTGTTGCTTCCCGTCCAGCTGATTTCTTCAAGAATACGTAAATCAATAAATTGTCACCGCGTTGACAAAGGTGCATCGTTTGCGTGGGTGATTACTTTGATTAATAAAAATAAAGAAATATAGAAAAAAAATTACTTTAACTTATTTCATAAAAAACGGCAATTTCAGGTCTATTGAAGTACAATATCGTAACAGTTTCCTTATAAGTAAATAAAATAACTTTATTTCAGTAACATAAACCATACAGTTTTAACCTTATTGTAAGTTATGTTCGAAAAGTAATAAAAATTAAAAAGTTTTTATGCTTTCATAATGAAAGTCAGATATATCAATGTAATTTATCAATATTATGCAATTTAAATGTATCATTCAAAACAGGAGTTCAGTTAGTTCCATAAAGCCAGAAACAGGACGATTTATAAAAATACTACAGCCATTATAAAAAATTTAATTATTAGTATTTAAACAAAAATTCCGTAATTAAATAAAATCGACTTGATCGATACATTATACAAAATAATCTTTGAATCTGAATCATAATGACAGGTTTTCAATAATTGAGTACTTCGGAATTATACGTATATAAATTTATAGGTAGATTTATTAACAGAATGAGTACCGTGAGTAATATGTATTCGCGCATAGTACGCGAAAAACCTAAATTCGATCCCCGACGAAACCAACAAAATCGTTAATAACACTTGTATCTTTGATTTACCATGTTTTTGGTAGTCATTGTGATCAAACTTAAATCTTTAAAATGTTAAGATCATAAATGAGTTAGTCGACACGCAGAAGGGCAACGCAATAAACCCTTAAATTTTACAAAACAAAACTTAGAAATATGTACGTGCCTGGGATGTACGTAATATATACGTGTCTCTGAGAAATATGGACGTTTTTACCCGTCCATATTTCTGAGAAGACGTACAAAAACTGTTAGGTTACTCTCTAATTGAAGTATCTTATTTTTGCCTATGTAATAGATAGTCGTGATTAAAAAAAAACTTAAATTTTAATTTGATTGGCATATTAGCTCTATATCACAATGTCTTTACCGTTAAGATATTTAAGAACTACTTAATAAATTTTACAAATTTATATGAGCTATTCCGCCTAGGTATTACTATTACGGGCATTGACGTTCGTCACGTTGCTGCTTTTTGTATTTATTTACTCATCATCTTCATCATATAGTGTGTATAGGTAATATTTTAAAAGGACATATCATTTAGTCATCTTGGCTTTAATCATATTTCTTTAATAACTGTAATGGTGTTTACGATTAATACTCACTAATCAATCAATACATAAGTATAAAGTTTCCACACCACGTGTGTTTGTCCGCGCACTATGTTTTTTCTGGAACTACTTAAAAGATTTTCCATCAATCTTAGAGTTATACAACTTTGTTTTATACTTCTAATTATTGAACAGTGCACTAATTTAACTTATAATACCGGTGTAAAGTAATAGGCAATCGCTTTATGTTTGTTTTTAGGCTATTGTGATATTCATATCAGAGTACCCTTAACCGATGAACGTGTATATGGATGTGGAGGAGGCAAAAGAGGTATGTCAGAATCGTGCCAAATGGAAGTCTGTAATCACTGCCTACGCCTCTGGGTGACAGGCGTGAGTGCTTATATATGTATATCATATTTTAATCGTTAATTTCTCGGTATTCTCGTTAGACACGGTAAAATAATATAACTACTAGGATTACCTTAGACTGTAAGGAATAAATCGACATGCATTTCGTTAAATTACACCACAGTTCGTGGTCGGCCCATTCTCCCCACAATAATAAATTGTCTCCTTTCAAGTCTCTAGGCCTTATGGTTCCAGAGATATCGTGATGAGTCAGTACATAGGTATCTTTTATATACATACAAAATATTTTCATATATTTCCACCAATATGTATGTGTTTCATTCCAAACTACACTAAATTCGAAATATAAAATATTTAAACTTTTCCAATAAGGCAAGTTAATTTGGACCGTATCGTAATGAATTTTCTACAACTGTAATGAAACGTTTCAAATTTTGACAACAGCCTTTTCACAGTCTCTTTAGCTGTGTGCGTGCAGTATTAAATCAAATGGATTACCCTCCAGTCTATAAAATAAAGCTTTTCATGCCCGTGACGTTATTTATCCAGCAAGTAATTGCGAACAAAAAACCACAACTGCAGTTGATGGTTCCAATTTTTTTACAAACAAAAAAAATCTTTTATCATACTCCAGCAGCAAATCGTTAATTGTTATGGTTATGTTAGAAAAGTACAGAACGCTACTATGAGACACTCTTATTTCAATGGCAGCCTGCAACTGTCCACGGACTGACTGAATCTTCTTCCGACCGAGTCTGATCCGTTCTGAATACTATTTTAAATTGTTACTACCGCAGGGCATATACATATTATACTAAATAATATTAGCATGTAGATATTATTTATTATATTAAAGAATAACATCTGCACACACAAACATACACGAGTACGTAAGTATTTGCTTGTCCTTGCCTGCGGCAGGTTGCTTTCGTTAGGACTGTTATACATATTTAACTTAATTCTACTGCGCACCTGAAAATGACTTTAAAAACTAACGTACAATTGTAAAAACGATATATCTCTTAAAATCTTTGATACTGTCAAAGTAACCAAGTTATCCTCTTTGTTCATTTTATCAGTATTCTATTAGATTTTATTTTATAAGAAAGTATCTGGAACTCTTTTTTAGCTTCTACTCGTCTTCAAAATAACATTGAATAACATGGATTACGCCTTAAAGGCTTAAATTGTGTAGTTCGTTAGTTTGTATACAATTAATAAATGGAACCTTTACTATAAAGTAAAGGAAAAGAAGAGCATTATATTTAAAAAGTAGATTTGTATTTCAGTATATTTGTTACAATAACCCCGATACGGTACCGCTGCGAAAGTCTTTGTGTTTCGTAACGTCGCGTCACACAAAGCGGGGTGGCGGGGTCGAGATCGAGGTCGAGAGTCAGGTGCGTTTTATGTTTCAATGTTAAAACAGCTTCAGTTACAACGGTGCGACACTTATTTACGACCCCCATATGCCTACTTCCACATTTGTGTAAATCACCAATAGGAAATTCACTTTATTTAGTAGTATTTTATATTATTTATTGATATAAATAATATTCACTCATATAAATAAATATTCACTTATTTATTGACGAAACAATGCGTTCATTAAATAACGTTTCTGATTTTTTTCTACAAAAAGGCAACACTCTAGCTTAACAGAGTCAACAGATTCTGAAATTCTTCGAATCTAAATCCACATTCTATACAGAGTCAAAATTAGTGCAAAATCACATAGACTTCTTTTCGAAACACAGCGGAGAGCAGGCCGGGAACGGCAGCAAAATTGTGGCGAGACGGTAAATGCATCGATAAGAACTGACTATTCTCGACAGTAGGAGCATAGTAAAAACATAATAGTAGGATCACTCCGCGCCCTGCGAGGTTTAAATGCCTACTAATGCAGGGTTGTCACCGTCTTTTTGTTATTAAGGCCATACCTCTAGCGAACGACCTTGAGCGTTTGGTCTGCCGACGCTGTCGCTACAATATATCGCGTAAGAAATCTACAGACGCCACCTACTGTTACGAACGTAGTATTAATTTTTCAATGTCAATGAACTATTTTATGGAAATAGACACGGCAGACAATGATAAGTGTATTTTCATTTTCTTTATTCGGTATATTAGTTGCATTATATTATAATTATGTATTCTCATATACTATCTAACTAATAAAAATGACTATTTTGATTATTTTTAACTATATACTATACTGCTAATATTGAATTAGCTTTTTATAGTGTAAATTATAATATTTGTCGAAATGTTAATTGTGCACCATTAGCATGTAAAGTTCGAATCCATATTCGAACTTTATATGCTAATGGTGCTTCATTTTTGTTATTTTCATTTACTTACATATTGAAAATATACTTGAATAGTAGGTATTATTATTTTATTTAGCTACTGAATTTTAGGATATGTTTTACCTTGAGGTCAAATATAATTTTGAGGAGCAATAGTTATTACCTACTAATCTTTTATCTGCTATTCCTCATTTAGGAACAATATTAGTAAATTGAGTTTGAGGGAGATTTACTGTTTATAATGCTACATTTATTATTTTAATATTTACCTACTGGGTAGGTAATTATTAAAATAATAAATATAGCAATAGTAACTAAATAGATATTTTTACCCAATTACAATAACTAATGAAATATTGTGATTATTTGTGATTAGTAATACTGGGTGGGTATTAATAAATAGAACAAAATAAAATATAAAGTCAATTTTATTTTCTTGAATGTAAGAAATTGATTACAATTTTTTTTAACTTTTGACGACTCCGTGGCATAGTGACTTAGCAATGAGTGGTTGCGCTGGGAGTTGCGGGTTCGATTCCCGCACGGAACAAGTATTTGTATAGCCTACAAATAATTGTTCCGGGTCTGGATGTTTTCCTTGTGCAATTTATGTTTGTAAACTGCCCCCGCGATACAGGAGAAAATCCTAGTGTAGGGGTAACGTTTTTAAAAAAAGAAAAAGAAAAGAACAGTAAAGTAAAGTTACAGCCTATATACGTCCCACTGCTGGGCACAGGCCTCCCCTCATTTCTGAGGGGGTTTTAGGGCAAGGAAGTGTCCGCCGCGCTGCCCTAATGCGTGTTGGCAAACTTCACATATACATACATAAACACTCACGCCTGTCACCCAGAGGGGTAAGCAGAGACTACAGACTTCCATTTGGCACGATCCTGACACACTTCTCTTGCCTCCTTCACATCCATACACCTACGCATACATGCTCGTCGGTTAAGGGTACTCCTAATTTGGCCCGTTTTCAATAAATCGCCAATTTGGTCGATAAATTTTCGCCTAGGACGTCCCTTTTCGACTCTGCCATTCACTTCTGCACCATAAATTTTCTTTGTCACTCTTTCCTCATTCATTCTTTCCACATGACCAAACCACCGAAGCATTCCTTTCTTAATCCTGGTCACCACATCATCTTGCAAGCCACACTCTTCTCTTATTACACAAATCCTTACCCTGTCATTCAGATTCAGCCTTAACATACTCCTTAACGACCGCATTTCTACTGCGTTTATTCTACTCTCGTGCTTCTTCTGCCACACCCAACTTTCACTACCATACGTTAAAGTAGGGACCAACAAAGCATTGTGAATTGCCATACGTGCCTTTTTCGACACATTTTGACTCTTCACAATAGAGTGTAAGGCCCCATTTACTCTATTTCCCGCATTCACTCGTCGTTCTATATCCTTATCATATCTCCCATCCCTGCTAAATACGCAGCCTAAATATACAAATTCATCTACTTGCTCGATCAACTCACCTTCTATTCTTATTTCACAAATCGTTTTACTTTCTTCTCTTTCAAAAACCATAACCTTCGTCTTACTTGCGTTCACTTTCATACCCCTTTCTTTTAATGATCCGTTCATTAATGTAACCATCATTTACAACTCGGCCGCCGACGACGCAAGAATAACTTGATCATCGGCGTACAAAAGGCATTTGACGGTTAACTCACCCATTCTTAATCCGCATTCTTCAACTTTCAAATTTTGCAAACAACTGTCCATAAATAGGCTGAATAGCCACGGGGAAGCCACACAGCCCTGTCTGACACCTTTATGGATGTCAAACCAGTCCGAGTAGACCCCGTTGATCCTAACACAAGCACTAGAGTCCCTATAAAGAGACTCCAATGCCTGTATCAAGCCAGCGCTCAACCCAAATGAGTTCAGTGTTTGCCATAGCAAATCCCTATCCACTCTGTCATAGGTCTTTTCCAAGTCCATGAACGCACAAAAAACCTTCTGGTTTATGGCCAGAAACTTCTCCGCGATCATGCGCATGGAAAAGACTTGATCTGTACATCCCATTCCCTTTCTAAATCCCGCTTGCACATCGCAAATTTTTCCATCAGTTTCTTTCATGACCCTTTCAATCAGTACCTTACCATACAGTTTTCCCACAATGCTAAGAACTTCACATGTCTTCGAAATAATTTTTTTTTCTTATTCCTCAGACATGCAGGTTTCCTCACGATGTTTTCCTTCACCGCCGAGCACGTAGTAAATCAGCACTTAAAATCGCAATTAACAATTTCATTGGTGCCGGCGGGGATTGAATATATATATATACATACAGAGTTACTGGTAACTTGACGTATTCCCGCCAAGGCGTGATAGTTGGGGTCATAACCTATCAAATGAACCATAAAATGCATTTTGCAAATGTAGACCAATTTCGAGATATTTAGGTTTAATTATTTTTTTCAAAAATCCCAAAAGTCTGGTGTCAAAAATTTCTAAAAAAAGACTTACAGCTGTATTATTTTCGTTTTATTATTTTTACTTAATGAAAACCTGGATACTTATTTATCAATACTACAGTGTGCAAAAAGTCTCATCATTTTCGAAGTAACGCTACTAAAAGTACGACTTTTTCCAAACAGAAGATAAGGAATTGAAAATAAAAATGATTTTGTGAAAAATAATTGTATGTGACAAATTGTGCAAATCATGTTAAAAACATCCCTTCTTATCTAGCTGCCCAACGAAGTATCAATTTAGCTTGTAACTTAAATAGTACAGAAAAAAACTTGAAAAATGGGGCCAGGTAGACAAGTTCCGAGTAGCAATGTTTTGGGTAATCCCAAACAATCGCTTCTCGGAACCTTATCAACAGCTGCGGGAATGCTCGTAAAAGATTGTGCGTTTGAACTTACGCTATTGTTTACGTTTAGTGTGAAATTAGAAACAAGTTAAACAAGAAGAAACTGTTGAATCAGTTATCAGTATTACAGGCATCGTACACACGCGCGTATATCCCTCCCTGTTTCACTTAAAGAAGTAGAGTATCAAAGTTTTATGGCGGCGGAACCACCACGACGCGGAGATCATGCAAGGCAATCATTTTCCAACGAGGAATACGCAGATATCTTTTATCTCACATATGGATAAACTTTTCTTTTCAATCAAATCAAGTTTTTACTATACACATTTATTACAAAATTTGTCATTAAACAAAAAGACAAAATTTGTCATTTTGTTTAATGACAAATTTTGTACAGTTTAAATATTTTATTAAAGAAAAATTGTACAAAAAGGGTTATTATAATATAAATGAATACATAAATGAATATAACCCCTGGGAATCGCCACCATGCTAGTTCTATAAAAACTCATACAGAAATTGTACAAAACAAATTCATTGTAAATTGAAATATGTTTAGAAAATGTACCGCTGGGTTTCTTGCTGGTTCTTCCCAGGACAGAGTTTTTTTTTGCGAACCAGTGGTAAATGGTAAATTAAAAATGAGGTTCAATAAGTATTATACAATAATCAATATTGAATAAAAATCATTCATTTCATTTCGTTCGATCCTCACCTGCGGCCTTGCCGTTTTTAAGGTGCTGAAGAGCCATTTCAATCTCGCTCAGACTAACATCCAGGATATCATCGGAATAGTGTCGGATAAGACTTGCTCTTGTTATTGTTATTCACACTTGCGTGTGACTCTAACGATGATGTATACAGTTGCCCATAGAGTCTCTCAATCTCACACAAAATCTCAAGTGTCCCAAAACTATGCTGCCACACTCAGTCTTCATTTCACAGTTGGCTCTTTCTGGCAGATAAATCTCCGGCAAAAACTTTGGCGCTCTGGTTCTTTCGATCGCTTCTTCCATACGAGCAGTATTAAAATGGCGTAAGTCCCGCCGCATGCATTTGGGAGATCTGTCTGTTCATTTGCCCGTATGTTGTCAAACCTGTTGAAGACTACAGCTTCATTTCCCGTCTAACAGCCGTGAGTTTAAGAGTGTGATCGCAGAGTTTTTGGTTTCTTCTACCGCGGGTCTTGCGGAACTTAGCTCCGACACAACCTCTGCTCAAGCCTCAAGCTCGTGGAAACTGTCCGTTTCGGACAGTTTCCACGAGCTTGTCATTTGTATAATCCACTACATTGCAGTCTTCTAGACACTGAAAACGATTTTGTAACTGGAGCTGAAAGGTTTCGGGACTTTGTATTAGAGCACGAAGGGGACGGAGCGTTAACTTCATTAGACAAGACCTCTCCAACTTAACGTTCACAACACACATTCACCCTTGGGATCACTGAGACATCACTGAACATTTACCAACTGGTCGTCATATTGAAGTCAATCTCATTTTTTGTCAAACCGTCGAGGCTCAGCCAAGTTCACTTTCTGTGGGGCTGCTTCTGGAAGAAAAATTTCATCACAGGGAGTCCCCCTTTCTCCCTGAAGTCAGCCAGCTGCTGGTAGCTTGAGCTGTTGCCCTATCCCAAATTTCACTACGTTCAGCTCCCCTTTCTTTCTTGTGCCTAGTTTTGCCTTAAAGTCTCCCATTAACAGCGTATAGTGTGGGTTTTGGAGGAATGCATGGCTCTAGAAATATCCTCACACATTTCGTACACCTCCTCATCGGGATGTGCCGAGGTTGGTGCGTAAGCCTGTATTACCTTCAGTGTATACCGTTGGGTAATTCTGAGTATAAGGTACGCAACCCTCGTCGACACACTCCCAGTCTTTACTACGTTGTTAACGAGAGGCTTGTGAACGATGATCCGACACCCCTTGGGACAGATGGTCGCCCTCCCGGTGACGGAACAAGTTGCCGTAGTATAAGTTAGAGTTGAGCCCGACATGGTGCCTTAGTACAAACATAACGTATCTTGGAAATGTTAAATAAGCTACGTATATTTTGATAAATTATCAACTTATATTTTGACAAGGTTAAACACAAACTTCACCAAGTAGGTATTATCCACAGAAATCGTAATAATTCTGTGGTATTAACTCATTTACATCGTGCATATTATAACGATTTCCATTTCTTTAATGACTACCTACTCTTGCGCTAAGATTTTCTCCTGGGTTGTGGTAACACGTACTTATGATTCCATCAACAAACACCCGTAACCAAACTACCTACTCTTGCGCTAAGATTTTCTCCTGGGTTGTGGTAACACGTACTTATGATTCCATCAACAAACACCCGTAACCAAAGCTAAACTCTTAACCATGCGTTACCAAGCCGTGAATTTAGGTGACTTATCGTTTACTAATTTCCCTGTTACAGGAGAAGTTTTGGTTTGGGACTAGATATGTTTATGATTTCTTTGTAATAAAGAAGCAGTTAATCAGGGCATTAATTGCTTAGTAAAAGTTCTATGGTGTAACAAATGCTGTACCAAAAAATATTTTTACCCTTATTTATTTTTTATTATTTCTGAGATAAACGTTACCTCATACTAGAATTTTCTCATGTACCGTGGAGGCAGTTTTCATAGATTAATTATTATTTAAAAAAAACCGAAACAATTACTTGTACGTCATACAAATACTTGTTTTGTGCTGAATTCGAACCCGCGGCCCTCAGCACTGTAATTTATTGCGAAGACACTGCGCTACGAAGCCATGAAATCGGTAATAACAAGCAGTTTTGAATATCGAAACGTTATTAATATTAAATTAAAACCGATCTCATTAGCTGAAATCACGCAGAACTTTTATTGTACTAATATTGATCGAAGTACTAATAAAAGCAGTATTGTACAACTAGACGGAAAATACATTATAATTTACGTAGGCTTAACTTAGTTTTCATTATTTGATTTTTTAGTTTGTTTGTTTAATAACGACTGTGTGACTTCTTAACTAAAAAATTGAACTGGAAGCCTACTACGAAAATAGAACAATGATTTTTTTTGATGACGGATGATTTCTTCCCACGAAATTATTACGGATTCGAATATGGTTGCAAAGTTTGCGATTAGTAATTTGTTTTCTTTTTGTTGATGCTACTTTGAAATAGAGTTTGACATTTTTTCAGCAGCCAAAAGACTAATTGAAAAAAGGAAACACCTTTTCAAGAAACAATTCATTTCTTTGTAAAAGCTGGCTGAAGGGTTTCGAGGTCTGTCACGCTGTACTCGCTTGACAGTTTCAAGAGGCTTCGGCCAGATTTCGCTTCGGAATAGAGATTCTTCTCTCTTCACTACTAAGATTTTTTGTTTGTGTCCAATCTGGTTCTGCCTCACTCTGAACCCTGTTAGTATTTTAGGGTTCCGGCAGGGAATTACAGTTTCGGAAAGGAGGGACAAAATTAAGAAGGGACGTAAGTTTTGAAGCGACAGTAGCCCAATGGCAGGGCACAGATCGCGCGTGAGTTCGAATCCGCCATTTGACTAATGTCGTGAACCACTCCTAACACAAGCGTTTCTAGCTTACCAGGGGTGGTTAAAAGGAATATTAGTAATGTTAATTAATAAGATTACTATTTTTTTTCAAAAACACCTTTTCTATAGTGTATGATCTGAAGTTAGAAGTTATTCATCTCCAGTTGTTCCCATCTTATGGAATTGCTAAACATTACTTGTTATTTTAGCAATTCTATCTGAATGGAGTTGGGAAAGGAGGACCGCACACCTAGTGAGGTCCTCCATGCCGAAAGGGGTAAGGTCGCTTACTTTGAGAGCATAGATTTATATATGCCCATCAACATTAGGACCCCTTCCGAGGCTAAAAAGACAGTTCGATGATGCGGGTATGAAACAGTCAGATTGCGATGTGTTTTATGCACGTTTGACCAAATTGTTTAACAGCTTTTCGTGTAGCGTAAATAAGACATGCGCATGTAACGGTTGGGTCATACCTGTCCTCATGTATACCTTACATATTTATGTGGACTCTAACTGAACACCCTAGATAGAAAAGTCAGCACTCCTATGACATCCCATAGCCTGCATCACCTAAGATCGTCATTACCGAGGCTGTACTTGCGACGTAAACATGTTGTGCGTGGCTTTTTGAGCGAAGTGAGCAACCTCCTAAATTACCTACTTCCTGGCGATATTGATAAGTGGCTTACCTCTCTATCCTTAGCCAACAAGTAATGGCAAGACCTGATAGTAAAAAGCATTTCCTACCGGAAGACTGTATGAAAGGAGAAGGTACTCCATGGGAGCTAATACCAGTCAGGCGGCCGGGTCATCTGAGGGGACTGGTACTCCATAACAGACCGCTCCGAGCTGAATTGCAGAAGGCAGTGCTCCTCCAAAGCGCCAGCAACGTTCGTCGGTTCCTTCTTTTCCCTTTGTCTCGGCCGTTTAGTATCTCCTTCCGGGGGCTTCCACCATTTATTTATATATTATTTACTTGTTTATTTTACTATATTTTATATTCATAGCTCAACCAGATGGGAATACAATATAATAATAATAATTAAAAAAACATTGATCCATTATACAATAAAATTAATATTCTAATTTAATATTAACCCTAAATACGAATGCTAATTAATATCTATTATATTTATTAATTAATAAAATGTCGGGCGGAAGGAGGTTAATATTATTGTTTAGATATTAATATATTTGACCACCTGCTAAAAAGTCAATGTATGCACAAATACTACAAATAATTTTAATAAGAATATTCTGTGACCCAAATATAGTTTCTAAATCGCGCAATACCGAGCTGGATACAGTATCGCGGCTGCCGGAACAACATGCGAAACTCATCATCGTAAAACACCTTCAGCCTGCGTACTCCTCTTTAGTTTAATTCGCCCACGTCTTAGGTGTGCAAAGTGGCTGACAGTAAGCTAAAATGCTTGGGCTAGAAGCTATTATTGAGTGTGCGGATCTCTCACTACGGGTAGTCTCCGAATGTGGTCATGCCAAGCTTATGAGACACAGCGCCTCCAAAACCACAAGCGAGTCTCTTACGTGCTAAAAGGAGCCCGCTCACCTTAGCTCCTACTTTTCGGGATGTATCTTTTGAGTACACTGACCACTTTCAGTTGTTAGGGGTTGAAAATTTTTCGAACCTCAACTGTGAATGGTTTATTCAACACAAACACAACGCAAATCCAGTAGCGCATTAAGTACTGCTGTCGCATATGGACTGGTGCTGCAAAATGCCACCTAGCAGCGTAGGACTCAGAGGAGAGACGTGCTAAGAGGCTTATTAGTAACCTTAAGTTTGTTGTCGTATTTTGTAATGCATATAGAAAACTACGTTACGCAGAATGAGTGGTAGAGTTGACAAGGTCGCCCTAGAAGTTAACGCAGCATGATGCAAAATGAGCAAATGGAAGTCCATAGTCTCTTCCTACTCTGTGATAGACGTGTGAGCTTATATTTAGTAAACGACTAATATTATATTATCACTATTTTTTATTATTTTTATATTTTACGTTAAATTTTAAATAAATATTGTATAACAGTAATAACATATTATTGTGTATTTAATAAATGTGCCAGGTTGATATAGTTCTTCCATTAATAAAGGCATACGAATTTCCATCCAGGTGATGTTTGCTCAACGTAATTGGATTCACAATCACGTCATACTAATTACAAAATATGTGGTTGAATTTTGCGTTGCAATAATATCAAATTTGATTGTTAAAAATTAAAAGTGTATCATAGTACGCTACAGGATACTATATTCTGACCAGGCTTTTATAGTGTCACATACGAATGGATACAAGTGCGTTTATCTGTTTTTTCAAAATTCAATAGCAGCATTATTGGAATCATTGAAGAGGTTTTTCCTGGATCCGATGGAGTAACGAGGATAGCTCGTGTTACGGCAACCGAGTCATAATTGCGTCCTGTTGTACGTTTCTGTCTTTTATCTAACCAATAGTTTTCGAATTGCTTTTCTAGGCTAGGTTAGTAGTTTAAATTGGGTCTTAGTTGTAGCTTTAGTTAGTTTTGAAGGGAACCCTTCAAACCGGGGGGAATGGTAACAACGCACACGTATGCATTTCGTAGTTGTTGATGTATTTGTTAGCTACTGTTTGGATACTGGTGGACGCATCTTTGGTCCTCCAACCGGAGGCGCGCTTCGCCAAGTGAAAGGGGGAGATGGTGGAAACTGTAATAAGACGCGCGCCGCCTTATGCAGACTACAGTTGTACCTATATTTAAAAACAAAACAGGTGACGTAGCAGATAAGTGTAATTATCGACCTATATCTTTGGCAACAATTATGGCTAAAATACTTGATAGCTTGTTGGATATACAGTTGAAAGCTATATTGAGTTGCACGATGCACAGTTTGGGTTTCGGTCTGAACTGTCTACTAAGAATGCTATCCTGGCCCTAAAGCACACTGTTAAATATCACACAAAGCGCCGTGCACCTGTATATGTATGTTTTTTAGATCTCTCCAGAGTTTTCGATCTCTTAGATTATGATTTATTGTGGGATAAGCTACTGGACAAATGTTCCATCATCGTTTGAATCAACCACAACTGGGGTATTCACGGCAGCATCCACGTTTGCCGGTTGCTCTGCAAGTTGTGGCGCCACATCCTCAGCCGTAGCATTTTCATCCGATGAGGGAACATCCTCACGTCGTAGCCGTTCGAGTTCGGTGACATCAAATATATTTGAGCGCAAGAATATACACCGAACTCGGTCTGCCAGGTTTTGCTCGGTGACGGTTGCAGATGGCTCCAGCTCAGCAAAAAGTCGATGCATCCTTGCCTGATACGCAAAACCTGCAATTTCGCACCCTTTTGCCCTAAAATACGCCCTCAATGCGTTGCTGATCATCTGGATTGTCCAACGCATACGGCGTACTCCACCAGTGGCGGATGCCGATTATAATAATATAATAATAATATTCCACAACTATCACACAACGCCATCTAGTCCCAAGCTAAGCAGAGCTTGTGTTATGGGTACTAGACAACTGATAAACATACTTATATATTTCTAAATACATAATTATTATAGATAAAATACACCCAGATTGCTGAGCCCACGAAGACCCTGTAGACACCAAGCCAGCTGGTGGGGATGATGGATGCGAGGGCCTGCTGGGTGGTTTTGCAGCACCTCGCGCTCGGCTGGCGGTTCGCATAATGCTGCGTTCAGTGCCAGCTCCAGACGCGCCCTGGCGACCTCCAGACAGCAGCCCTTTGCGTGTTCTTCTAAATACCATCATCCGTTTTTGTGGGCATCATTTAACGGGAGACGCCTACACCTGGCACCGTTTCATGGTAAGGCCACGTCTACATTAGTGCTGCAAGAATTAAGATTAAAATCACCTAATATTAGGACGTTCATATTTGAATAAGCATATAAAGCATTTTCTCTGTAAGTTAGATCATCAATATACCGATCATCGCCATAATTTGGTGGTCGGTACACCACACCACACCACGTAAAACTACATGTTTGCTGTTTAGAAGTACGAATACTAGTTCTTTATCTGGTGACATACCGTCAATATTCGAAATCACCTGAACCTCGTAGCTATCACGCACGGCCAACAATACTCCTCCCCAAAAAATGTCACCTAACCTATCTCTACTAACCACAACATAGTTTGAGGGCAAAAATTTCTCCATCAGACACAAAGCTAGTAAAAAACGTCTCAGTCAAGGCTATAATGTCGAAATTAGCTTGAATCACATTATTATGAAAAGTCTTTATTTTAATACCTAAGATGTCAGATATCATTATTTATTTTTTATTTATTATACGCTAAGGAGTATGTTAGGGCTGAATCTGAGTGACAAGGTGAGAAACTGTGTGATAAAAGAAGAGGGTAGTTTGCAAGATGATGCGGTGACCAGGATTAAGAAAGGAATGCTTCGGTGGTTTGGTCATGTAGAAAGAATGAATGAGGAAAGACTGACAAAGCAAATATATGTTGAAGCGAATGGAAGAGCTGGAAAGGGACGTCCTAGGCGAAAGTTTGCAGACCAAATTGGCGATATATTAAAAATGGGCCAAATTAAGAGTACCCTTAACCGTCGAGCATGTATGCGTAGGTATATGGATGTGGAGGAGGCGAGAGAGGTATGTCAGGATCGTGCTAAATGGAAGTCTGTAGTCTCTGCCTACCCCTCTGGGTGACATGCGTGAGTGTTTATATTATGTTATGTTATTTATTAAATTAATTTTTACATTTTAAGAAGACCGATCACATTTCTACAACCTACTTTAAAAACCATCAAATAGCTTTTAACAGAAGGAAAGTGTATATACAGTGTGTAAGTATAAACACCGTTGTCACTGAAACCATAGGTGGTTGGCTTTAATATAAAAATTTAAAAGAACGCTATTTTCTTTTATAAAATTAAAAAAGTTTCTGCCCGACACCGTCCGTAAATTCATGGATACCCTATGCGCTCGAGTGACGGAATAACTGTAAAGATCACCGCCCGTCCTTGCTACCTACACAACATTTCAATATAAACACAATGGTACACATAAACTATCATGAAACTTTTCCTTCATACTTTCACACTTGCTTAGGACAGATAAAAATTCCTACCCCTTGTGTTGCGTGACGAGTCTAAATTAATGTAAGTTAGATTTAACAACAAAGAAAATTATACATTAATAATAGTAAATAGTAAATCATTAGGTAGGATTTTTGGCGTATTTACCGTATACCGTACCGCGGCCCTGGAACGCAAAGGGCATTTGAAGCATAAGCTGAACGTTCATTGTACGGAAAGATCATACAAAGCGAGGCCAAGACAAAGGATTTGTACAGCTTGATGTGTAGCCTGATTGATTGGTTATTTACACTTACCTATTAAATAAAATCCTCGTAAATGAATTCCATTTTGATCAGCTTTTACATTAATCGTAAAAGCTAGAAGCACAACAGTGTCATTATTCTAAATACACTAAGAATTCGCCTTTTGAGTTCGGACGTATTACGGAACTTAGTTGCATACACTCGGGGCTTCACTTCTCCCCAAAGATAAAAGTCCAGCGGGGTAAGGTCGGTTCATCTCCCAGGAAACTCCTTAACCAAAACTACAACCTAAAGCGACGTAGAATGTCGGCACTGCGCGGCGCGGTTTTAAATCAGATTAACACGTACATTCCGCACCGACGCAGCGAAGGTAACTAACACACTGACACAGTGACATTGGTCTTGACCGCGAATCGCTGCCGCTACCTACGATATGTTGAGTTTTTTGTTGTGAATTCTGTAGGTATATCCCTACTTGCCTAGGGTGAAATAATTGTAAGAAAAAATTGAGATTTGACTAAAAAAAATGTTGTTATTTTTCATTGAAATTACTTTCTATAAGTGAAACCAAACCACTGGTTTCAAGGACAACGGTGTTTACACTAACAACCTGTATGTTGTAGACAAAATGTGTTTGATTTAAATTTCCACAAGGTGATTGTCTTAAAAGTTTATTAAGACACCTTTTCATGCAACATATGGGTCATGAGAATCTATTAAGCATTTCGTAATTTCGTGGAGCCCGCTTCAGCCAGGCGCACAATATTTCATAAAACCAGAAAGTTTGTCTGCGCACGTCACCAACACAGGTAAGAACGATGAGCGACAATGTAGTTTGGGTAGTGGTTACTTTGACAGGTAACAGGCAACAAAGGTGTAAAAAAAGCACCTCAAATACATTAAAAGATAAAGCTCGGTTTTTTGATATTTTCTTTAGAATAATATTTAAAATGATGTCATTCATTGCCGGACACTTAGTATGGTTTTAACCCCCTGCCGGACACCCCCGAACTCAAAAATTTTGTACTTACGCTTACAATATAGTATAAAAGCTGAATTTTAGATATGTTACTTGGGGAACTATCAAAAGAAGTTACCCCAGTAGCCGGACAGTTTTCACGGTTTTTACATATTGCCAGAGGCCTTGAAAGTCTGCGGTAAGTGCGAGCGCGAGGCAATATATATTTAGGCGGGTTTGAGTGAGATGGTGAGTTTGCTCTATTGCGATCTTTTACTGCGCATCATCTGTCGCTTACATTGTATCAGCGTGACCACTTTTAGTAGATTTCTACTTTTTTAGTAGATTTGAAGCAAATAAGACGATAATCTAGTAGGACAAAATATCTTAGTAGAATTTAGTAGAAATGAGAAACACATCTGTAGGTTTTGGTATTAATTCGCTATCAAAGAATATTAGGCTTAAAACCAAGCATCCATGTCCAAAAAGTTTTAATTTTACAGTTGGCAACACACGAAATTGATTTAGAATTCCTTTATGTACGAATGTTACTGTGGGCATAGCAAATTGAATTTAAATATCCATATAGATAAAGACTATTTTTATAAAAGATGTCTTTCAACTTTAAATTATTTTTAAGTTGCTATTAAATGATAGACAACATAGTTTTATTACTCGTTTTCGTTCATTTGTATTGTTTGCTTTCGCGGAAAAGAAGTGAAAATTTGATGACAATGAAAATTAATACAAAAATGTTAATCATAAATGATTGATTAAATGTAGTGTTTATTAACAAATGTGATTTATTTCAATTCGTATCTACCCAAAATGGCTCAAATATTACTTTTAAAAATTAGTAGATTTTAAAATGCGATCTAGTAGATTTCAGTAGATTTTAGCAGTGTCTTTGGTAGATTCCCTCATTAAAAAGTGGTCACGCTGCATTGTATTGTGTTGAATTATTATACCAGGCCCGGTCAACTCTGTATGGACAGAATGAAATACCTACGGGGGCTGAATTTTATTATTGCCATTTGTCAGATAAATGTCTTGTTTCATAATTAGTAAGATTTTGCTAGAGATAAATTACACTCAAAAATTTTGAATACAGAAATAATAATCCATAGAAAGATAACTGTGCCTGTCGTATTTTTCTACATTATTATATTAGCATATCCTTGACAGTAAAAGAAAAATAAATGTTTTCTTTTTGTTTTGATTTTCAATGAGTAGAAAATTATATTTTTTACTGGTAGCACCAAAATACCTAAATGCGTGTATAATTCTCATTTTTCATAATATGGTGCCGCCGTATAAATTATTGTTGTTCATGATTGGTTGTTGTGTTTGTTTTGCTTGTGTCTTTTTCTAAGATTTTGCAAGTTTACGATGTTGAGTTGAGATTAATGTCCTTCGTTTATATGATGTGCAATGTGTTAGTCAATGATTCGTAGTGAAATACGAAATAGTGACTTAAAAACTACGCTACAATGGCGGATAAAGAAAACAGAAAAAGTGTTCTAAGTGCAACAGCATACCAACCATTGACAACATTAAATTATTTAGGTTTCCGAAATTTGCAGTAAAGTATATTTTGCGGTACGTATACAATATACATATACACTATTTAGTAAGTTCTAACCTTAAAGTAAATCTCTTGTCCAACTTAGTGTTTCTCTTTTACTATTTAAAAACAAATTATTGGTTTGTAAACCATTGGACCTACTTTGATAATATTTGTATTTAATAATTATATCTTTTGTTTTCAGCTGTAAATTATGGGCGAAATATTATATTCCTTCCCAACAGCAGTATACTACTTTAGCTTTCCAGACAAAGCTACATAATAAGCCCAGAATGCTGTGTGAAAAACATTTTCATGATGGTTAATTTAATGATGCAACCAAGAAAAAGCTCTTAAGAATTGCAGTCCCATGTGATGTAAGTAAAGTGTATAATGTATATGGTAATATGGTATATATATAGTTTTCTTTAAGGATTACTCAGATATTTTATATGGGGATTACTATATTCAGGAGTGGACTTTGATAGACTGTACTGAAGATGATGATGATTATTCAGATGACCATCATCTGGATCTAACATGGATGGACAGACCACATACAGTAGTTTGAATCCTGTTAATTCTTTCAACTAATTTATAATAATTGGATCGGACAAAGCATCCAAAGGATTGAAGTCTATAAAATTAGCACAAGCCTTTCCTTACATTATTAAAAGTGCAACACATTGCATATTATTTTTAACAATCAAATTTTATTTTAAAACAACAACAAACCTTAAGAAAGTTCCGGCATCACAATATATGAATAATTACATTTGGTCCTAAACCTATCAAATTTAAAGGCACAACTTGTACAACACAGTAGAAATACACGCATCAAATGGTTCTCAAACAATAGATAAACACAAGATTTCTTTTCACATAGTTATTGTATTTACTATCTTATTTTGTTATATTAATTGTAATAGTGGGTGTATTATAGAGCTAGTTGGATGAACAAGATCCATTTATTTATTTTGTATTGGTAGGTAGAAGGGTAATGTTGTGCCATGAGTAGGAACTGGTTTACTATGAAAGTAATGTCAATGAATATAATGTTAATTTAATTTTATATAATAATTTTATGATACTATAATTTATTTAAGTTTTTATTTATTTCCAAACCTACAAAGTGTATTCCGATTTTATTTTGTGGAATCACTAGCTGGTCCCTTGCAAATTATTGCTGCAAAACCACAAGCAGGATCTTCAAAAAGGACAACATTATATCCACTGAAGAACAACCACAAACATCAAAGCGTAACACATAATGTTGAACCTGAAAAAGAAAGTACACTATATGAAAATTTTTAAAATGAATTAAGGAATATTTTTGTAATCTAATATTTAATATGTTTTGTAATTTTGTATTAAAATTATTCTATTTATAAGCTGCATTCAATACTTAATATATTGCATATTATTATATGTATATTATTATATATACTCTATATATACATATTATTATATATACTCTATATTTAGAGTCAAAATTTTTAGTGTCAATTCAGGGAAATAGATAGACAACCAAATACTATCAAAACAAAATTATTATTTGTGAATGTTGTACTTTGCACTTGTGTGTAGGAGCTTATTTATTAATTAACTTGTTTTTGATTAAAATATTGATATTTTAGTTATTGTAGACATTCTGTGATTTGTGATTGTGCATATTATCAATTCATCCATGATTGTAAATCTTATTTAAATTGTTTATCATTGTTTACTTAAGTAATTGAAATGTTGTAATCAATATTGATTTTCTTTTCATGTTTAAACCCATCAAATGTCTTTATAGAAAGAACTAAGCTGCTGGAGAAATTTTGTTTCTTAAGTTATGTATGTTTTTTATTTTAATTTGTATTTTTATTTTGAATAAATAAATAGAAATTTTGTAATTTTTGTTCTTTTATTTAGCGCTGGGATAGGCAACTCAAAAATACCTCAAATAAAAAAGACCACATTCAAATTTTCCCGCCACACGAGAAGTGCAGAGGCTGACGATAGATGGAGCTATTGGTTATATATCTCATTTCTTAAATGTTGTATGAAGTTGTCGTTCTTCTCCGATAGGAGTAATAGTTCTGTGTATTATACGTTCACTATATGTTTTATCGTTTATTTGTGTAGTTTGTGAAATAAATTTGATCGAGTTTTAGTGAAGTGTTATCATGGAAAATAAATTAATTTGTTTTGTTTGTAAAGAAAGTACTGGCAAAATAATATTGTCTTCAGAGGAAATTTTCAAAAAATGTCAAAATATTTTGACTTTCAAGGCCTCTGGCAATATGTAAAAACCATGAAAACTGTCCGGCTACTGGGGTAACTTCTTTTGATAGTCCCCCAAGTAACATATCTAAAATTCAGCTTTTATACTATATTGTAAGCGTAAGTACAATTTTTTTGAGTTTGGGGGTGTCAGGCAGGGGCATAGATTACTGACTATGTACTAGAGATAATATAATAAAAATAGTCTTTATCTAATGGATATTTAAATTCAATTTGCTATGTCCACAGTAACATTCATATATAAAGGAATTCTAAATCAATTACGTGTGTTGCCAACTGTAAAATTAAAACTTCTTGGACATGGATGCTTGGTTTTAAGCCTAATATTCTTTGATAGCGAATTAATACCAAAACCTACAGATGTGTTTCTCATTTCTACTAAATTCTACTAAGATATTTTGTCCTACTAGATTATCGTTTTATTTGCTTCAAATCTACTAAAAAAAGTAGAAATCTACTAAAAGTGGTCTCACTGATACAATGTAAGCGACAGATGATGCGCAGTAAAAGATCGCAATAGAGCAAACTCACCATCTCACTCAAACCCGCCTAAATATATATTGCCTCACGCTCGCACTTACCGCAGACTTTCAAGACCTCTGGCAATATGGATAGTTCCCCAAGTAACATATCTAAAATTCAGCTTTTATACTATATTGTAAGCGTAAGTACAATATTTTTGAGTTTGGGGGTGTCCGGCAGGGGGTTAAAACCATACTAAGTGTCCGACAATGGATGACATCATTTTAAATATTATTCTAAAGAAAATATCAAAAAACCGAGCTTTATCTTTTAATGTATTTGAGGTGCTTTTTTTACACCTTTGTTACCTGTTACCTGTCAAAGTAACCACTACCCAAACTCGTTCTTACCTGTGTTGGTGACGTGCGCAGACAAACTTTCTGGTTTTATGAAATATTGTGACCCTGGCTGAAGCGGGCTCTTGCTCTAATTGTATGAATATGTCTCATTGTTTATTTAAATTCCCAGTACGACCACAATTAGTGTAATTGCGATCCGATCGTGTAAAAAATATGTCCGAAAAAGTGAACAAAACGCCGTCAGTATCTTTAAGTGAAGTTTTGTGTGCATTTTGAAAAACAATTCGGCTTTAAAAATAAAATAAAGTGGGCGACTGCTGTTCCAATAGTTTTATATCACTTACTTGCAATTTATTGGTGTTTCCATTACAGTTTTCCTGTTAAATGGCAGACAGTATTTTTCGGTACATCTCATGTGATTTTAATACTATATTTAACATTTATTTGTAGTTATTGTTTATTAAAATAATATAAAAAGTCCAACATTTTTGCAGCTTCTGTAATGTATATTTTGAGCGGTTTTGGAATCACGGGTGGCCCTCATCGATTGTGGACCCATAAAGCTTACAAAGCAACGTTACCCATGAAACTCTTTCTCCTCGCTTGTTTCGCCAGTGCTGGTCAGGTAAGAAATTGATATGTTCTTAATCAGCTTATCATCTTGTACAGTTCTGCCTGTACGTTACAGTACGTACCCTAAATTGTGTTGGATTGTGATCTTTGGTATGTGTATACTTCTTAGGCATTTCCTAACCCGCAAAAATATGAAAGGAAAGATTTTGTTAAGCCGGTAAGTTCTTCCTTAAACTTAAATTAATAATTTTAGTAGGGGTAGCTTTTTTATCATATCCTATACCTTTAAACGAGCAATTCTTGTATATATATATATAAATAATCGGAATCTCGGAAACGGCTCCTACGATTTTCATAAAATTAAGTGTCCAGGGAGTTTCGGGGGCAATAAATCGATCTAGCTAGGATTTATTTTTAGAAAATGTTTTTTGTCCGTGTTTTCAGGCAATGAAAAAATCGAATCGAGGCGAAATCTTAATACCTTGATTCGCGTCCCGTCTTCGAACTGATTGTTTTCCTTTTTTTAAAGTTACCTTCTTTTGTGAGAAAATCTATTATTTTGAGCCCTTTTTTTAGTATTTTTTAAAAATACAAAATGTTAATAAAACTAATTGCACTCATGATTTTTTATTCAAATAATCAGTTCAGTTTTTTCTATTACGTCAATAAGATCAAAAAATATTATTCATCAGTATGTAATTTGTACCTAAATGTAATTTCAAAATAAAAACCGAGCAAAGCTCGGTCATCCGGGTACTTTTATTAAAGAAAGTATTATCGTTATATTCTTAGTACCTAATAAATACACACATTATTTATAGCTTTTCTTTATTTTCATAATAAATAGTACTGTAATCGAACATTTTTCGACCAAAACTGATCTTATGATCAAAAAGTGGGTACGCATAGTGCTCTAAAGATAAGTACTTAACTGGTCAAACAAAACATTTCATTTTTCTGTAACAATTTATTTGAAGGGAAAAAAATAAAAATATTTAACTACTTTGCTTGATTTGAAGTACGCTATGGCTGTATCATATTGCGCAGGCAAATCAAGTGTATTGTTTTGTGCGTAAAAACACGGAGAAAACTGATTTTCTCCAAAATTTTACTTTGCTACAAATAAATATTTATAACATATAGCACTTTCTCACTCAAAACTTTACTTTACTAATGGCATTACAGGAATTGGACGTTATACCAGTATACCTGTAAGATGTTTTGTAATAATATCATCAGTGTTTTATTTCTTATAACCTTATTCATGTGTTTATGATCTCATGACTTTAGAAAAATACGTGTGGCACTCGGGGACTGCCGCGGTAAAGCTATTGCATAGCATTTTTTATCAACTTATGCAAATATAAATATAATTTATTTATTTTATTTATGCAGTATTTTTTTCTTTGTTTTTTTTCTTTGAATTTAATTCAAGTTACACTTTTTGAGCGTGGTGACCGATAAGAAAACAATTTTTTTTCTTTTATTGAATAAATGAGAAGTTAAATACGTCAAGTCGCACGCACGCAAACACCGTGCCAAAGTCTGCCGAACTGAAACGACGTTAGACGATGTACGGCTTTCAAAGCTGCACCCACAGAGTACATTGTATACTTATATAATGAAGCCGCACCGCTGTGCCGGTCGGAGTAAGGGTTGTTAGGTTTATTTTCGTTACGGAATTTCTTGATTCGGTTGCCGCGTTCAAAGCCCGTGATAAAAGCTATGCAATAGCTTAAAAGTGTCCATTATATGCAATTTTCGTTCCAGAACTCACTGTACCAATGGGTGCGTGATCATCGAGTCCATCACAAATACAGCGATACGGAGGCTGACCCTCACAACGCAAACAGAGGTCTATTCTTTTCTCACATAGGATGGCTTATGATGAAAAAAAATTCTGAAGTACTTCTCCGAGGTAAACAAATGGACATGAGTGATATTGAAGCGGATCCTATGCTTAGATTTTACAATAAGTAAGCATTACAAATTTGACTTAATGGATAAAAATTAAGTTATAAAATTTTAATTTACGGATTTATTTATTACTTTTAACATTTTCAACCCCCATTTAATTCACCTTTATTTTCACAAGTCCACGTCGTCCAATTAGTTTATATAAGCTGAACTTAGGTCGGTTTTTAAACAAAATAAAACAATAAAATGTGTCATGTTAAAATTGTAAATTAAGACTGGTATAATTATTTCATAAATTTTTAAGTCGATTGCTAAACCTTTGAGAGAATGTCCCAAATATTTATTTTTTTGAAGGCATCACCCATAATTATTAAGCTTTTTTAACTTCCCGCTCAGAAAATTGAAAATTTTCAAAAATAGGGAAGTTATTGGTTTCACCCCAATTTTTAAAAAATCGAGTTCTCATCATATCTCGACGTTTTGAGATCCTAGGAAGCTATTCTGACTAATTTCACGTGTACGGATGTGTGTGTGTAGTGTGTGTGTGTGTGTGTGTGTGTGTGTGTGTGTGTGTGTGTGTGTGTGTGTGTGTGTGTGTGTGTTGTGTGTGTAAGTATGTAAACCTTTCATAACTTTTGAACGTCTAGATCGATGGAGATGCGGTTTACGGCGTTCTAAAGATCTCAATGTGAAATAGATTTGGTGATAATATGAACTGATTCGGACGAGCAGATTTTGAGAAATCTCAAAAATAAAAATTTTGAAAAACTGTTTTTTTGGAATTACTTTTAAACGGTTTTACCGATCCATTTAAAAAACATGAAATCTAATGCCAATAAAAAAATAAATCGAATGAAAATAACAATCGGTTCATTCATATATATATATATATATATGTGTGTGTGTGTGTGTGTGTGTGTGTGTGTGTGAGTGAGTGAGTGAGTGAGTGTGTGAGTGTGTGTGTGCGTGTGCGTGTGCGTGTGCGTGTGCGTGTGCGTGTGCGTGTGCGTGTGCGTGTACGTGCGCGTGCGCGTGCGCGTGCTGTGTGTGTGTGTGTGTGTGTGAGTGTGAGAAAGATTTTAAAAACAACGTTTTTTAACATAACTTTGAGATTTCGAACATAATTTGGTGAAATTTGGAGCGCTTTGCATTCAAAATTAACGGGAAGTTTCAGGGATGGCCTGCAGGGTCAACCTATTTTTGACCATGGTACACCCATGATACGAGTATAACATGATCCTGCCATAAAATTGTTTGGTGAGGGCACCAGACAATTTTGTGGCGATTCGGGATGCACAACAACCCCATATTTTAGTTAAGGTACTTAAATACATTAGGCTTCGGCATCATCGGTCATCGCTTTTCACGAGCCTAAGCCGCCTGTAACGCTCTTGTGAGATTATTATGACAATTTTGTTCTCACTATAAAGATATATTGTATACGCCAAGGTTAACAGACGAAACTGACTGTACTCAACTGGGAAATAAACTGCTTCCCGACATTCTCTTAAATATATCGTTCCCTATCAATCAGTTGTCTGAACATATTCGTCAATCAAAAAAAAGCTAAATTATTCTCCCTTATACTTCAGTTACATCAAGACAATGTTTTCTTAGGTATTTCAATTACTTCAAGATAATGCTTTGCTACGTGATACCAACTACAATGAGCATATGGTTGTGGGGAGAAAACTGGCGTTGCGCTGTAGCTTGGCAGTGCTTCATACGATTCCTGAGCATGTTCCACAGTGAACTTACAGTTAATAGCTTAGCACATGCCTATGGATACAAACCTTATAACAAGTATGTATACTGTATCGAACTAAAAAACTTTTTAATAATGGATTATGATACTGTTATTTTTTTGGTCACCGATAGTACCTATACTATGTATTATGATAATTCAAAATGCTAACAATTAGTTAATATATTGTACAGAAAACTGTATACTGACAAAACGTGTAGTGGCGGTGAAAGAATATCCACTACCTCATATCGTCCCGTGGGTGTCGTAAGAGGCGTCGGAGGGAAATTGAAACAGGTGATGGGCAGCCGCATCTTCGTGATAACAACTCAAAATTATAAAAAAACTGTGGTTGACAACCCGCTCGCCATGCGTGGCAATGATGCCAAAATCTCCCATAGAATACTATAATACACAATAGAATGGCTGTCAACCTTACTTCGTAGGAGGATTGGCGTCGCCGGGAGCACACATACAAGCAATCACGTTATGACTACTACAAACACATTTTAGACTTTTGATTAATGTTTTTGACACATAAATGTTTCTTTATTTTTATTTCTAATATTCACAAAATATAAATAGTTTGGCCTGGTTGTAGAATATGTCTCCTTGATATAAATTCGATTTCCCGCTGGCTTTCCACATGATTTTATTATAGCACAATTTGCCCTTTTTTAAATAATTTGCTTGCGCGACGCTTGACACGAAAATTGGAAACCATTGATTGTGTTGACATTTATACGTGTAAATATACGTATTAGTGACATGTT
This sequence comes from Parnassius apollo, assembly GCA_907164705.1. Taxonomy (NCBI): domain Eukaryota; kingdom Metazoa; phylum Arthropoda; class Insecta; order Lepidoptera; family Papilionidae; genus Parnassius; species Parnassius apollo. Next base: position 11,542,084 of record CAJQZP010000178.1, read on the forward strand.
AGTGGCTACACGGGCTCCGCCCACTCCCCCGTTCTATTATGTATGTATTATAGTATTCTATGCAATCCCCCCTATGAGGGTAATACGGGGCAATATGGGTGAGGCCTATGTTCAGCAGTAGACTTTTGTAGGCTGTGCTGATGATAGAAAACTAAAGTGACAAACAAGCTTACATTCCACCTGACAGTAAGTAGCTACTGCGCTCCATGGACACCTTCAGTCAACTTCAAACAAAGAAAAAATTCATGGTCACATCTGAGAACTAAGATGGAATATCTGAGCCTATAACTATACTGCCTATCTACACTCCAAACCAGAACCCAGCATTGCAGATACTGGCGGAAGAAAAAGTCCTACAAACTAGTTAATACTTTAAATTTAAAAATATAAGCTGGAAAAAGGATTCAATTTAATTATAGTCAGTTAGGTCTAGTCGATTTCTCACTATGTACCTTATATTTATCCTCGAAAATAAAGTTTATTGTTTATTATTGTACAAGTTTATATTGTACTCGGTATTAATATTTGTTAATTATTACCTAAACACTCCATTATTCGTTATATCAGTGTAAATACTGCAGTAATCTAACGCAGTTTATACTTCTTTTTTAGGAATATAGTCCCGAGAGAAAATCGTTTTGTTGCGACATGCACGTTTGGAGAGGGGTGGCATAATTACCATCATGCTTTCCCTTTTGACTATAAAGCTGCCGAACATTTTGATACATTCAATTTATGCACCACACTTATAAACATTTTTAAAAGAATTGGATGGGCGTATGATCTTCGTGAAGCGACGCCTGAAATGATTAATGGAATAGCAAAAAGACTGGGTGATGGAACTCCTGTGCACTTTCCTATGCCAATACAATCTGAAAACTAAACAACCGAAGTAACGAAGTGAACCAAGAGGTTAATCAAGCAAAAGTTTAATATTTTATTCACCAATTATATTTATTACTTTAATCTATTTGTTTCAATAATTCCCTAAGGGGGCTGTATATTTCTGTATGTTTATGATCTCCCGAACTTATTTGCTGAAATCAACACGACTGGCTTATCTTGTTATATATGCGAGTGGGCAAGTTACTGCTAAGTCCACAAGAACTTGAAGACTTACTTGAACATAAATCTCCTCCATAGATTAATATGGAAATCTATGTATGAGATCTACATACAGTGTACGTTATATTTTAATATTTAACCGTATCATAGATCTCATTTTAACTTATCTAAGTGAACATGTAGCTTGTAGACTAGTGTAAAAGTAATAAGTTACACATATTATCTCCCAGGCTCTGACAGCGCGCGACATGTTATACTCCCGTTCGCTCGGGACCTTAATGGCGGGAAAATTTGTAAGTTAGAAAATTTTTTGCTATATTGCAAATTTTGCTATATTTTCACTTTGAGACAATATTTATGGATAAAACTTACAGGATTTCTTGTTGAATGTATAAACTATCGAATAAAATTATTTTTGGTTGCTAGAAATTGTAATAAAATACATAAATTACCCTGTATAGCATAGTAGTAGCATATACTTCAATTTTAGTGACAAAATTACTACTAATTTGAATTCTACACTTTTGTTTTTGGAGAAATTTATATGAAAATGTTTGGAAATATGTATATTTTTATGTTTTATATGTTTCCATTCGTTACTCATACCAAAATATTAAAAATTAAAAAATTAAAAAAAAACAATAATAATATTTTATCTGTGTGACATTTAGAACAATATTTCAAAAATAATTATGTGTGAATTTGAAATAAATACAACGTCAAGTTATTTGAAATATGTAAGAAAACTATTTTTACTTACATTTTACACTAAAAATAAATGAGAATTTGAAAAATAACACATTTATGACCCAACCGCCAAAATGGGTCTTCCAGATTTTGAAGTACTTTTGGCAAATTACTTTACACTTTTTATACCACAAATTATATATCTACGTGTTCAATATATTACAAGGAATATAAAAAAAGTATAATACTTTCGTTTTTAGTCCAGACACAAATATAAAATTCTATAAAAAAAGACGGAGCACCTTCATCAAAACGACATGTGGAACGCCGAAAGTTCAGAGTGATTTCTTTTTTTTTTTTCTAAGAAACATTGCCAGGTTTTGGTTTAAAATAAAAGAGCATATCTTTGTCTTTGATACTATTATCTATTGCATATTGTCTTTGGTTTTGTTTTAAAGGAAAAAATAGTTTTTTCATAAGGCAGTACTTCTGATCCGACCTGATCTAATTCGACCCGTACCAGAGCGGACGTAAGGTAGGTATTGTATGATCTGATTAGATCGGTAGCCGAGTCAATGGGATTTTTGCTATGCACAGACGTCTTCTTATTTTTAAGATGGTTTTAAGGCAAGGAAAACTCTTTACATTTTTTATTCATTCAAAAGTTCACTGCTATACTAACGTCTCCTCCATAGATTGCCTCAAAATGAGATAATTGTCATAGGTGGTGGCGACACACACGGTCGGTTCAACTGATCATTCCAACTGATCAGTTCAAATTACAGCTGTTGATATTTTTTAAAATATCGGATTTTCGATATATCGATAAATAAATATATCAATATCGGAGTGTTATATATATATGGCTGGGTGTGTTATATATATATTTACTATATATATATATATATATATATATATATATATATATATATATATATATATATAATATATATATATATATATATATATATATATATATATATATATATATTATATAACATTATATATATATATATATATATATATATATATATATATATATATATATATATATGTATTTCACTAGTGATATTATAATTGAACGGTATATTATCTATCGACTTCATTTCTTACAATTTAACGGGCGCACTTCTTAAAATATAATCGTTTATAACTTTTTTTTCAAAGCATTAAACGACATTTATATTTTTTTGTTTATCTACACAAAAAATTAAAAAAAATAAACTTTTTTTGAAAAAAAAATCACACTTTTGGTTATTTATCAATTTTTTAGCGAAGCGAGCTCGGGACTTAGGGCATCCGTTCTCGGACTTGTTAGGTTAGAAGGAGATGGCGGGGTCGAGTGAGCGAGCGATTAGGGAGGAATAGGCTCCCACGAAGCGGTGCTCCGTCGACAGGGCCCGTTAAATTGTAAGAAATGAAGTCGATCACGGCTTTGACAATATACCTGCGACATATATAAGTTTATTTATCGATATATCGAAAATCCGATATTTAAAAAAATATCAACAGTCCTAGTTTGAACTGATCAGTCGAAACAAACAGTTGAACTAACCGTGTGTGTCGTCCATTAGAATCGTAGTTTTTAATTACTAGCATTGAGTTTTTATTATTAAGATGCTACTGTCTAACTCCTGTTTGAGTTTCTCTCTACACGACAGTGACGACACCCACGGAATGATATGGAGTAGTGAAATTTGAAAGGCTCATTAACCTTTATTTAGTTGAAAGCAATCTTGTCAGTCACGAGCTCAGACGCAGAGTAGCCAGCCTTTCGTTATTTAGGAATTACATGCTTTAATCCTTCCTTCTCTTTTCCACCATCGGACAACCAGCCGGTCGGCTGGTCTTCACCCCTTTGTGGTCGATGTTCTACACGTGAGAACCAAACGATTTGCTATATTTTTGTAATACGTACAGCAAAGGAGTGGAATAATTTGCCGGCGTCTGTCTTACCGTCCGAATACAATCTGAGCGTCATCAAGGCAAGAGTGAATAGGTTTTTATGGAATAGGAGTGAATGGGGTCACTTACATCACCACTTGCCAACGGGTGGAATAAGTAAAAATAAAATTCATTAATAACAGCCAATCAAAGTGAGCCGTGGTAGCTCAGATGGTTAGCGCGGTAAACGAATACATCGTGAGGAAACCTGCATGTCTGAGAACTAAGAAAAAAAATATTTCATAGACATGTGAAGTTCGCCAACACGCATTGGGGCAGCGCGGCGGACAATTCCTTGCCCTAAAACCCTCTCAGTAATCAGCGTAGGCCTGTGCCCAGCAGTGGGACGTATATAGGTGGTAACTTTAACTTTTTACCTTTAAAGTCTACTACTGAACATAAGGCTCTCCAAAGCATTGGGAGGAATAAATTTTCCACGTTTGTCTAACAAGTTGGTCAGGTCCCACAATTTTTTTTATTGTTTAGTTGTTATCAGAAAGATGCTAAAACCAAGGGACGATATGATGTAATGAATATTTTTACACGACAATTGCACAGTACTTTACATGTCCTTAATTATTTTTAATGTAAATAAAAACACGTGATGATCAATAAAAAAATTGCAATTAACAAATTTGTCAGTGCCAACGTTTGATCTCGTACTGTATAATTTTAAAAAGAGTGTTCATCCCTCAACTTTGCCCCGACTCTTTAAACAATTAGTGCACAGTAACTTGCCATAAATGTTTCTACGAAATTAAAATATTAAACAATACATAACTTATTATGTGATAATAAATATTTGAAATTTGTTAAACTTTCAAGCAATTTGTATAGTTAAACCACTGACCTCTATATATACAAGAGTTAAACGTTTAACATGATTACTTATTACATGCTTCACTTCCTCAACTACATAAAGATGATCAAAAATAATGGCATGAAAATTAAATCGTATTACAAAGACACAGATCAAAGTAGTAGTGTCTCATAATGTAATTCAGCTAGCTTCTACAGCATAACGGCAAGAAGAACGATTCTGCCAAGATTTTAAATAACTACAGGATATTTGTACACTACTAACGACACCGTGTTAACCGAAAACAGCAGGAAAAATCTTTACTTTATTATAAATTATAATATAAGGTCCTCCAGACCGAATTTCGGCCACGGAGGCCTGCCTCAATGGAGGCTAGCCATCGGCGCAGGACACGATTATAGTGTCCAAGTGGATGCGCAAGCACAGGTGCGCTCTCTCTTCGCTCACTCTCATAACCCGATGGGACGGTAAACCGACACGACCGGAGAGATATCAGGCGCAGGACCAACGGCTTATGTGCTATCCGAGGCACGGGGGTGAGACACCGCCAACTTCCTGACTCCGGGCAACTACTGAGAATTCTTGACGGAAAAACTCAATAATTAATTTTTTGGCCCGACCCGGGATTTGAACCCTGGACCTCATGATCAGCAGTCGCACTACTACAACCACTAGACCAACGAGGCAGTCAATAAATTATATCAGAGCACTTTCAATTTTGTCAAGCCTAATTAATTAAAAAAATATTACACGCAACTGTTTTATATTTTCAAACTAAAATTAAGCTTTGATAAATTAATAAAAAAGTAATTTCCATTAGGTTTACGGGATCATTAAACAAAACTCCATCCGAAACTACGTAATTGGATCCGGCATATACTTTACCTTCGGCACAGTTCGTGAGGTTATAAAATAAAACAACAAGCTCAAAATTGAACAGTATCTGCCCTAGGGATCGTCAACAAATTTTCTTAAATTGAGCTTAGAAAAGACAATTTATTTGGAAAAACCTCTAATAAATGGACGAGATAAACTTGCTATTCTTAGTGTATTTAATACCTTTTATGATAAATTGAAATTGAATAAAACAATTATTTCAGTAACTGTTCTTCTGAGTATGATGATTACATTTTATTTTCTGGATCATATTGATAGATCTATGTCTCATCACCAGTGACGATTTCTTACACACGCCTAGATGCTTCGTTTTCAAAACGTAGACGCATTTCATGTCACCAATCCACACGAGTCTGTTTTTCGCTTCGGAGAGTAAACGAGGGATCCATCGGCAACAAAGCTTCCTCACACCAAGATGTTGATGTAGGGTGGCATTAATGCTCCTCGAACTAATGCCTACAATCTTTTCGATGTCCGTATAAGTGATTCGTGGGTATTCTCGTACCAACAATTCAATAGTCTATACATTTTCTGCCGTTACTGCTGTTTGCGGGGCCCCGGTTCTTTTGTCATCATTAAGGTTAGTTTTACCCCTTTTGAATTCAGCAAACTAAGTATGTCAAAGGTATACACGAGTACAGGCATGACTCAACCGTTATATGCTTGTGTCTTATTCACACCGGACAAAAGGCTGTTAAGCACTTTGGTCAAGCATGCATAAAACACGTCGCAAACTGACTGTTTCATACCTGCCTCATCGATATCTACGTTCTGTGACATACCCAGGTATTGGTAAGTTTCTGCCTTAGAAAGGTTCCTTATGTTGACGGGTATAGATAAGTCTATGCCCTCAGAGTTAGCAACCCTTCCCTTTTCAACACGGAGAACCGCACTATTATCCGTCCCCAGCTCCTTTTCAATAGAATTGTTAAATTCACAAGTGATGTTTAGTAATTCCACAAAATTGGAGCGACTGGAGGTGAATAACTTGAGGTCATTTATAAAGAAAAGGTGGGTCGCTTTTGTACCTCCCTTCCGAAGCTGAAATCCCCTCCCGGAGCCCTCCAGTAAAGTACTGATAAGGTTTAAAGAGAGGTGGAACCAGATTGGACAAAGACTGTCGCCCTGCCGGGCTAGCACGGGCGGGAGACAAAAATTTTTTACCCCGATTCTCCACTAACAAGAGATAAAATTATCTTATCCCTATGCCAGAATTTTACAGGAGATAAAATAGGAGGTAAACTTATCCCTGCAATTATTGCAATTATAAAAAAATTACAAAATACATCAAAATTGATGTCTACTCTAAATTTAATACTCTAAATCATTTATTTTTATTTTTAAAAGACATAAGAATTAGATGCATTGAAACTTGTATTTACCTACACAAGAGGCTAATTAAAGTATACTGCTCCCCACATTCTAATGATGGCCCCAATAACTTGGGTCAAGTATTTGCTGATTATTTCTTGTTTGAACAATATCCATTTCATGGTCTCGACTCTCTGACATCTGCTAAGAGACTGAAAAATGTAAAGTACCTACCTAGAAAAAAAATGTTTAGATAAGTTAGCCATATGTATTGATTACAAATTTGCGATGTTTTGCACAGGGTGGTTGTAACAGATGAGACAAATTACCTTAATATGCACTGGTAGTCCATCCACAGAATTAATAGGCTTTAAAGCCTCATAAACTTCTTTACACAAATACAAAACACAACCTTTGAGCATCCGAAACCTTCGTATAAATTCATTGTCGGGGAATTCCAATGGATTAAGTACTCTGATCACGTATCAATCGCCGATGTAATTTTCTTTCAAGTTTTTCAAATTCTGATACGAAAATGTAGTTGCAGTAGGCTCGAGACATCTTTTTGGTATTAAAATGGTTTGAAGATAAATTTAAACCCACGTTTCGAAGTGAAATTGTCCCTTTCAAATGTCAAAAGAGGATACTTTTTCTCTTTCCTTTGACCCCATGCTACGGACGAGGGGATATATGTCTACTCGTTCTCTCAAACGGATATGTGCTATAAGGATAAGGTAATTTTATCTCTTGTCAGTGAACACAATCGGGGTTATAATTTTTGCCCATGCTCGCAGGGTGGATAAAACTGAGCAAGTAATAAAAATGTTATCCTCTCCCCGTGGATATATTGTCTCCTGCCCATGCTTGCCCGGCTGAAAGATATACCTTCTTATCCTTATGCGGTTTTCCGCAGCCGTCATCCGCTCGCCCAGATGACAAAGAATCGTACTTCACTGCCCTATGCACTGCCTGAGGAAGTCTCTAACTGTACAGTCAATCTTGTACAGCTCGAGGACCCTCTTTAGTCACGTATGGGGCACCGAGTCGAAATCCTTTCTGTAGTCAATCTAGGCGGCGGAGTAGTTCCCGACGTTTGCGTTTTACCACTTTCCCAATGATCGCGTCAATAAGGGATGATTCCTTGGTTCCTCGACCACCGCCCCGAAATCCATTTTGAGCGCGCGACATCGCCTGATTTGACTGCAGATGACGAGTGATTCTCGCGCTCAAAATGGATGTGAGTGTCTTGTATATGGTCGTTAGACCCGTGATGTGGCAGTATTTGCTCAGGTCTGTGGTACCATGGTCTTTAGGAACCAAACGAGTGGTCCCAGTAGTGAAGAGGCTCGCGAGCGACTTCTAATTGAGAGCCTCTTGAAACTGTCGGACGAGTACAGCGTGACACACCACGAACCCCTTAAACCATTAGTGATACAGCCCGTCAAGCCCCGGACTTTTCCAGATCGAGGCCCTACGGACCGCCTCATCCGACGTTATGATGATAGAGTCCATGGGCATAATACCTGCACGCTGACCCACCACAACTTGCGACCAAGGGCCCTCGCTCTGGTTTACGGTCTCTGACCACAGGCTGCGCCAAAATGCGACAATGTCGGCCTGATTCGGTGCTGAGCCCGTTCCACTTACCTTTGGTCGCTCTAATGATTCATAGAACCTCTGATCACTCTGAAAGAGTCGATTCTAGTTGAACCGTGTCGACCTCTCGGTATATCGCCGAATCCGCTTTCCAGAAGCAGCGGTTCTCTGCTTCAGATCATCTATGCGCCCCGTCAGTTTTAGCGTTATATCCGGCTGGGACAATCTGACATTTGTCTTATCAAATGCCATCCTGACGGTGCGCACAATCCTTGGCCTATTATTGCCTGATCTGAAGCATGTCAGTCTGTCGATAAGAGCCCTAGCCTTTGCGATACGTTCCTCAATTCTTATTCTCCAGGCTAAGATAGCGATACTTAATCAAGTAACGCATCCAGCCTTGGAAACCTTGGCGCCTATAATACGGCAGACTGCCAGCGGGGCGCTAAAAAGAATTGAGTCCGTCAAGCAAAGGTCCCGGCTGGCTTCCAAATAAGTCACCAGCATTGCGTTCAGAGCCCTCACGACAGCCCGATTCCGCTTGCTTAGGGCTATGCGGGGAAATCGATTTTTGAGAGCCGTACTGCGCGTTTCCACAATCGTCTCTTCCAACGTACTCCTCATTTTTTCTTGTTCCAGTTCCTGGGCGACTGTTCCATCATCATTTGAATCAACCACAACTGGGTTATTTACGGCAATATCCACGTTTTTCGGTTGCTCTGCAAGTTGTGGCGCCGCATCCTCAGCCGTAGTATTTTCATCCTATGAGGGAAGAGCCTCACGTCGTAGCCGTTCGAGTTCGGTGACATAAAATATATTTGAGCGCAAGATATACCGAACTCGGTCTGCCAAGTTTTGCTCGGTGACGGTTAAAGATGACTCCAGCTCAGCAAAAAGTCGATGCATGCTTGTACGATACGCAAAACCTCCAATTTCGCCCCCATTCGCCCCAAAATACGCCCGCAATGCATTGCTATTTATCAGGATTGTCCAACGCATACGACGTACTTCACCAGTGACGGGTGCCGATTGCTGGGCCTGCGAAGATCCTGCCGACACCAAGCCAGCTAGTGGGGATGATAGATGCGAGGGGCTGCTGGGTGGCGGTGCAGCACGCGCCGGCTGGCGTTTTGCATGATGTCGCGTCCATCACCAGCTACAGACGCACCCTGGTGACCACCAAGCAGCGGCCCTTTGCGTATTCTTCTAATTTCCATCATCCGTTTTAGTGGGCGCCGTTTAACGGGATACACTCACACCCGGCACCGTTTCATGGTGAGGTTATGTGCACCAGCGGGTCTTTGCACCTTCAACTTTTGCCAAGGCACGGCACTAACACCTGCTTCGGCAAGGTGCTGACTGACTGCGCTGCCGTAGCGGTTTTGTCACATAACCGTTACGTCAGCGGGCGATGTTACTTATTACTATTATCTACATTAGTGCTGCAAGAATTAAGATTAAAATCACCAATACGTTCACATTTGAATAAGCACATAAAGCATTTTCTCTGTAAGTTAGAACATCAATATACTGATCATCGCCATAATTCGGTGGTCGGTACACCACACCACACCACGTAAAACTTTACATGTTTGCAGTTTAGAAGTACGAATACTAGTTCTTTATCTGGTGACATACCGTCAATATTCGAAATCACCTGAACCTCGTAGCTATCACGCACGGCCAACAATACTCCTCCCCAAACAATGTCACCTAACCTATCTCTTCGAACCACAACATATATTGAGGGAAAAAGTTCTTCATCAGACACAAAGCTAGAAAAAAACGTCTCAGTCAAGGCTATAATGTCGAAATTAGCTTGAATCACATTATTATGAAAAGTCTTTATTTTAATGCCTAAGATGTCAGATGTCATTATTCATTTTTATTTATTATACGCTAAGGAATATGTTAGGGCTGAATTTGAGTGACAGGGTGAGAAATTGTGTGATAAAAGACGAGTGTGGATTGCAAGATGATGCGGTGACCAGGATTAAGAAAGGAATGCTTCGGTGGTTTGGTCATGTAGAAAGAATAAATGAGGAAAGACTGACAAAGCAAATTTATGTTTCAGAAGTGAATGGAAGAGTCGGAAAGGGACGTCCTAGGCGAAAGTTTGTAGACCAAATTGGCGATATATTAAAAATGGGCCAAATTAAGAGTACCCTTAACCGTCAAGCATGTATGCATAGGTATATGGATGTGGAGGAGGCGAGAGAGTTATGTCAGGATCGTGCTAAATGGAAGTCTGTAGTATCTGCCTACCCCTCTGGGTGACATGCGTGAGTGTTTATGTTATGTTATGTTATTTATTAAATAAATTTTTACATTTTAAGAAGACCGAGCACATTTCTACAACCTACTTTAAAAACCATCAAATAGCTTTTAGCAGAAACAATGTGTATATTGTAGACAAAATGTGTTTGATTTAAATTTCCACAAGGTGATTGTCTTGAAAGTTTACTAAGACACCTTTTCATGCAACATATGGGTCATGAGAATCTATTAAGCATTTCGTAATTTCGTGTCGATATCCCCTTACAACATTGTATGAGAATGTGTCATTGTTTATTTAAATTCCCAGTACGACCACAATTAGTGTAATTGCGATCCGACCGTGTAAAAAATATGTCCGAAAAAGTGAACAAAACGCCGTCAGTATCTTTAAGTGAAATTTTGTGTGCATTTGAAAAACAATTCGGCTTTAAAAATAAAATAAAGTGGGCGACTGCTGTTCCAATAGTTTTATATCACATACTTGCAATTTATTGGTGTTTCCATTACAGTTTTCCTGTAAAATGGCAGACAGTATTTTTCGGTACATCTCATGTGATATTAATACTATATTTAACATATATTTGTGGTTATTGTCTATTAAAATAAATTTAAAAAATCCAACATTTTTGCAGCTTCTGTAATGTATATTTTGAGCGGTTTTGGAATCACGGGTGGCGCTCATCGATTGTGGACCCATAAAGCTTACAAAGAAAATTCTCACAGAATACCAGCGTGAAATAGTAGCTTAATGCTGCTGTATTTCGTATGGTGAGTGTAGAGAACCGGAGACCCTTTTTACTGGAAACGAGGCATTCCATCTCAGTCTTCACGGGTGACAACGCATCTGCATTTTGATTTTTAATGGAGGATAGATGTAGATGTCTATGGGCCGCAGCAACCACTTACCATCAGGTGGACTGTGTGCTCGTTTGTCACCCTATTCTATAAAAAAAAAAAAAAAAAAAAAAAAAAAGCAACGTTACCCATGAAACTCTTTCTCCTCGCTTGTTTCGCCAGTGCTGGTCAGGTAACAAAATTGATATGTTCTTAATCAGCTTATCATTTTGTACAGACAGAAACGTTACAGTTCGTACCCTAAATTGTGTTGGATTGTGATGTTTAGTATGTGTATACTTCTTCTTAGGCATTTTCTAACCCGCAAAAATATGAAAGGAAAGAATCTGTTAAACCGGTAAGATAACTGTTCTTCCTTAAACTTAATTTAATATTTACGTACCTTTTGTTACGTTAGGTAACTTTGGTAAAACAACTTTAAATAGTCATCATTTAAACAGTCACTTGCTTAAAATAACTTTAAAAAATGCGATATGCAGCAGTAACTGACATCTCTGCATTTTAACTGTTTTATACTTATCTCCGTTTATGTATCTTATGTCTTTCCTGAATGTAACATATTCCGTTATCAAAACCGAAATCAGAAGACCCTACCCGTCTGATTCAAACATAAGACATCATTATAGGAAAAGATGGTAATGTGCTCCGACGAGAACGGGATGAGAACATCATCAAAATTGCGAGACGTCTGTTACTACAATTGTCGACCCTCTCACGATCTCGACGTTCATGACAAATTCTCCCTACGATAGGAGAGAGAGGGAGTCTAGCAGTTGCCTTTTACGGGATTATAAAGATAAAAATGCAACGAGGGATCTAAATATAATTAATTTTGACTAAACTCCGTGACGTAGCGTCTTAGCATTGGCTGCAGGATCGAATTTCCTACAAATAATTGCACCGGGTCTGCATGTTTGTCCGTGTGCGATTTATGTATGTGTACTGCCTCTACTTTACGGCAGAAAATGCTAAAGTAGGGGTAGCTTTTTTATTTTATTAAAGAAAGTATTATCGTTATATTCTTAGTACCTAATAAATACACACATTATTTATAGCTTTTCTTTATTTTCATAATAAATAATACTGTAATCGAACATTTTTCGACCAAAACTGATCTTATGATCAAAAAGTGGGTACGCATAGCGCTCTAAAGATAAGTACTTAACTGGTCAAACAAAACATTTCATTTTTCTGTAACAATTTATTTGAAGGAAAAAAAATAAAAATATTTAACTACTTTGCTTGATTTGAAGTACGCTATGGCTGTATCATATTGCGCAGGCAAATCAAGTGTATTGTTTTGTGCGTAAAAACACGGAGAAAACTGATTTTCTCCAAAATTTTACTTAGCTAGACCGAGTTATCGCTCCCGTAATGAGAACGATTACAAACAAATATTTATAACATACCTACCTGTAAGACGTATTGTAGTAACATCGTCAGTGTTTTATTTCTTTAACCTTATTCATGTTTTTATGACCTCATGGATTTAAAAAAAATACGTGTGGCACTCGGGGACTGCCGCGGTAAAGCTATTGCATAGCATTTTTATCAACTTTTATTTATGCAGTTTTTTTCTTTGTTTTTTTTTCTTCATTCAATTCAATTAAAAAATAAGAAATTTCAATTCAAGTTTAATAAACTTTTTGAGCGTGGTGACCGATAAGAAAACAATTTTTTTCTTTTATTGAATAAATGAGAAGTTAAATACGTCAAGTCGCACGCACACAAACACCGTGCCGAAGTCTGCCGAACTGAAACGACGTTAGACGATGTACGGCTTTGAAAGCCGCACCCACAATTTTTTTTGCGCCCGAAGCAAATATGGGCAACCCTCCGGAAAGCGGGGGAGGGAGGTTGAGAATGCTCATAGCATACCACGCAGCCGGCTGCGTAGTTATGTGGTGACTTTTACCCACTAAACTCAACCTTTTAGGAATTGGATTAACGATCTGACTAAAGATCTCTAAGACGTATACGAACGTGACCCTCCTTAGCAGAAGGAGGGCGCAAGCGGCGAAAAGCCGCTTAGAAGAGTGCCTAACTAAGGCAGATTAAGGGATGTGTTATGTAGGCTCGGCCTGAGCCGCCAGGAGGCAGTTCAGGTCAGCCGAAAGCTTGTTGGGGGGGTCCGAGAGAGAGTTTCTCGGTCTGCGCACACTATAGCGAGTGTGGATAGGGGCTGCATAGGCAGCTGTCTCACGAATGAGATGATTTGGGTGGCACTCTGAGGCTTTGAAAAATCTCTCAGAGAGTGATTTAAGGAACTGCTGGATTGTTGGGAGCTCTAAGTCTCGATGTAGGTCGGCATTACGGACATAATAGGGCGAGTTAGTGGCCCTACGACAAAATAGATTTTGAACTATTTGAAGTTCATTTATAGCTTTGGGCTTAGCATGTGCGAAAATGGGGGCCGCGTAGGTCATGACAGGTCGTATGCAGACCTTATATAGGGTTCGCTTGTTGCGGAGGGACATTTTACTGTGTCTGCCCAACATGCTGTTGAGCCTACCCATGTAAAAACGTGCGGTGCGAGTTACCTTCTTGATATGGGGCTCGAAAGTGAGCCTTGCATCAAGGGTGACGCCTAGGTATTTGGCTTTAGTTTGCCATGGGACAGGGGTTCCTAACATCCTGATTGGCGGAGTGGTGGTGAGACGACGTCGTTTATATTCGAAGCAAACGGCGGAGCTTTTCTCCGGGTTTACGTCGATGCGCCATTTTTGGAACCAAGCCTCTAAGTCGCTTATTGACTTTTGGATCTTGTTCCGAATCTGTAGTAGTGAGTTGCCTTTAGAGTAAAAGGCTGTGTCATCTGCAAAGAGGGCTAGTTTAACACCATTCGACGGGATAGGGATGTCGTTGGTGAATAGTATGTATAGGAGGGGAGCAAGCACAGAGCCTTGAGGGACACCGGCTTTTATTTGACGAGTAGAGGATAGCGTGCCTTCGTGTCTAAAGCGAAAGGTACGATCCTTCAGATAGGAGGCTACAAGGCGAACGAGACGGTCCGGGAGGCCTAAGTCGTACAGTTTGTAGATAAGGCCCTCGTGCCAGACTCTGTCGAATGCCTTGGCAATGTCAAAGAAGACCGCGATGGTTTTTTGACGGCGAGGATAAAAACCGCTGAGGATGTATTCCACTATGCGGTGAACTTGCTGGGGGCACGAGTGTTTCGCTCGAAACCCGAATTGTTGTGGGATGATAAGAGGGTCGCCGTCTGTGGGAAACAAATGGCGCCTCAAGCGCACGAGAATAACTCGTTCGAAAAGTTTGCCCATGACCTTGAGGAGGCTGATGGGACGGTGATTGGAGGGGAGGTGGTGAGCTTTGCCTGGCTTGGGAATGCCAATGACAGTTGCCTCTTTCCAAGAGGTGGGAAAGTAACTGAATTCGAAGCAGGCGTTAAAGATAATGGCCAGTAAGGTGATTAACTGCTCCGGGAAGTGTTTGAGGGCTTGGTTGGAGATAACATCCGCACCCGGTGCTTTTTTAGGCTTAAGTCCTTTGATGATAGATGAAATCTCATCTTTGGACACAGTGATAGGGTCAGAGGCGGTAGGGGGCGAGTTCCTGCGTCGGACCTCGTCCTCCACTAGTTGGATGTGTAAGGGGTCAGTGGGTTGTGAGCTAGGAGAGCATTGAGCGGCGACGCTGTCAGCGAAGCACTCAGCCTTTTCTTCGTCCTCGAAGGCAATGGAGCCGTCGGGACGAGACAGAGGGGTGCACCCACAAAGTACATTGTATACTTATATAAGGAAGCCGCACCGCTGTGCCGGTCGGAGTGGGGGGGTGTTAGGTTTATTTTCGTTACGGAATTTCTTGATTATCGCCGCGCTTAGAAGCCCGCGATAAAAGCTATGCAATAGCTTAAAAGTGTCCATTATATGCAATTTTCGTTCCAGAACTCACTGTATCAATGGGTGCGTGATCATCGAGTCCATCACAAATACAGCGATACGGAGGCTGACCCTCACAACGCAAACAGAGGTCTATTCTTTTCTCACATAGGATGGCTTATGATGAAAAAAAATTCTGAAGTACTTCTCCGAGGTAAACAAATGGACATGAGTGATATTGAAGCGGATCCTGTGCTTAGATTTTACAACAAGTAAGCATTACAACTTTGACCTAATGGATAAAAATTAAGTTATAAAATTTTAATTTACGGATTTATTTATTACTTTTAACTTTTTCAACCCCCCGTTTAATTCCTTTATTTTCACAAGTCCACATCGTCCAATTAGTTTGTATAAGCTGAACTTAGGTCGGTTTTTAAACAAAATAAAACAATAAAATGTGTCAGGTTAAAGTTGTAAATTAAGACTGGTATAATTATTGCATAAATGTTTAAGTCGATTGCTAAACCTTTTAGAAAATGTCCCAAATATTAATTTTTGTGAAGGCATCACCCATAATTATTAAGCTTTTTTAACTTCCCGCTAAGAAAATTGAAAATTTTCAAAAATAGGGAAGTTATTGGTTTCACCCCGATTTTCGAAAATCGAGTTTTCATCAGATCTCGACGTTTTGAGATCCTAGGAAGATATTCTGACTAATTTCACGTACGGATGTCTGTGTGTGTGTGTGTGTGTGTGTGTGTGTGTGTGTGTGTGTGTGTGTTGTGTGTGTTGTGTGTGTAAGTATGTAAACCTTTCATAACTATATTTTTATTTTATTACATACTGAAAAAAATATATATATATATATATATATCAAACGGACAAAAAGCCGAAACCAAAGCACTAGGGCTTAGGATTTTTTTGGTGTTATTTGCTATTAGGTGATTTCCAGGTGCTGATCCGTACGAAGGTTCTGCATTAGTTTATATAAGGTAAGATGATCCTGCCATAAAATTGTATGGTGAGGGCACCAGACAATTTTGTGGCGTTTCGGGATGCACAACAACCCTATATTTTAGTTAAGGTACTTAAATACATTAGGCTTCGGCATCATCGGTCATCGCTTTTCATGAGCCTAAGCCGCCCGTAACGCTCTTGTCAGATTATTATGACAATGTTGTTCTCACTATAAAGATATATTGTATACGCCAAGGTTAACAGACGAAACTGACTGTACTCAACTGGGAAATAAACTGCTTCCCGACATTCTCTTAAATATATCGTTCCCTATCAATCAGTTGTCTGAATATATTCGTCAATCAAAAAAAAGCTAAATTATTCTCCCTTATACTTCAGTTACATCAAGACAATGTTTTCTTAGGTATTTCAATTACTTCAAAATAATGCTTTGCTACGTGATACCAACTACAATGAGCATATGGTTGTGGGGGAGAAAACTGGCGTTGCGCTGTAGCTTGGCAGTGCTTCATACGATTCCTGAGCATGTTCCACAGTGAACTTACAGTTAATAGCTTAGCACATGCCTATGGATATAAACCTTATAACAAGTATGTATACCGTATCGAACTAAAGATCATTTTAATAATAGATTATGATACTGTTATTTTTTTGGTCACCGATAGTACCTATACTATGTATTATGACAATTAAAAATGCTAACAATTAGTTAATATATTGTACCATAAAAGTGTATACTGACAAAACGTGTAGTGGCGGTGAAAGAATATCCACTAACCCATATCGTCCTATGGGTGTCGTAAGAGGCGTCAGAGGGAAATTGAAACTGGTGATGGGCAGCCGCATCTTCCTGATAACAACTCAAAATTATAAAAAAAACTGTGGTTGACAACCCGCTCGCCATGCGTGGCAATGATGCCAAAATCTCCCATAGAATACTATAATACACAATAGAATGGCTGTCAACCTTACTTCGTAGGAAGATTGGCGTCGCCGGGAGCACACATACAAGCAATCACGTCGTATTATGACTACTACAAACACATTTTAGACTTTTGGTTAATGTTTTTGACACATAAATGTTTCTTTATTTTTGTTTCTAATATTCACAAAATATAAATAGTTTGGCCTGGTTGTAGAATATATCTCCTTTATTTAAATTCGATTTCCCGGTGGCTTTCGACACGATTTTATTATAGCACAATTTGCCATTTTTTTTATAATTTGCATGCAGCGACGCTTGACACGAAAATTGGAAACGATTGATTGTGTTGCCATTTATACGTGTAAATATACGTGTCACTCCCCCGTTCTATTATGTATGTATTATAGTATTCTATGCAATCCCCCCCTATGAGGGTATACGAGGCAATATGGGTGAGGCCTATGTTCAGCAGTGGACTTTTATAGGCTGTGCTCATGATAGAAAACTAAAGTGCTGTGCTGATGAAAACTAAACTAAAGTGACAAACAAGCTTACATTCCACCTGACAGTAAGTAGCTACTGCGCTCCATGGACACCTTCAGTCAACTTCAAACAAAGAAAAAATTCATGGTCATATGTGAGAACTAAGATGGAATATCTGAGCCTATAACTATACTGCCTATCTATACTCCAGACCGGAACCCAGCATTGCAGATACTGGCGGAAGAAAGAGTCCCACAAACTAGTTAAAATTTTAAATTTAAAAATATAAGCTGGAAAAAAGGATTTAATTTAGTCAGTTAAGTCTAGTCGATTTCTCACTATGTATGTATGTATGTATGTTATATTTATCCTCGAAAATAAAGTTTATTGTTTATTATTGTACAAGTTTATATTGTACTCGGTATTTGTTAATTATTACCTAAATACTCCATTATTAGTTATATCAGTGTAAAGATTGCAGTAATCTAACGCAGTTATACTATAGTTATACTTCTTTTTTTTTAGGAATATAGTCCCGAGAGAAAACCGTTTTGTTGCGACATGCACGTTTGGAGAGGGGTGGCATAATTACCATCATGTTTTCCCTTTTGACTATAAAGCTGCCGAACATTTTGATACATTTAACTTATGCACCACATTTATAAACATTTTTAAAAGAATTGGATGGGCGTATGATCTTCGTGAAGCAACGCCTGAAATGATTAATGGAATAGCGAAAAGACTGGGTGATGGAACTCCTGTGCACTTTCCTATGCCAATACAATCTGAAAACTAAACAACCGAAGTAACGAAGTGAACCAAGAGGTTAATCAAGCAAAAGTGTAATATTTTATTCACCAATTATATTTATTACTTTAATCTATTTGTTTCAATAATTCCCTAAGGGGGCTATATATCTGTATGTTTATGATCTCCCGAACTTATTTGCTGAAATCAACACGACTGGCTTATAGATCGGTGTCTCACACTATAGCGCTGCCTGTTCGTCGCCAATATGTAATTTAAACTTTACATATGCGAGTGGGCAAGTTATTGCTAAGTCTACAAGAACTTGAAGAATTGCTTGAACATAAATCTCCTCCATAGATTAATATGGAAATCTATGTAGGAGATCTACATACAGTGTACGTTATATTTTAATATTTAACTATATCATGGATCTCATTTTAACTTATCTAAGTGAGCATGTAGCTAGTAGACTAGTGTAAAAGTAATAAGTTACACATATTATTCTGCTGTGCACTGGCGTTTACTTATTTCTAAGATGGTTTTTAAGGCAAGGAAAACTCTTTACATTTTTTTATTCATTCATTTATTACAGCTCTTCAAAAGTTCACTGCTATACTAACTTCTCCTCCATAGATTGACTCAAAGTGACATAATTTTCATAGGTGGTGGCAACATACACGGTCAGTTCAACTGATCAATTCAAACTAGAGCAGTTGATATTTTTTTAAATATCGGATTTTGGATATATCGATAATTATAAATACATATATCAATATCGGAGTGATATATATCGCAGGTATATTGTCAAAGCCGTGATATTAAAATTTCACTAGTGATATTATAATTGAACGGTATTTTGTTAATCTACACAAAAAAAACATTTTTTCTAAAAAAAATCACATTTGTTTATTTATTAATTTTTTAGCGAAGCGAGCTCGGGACTAGGGCATCCGTACTCGGACTTGTTAGGTTAGAAGGAGATGGCGGGGTCGAGTGAGCGAGCGAATAAGGAGGAATAGGCTCCCACGAAGCGGTGCTCCATCGACAAAGCCCGTTAAATTGTAAGAAATGAAGTCGATTGCTAATCTCTTCAAATCATTCAATTATAATAACACTAGGGAAATTGTAATATCACGACTTTGACAATATACCTGCGACATATATAAGTTTATTTATCGATATATCGAAAATCCGATATTTAAAAAAATATCAACAGTCCTAGTTTAAACTTGTCAGTCGGAACGATCAGTTGAACTGACCGTGTATGTCGTCCATTAGAATCATAGTTTTTAATTACTAGCATTGAGTTTTTATTATTAAGATGCTACTGTCTAACTCCTGTTTGAGTTTCTCTCTATACAACAGTGACGACACCCACGGAATGATATGGAGTAGTGAAATTTGAAAGGCTTCATTTAACATTGATTTAGTTGAAACCAATCATGTCAGCCTCGAGCTCAGACGCAGAGTAGCCAGCCTGTCGTTATTTAGGAATTACATGCTTTAATCCTTCCCTCTCTTTTCCTAGGAGTGAATGGGGTCACTTACATCACCACTTGCCAACGGGTGGAATTGTCATCAATCACTGGCTTGTAATAAGTAAAAATAAAATTCATTAATAACAGCCAATCAAAGTGAGCCGTGGTAGCTCAGATGGTTAGCGCGGTAAAAGAAAACATCGTGAGGAAACCTGCATGTCTGAGAAATAAGAAAAAAAATATTTCGAAGACATGTGAAGTTCGCCAACACAATTCCTTGCCCTAAAACCCTCTCAGTAATCAGCGTAGGCCTGTGCCCAGCAGAGGGACGTATATAGGTGGTAACTTTAACTTTTTACCTTTAAAGTCTACTACTGAACATAGGGATCTCCATAGCATTGGGAGGTATATAGTTTCCACGTTTGTCTAACAGGTTGGTCAGGTCCCACGATTTCTTTTATTATTTAGTTGTTATATTCTTACACCACAACTGCTCAGTACTTTACATGCCCTTAATTGTTTTTAATGTGTGGAATGTGCAGGATTTCTCACGACCTTTGTTTACGCCACCGAACACGTGATGATCAATAAATAAATTAACAAATTTGTCAGTGCCAACGTTAACTTTGCCCCGACTCTAAAAAATTAGTGCACAGTAACTTGCCGTAAATGTTTCTACGAAATTAAAATATTAAACAATACATAACTTATTATGTGATAATAAATATTTGAAATTTGTTAAACTTTCAAGCAATTTGTATAGTTAAACCACTGACCTCTATATATACAAGAGTTAAACGTTTAACATGATTACTTATTACATGCTTCACTTCCTCAACTACATAAAGATGATCAAAAATATTGGAATGAAAATTAAATCGTATTACAGGAGCACAGATCAAAATAGTAGTGTCTCATAATGTAATTCAGCTAGCTTCTACAGCATAACGGCAAGACGAACGATTCTGCCAAGATTTTAAATAACTACAGGATATTTGCACACTACTAACGACACCGTGTTAACCGAAAACAGCAGGAAAAATCTTTACTTTTTTAAAAATTATAATATAATGTCCTCCAGCCCGAATTTCGACCACGGAGGCCTGCCTCAACGGAGGCTAGCCATCGGCGCAGGACACGATTATAGTGTCGAAGTGGATGCGCAAGCACAGGTGCACTCTCTCTTCGCTCACTCTCATAACCCGATGGGACGGTAAACCGACACGACCGGAGAGATATCAGGCGCAGGACCAACGGCTTTACGTACTTTCCGAGGCACGGGTGTGAGACACCGCCAACTTCCTGACTCTGGGCAACTACTGAGAATTCTTGACGAAAAAACTCAATAATTAATTTTTTGGCCCGACCCGGGATTTGAACCCTGGACTTCATCATCAACAGTTGCACTACCACAACCGCTAGACCAACGAGGCAGTCAATAAATTATATCAGAGCACTTTCAATTCTGTCAAGCCTAATTAATTAAAAAAATATATTACACGCAACTGTTTTATATTTTCAAACTAAAATTAAGCTTTGATAAATTAATAAAAAAGTAATTTCCATTAGGTTTACGGGATCATAAAACAAAATTCCATCCGAAACTACGTAATTGGATCCGGCATACTTTACCTTCGGCACAGTTCGTGAGGTTATAAAATAAAACAACAAGCTCAAAATTGAACAGTATCTGCCCTAGGGATCGTCAACAAATTTTCTTATAAAATTTGAGCTTGAAGAAAAGACAATTATTTGGAAAAACCTCTAATAAATGGACGAGATAAACTTGCTATTCTTAATGTATTTAATACCTTTTATGATAAATTGAAATTGAATAAAACTATTATGTCAGTAACTGTTCTTCTGAGTATGATGATTACATTTTATTTTCTGGATCATATTGATAGATCTATGTCTCGTCACCAGTGACGATTTCTTACACACGCCTAGATGCTTCGTTTTCAAAACGTAGACGCATTTCATGTCACCAATCCACACGAGTCTGTTTTTCGCTTCGGAGAGTAAACGAGGGATCCATCGGCAACAAAGCTTCCTCACACCAAGATGTTGATGTAGGGTGGCATTAATGCTCCTTGAACTAATACCTACAATCTTTTCGATGTCCGTATAAGTGATTCGTGGGTATTCTCGTACCAACAATTCAATAGTCTATACATTTTCTGCCGTTACTGCTGTTTGCGGGGCCCCGGTTCTTTGGTCATCTTTAAGGTTAGTTTTACCCCTTTTGAATTCAGCAAACTAAGTATGTCAAAAGTATACATGAGTACAGGCATGACTCAACCGTTATATGCTTGTGTCTTATTCACACCGGACAAAAGGCTGTTAAGCACTTTGGTCAAGCATGCATAAAACACGTCGCAAACTGACTGTTTCATACCTGCCTCATCGATACCGACGTTCTGTGACATACCCAGGTATTGGTATGTTTCAGCCTTAGAAAGGTTCCTTATGTTGACGGGTATAGATAAGTCTATGCCCTCAGAGTTAGCAACCCTTCCCTTTTCAACACGGAGGACCGCACTATTATCCGTCCCCAGCTCCGTTTCAATAGAATTGTTAAATTCACAAGTGATGTTTAGTAATTCCACAAAATTGGAGCGACTGGAGGTGAATAATTTGAGGTCATTTATAAATAAAAGGTCGGTCACTTTTGTACCTCCCTTCCGAAGCTGAAATCCCCTCCCGGAGCCCTCCAGTAAAGAACTGATAAGGTTTAAAGTGAGATGGAACCAGATTGGACACAGACTGTCGCCCTGCCGGGCTAGCACGGGCGGGAGACAAAAAATTTTTACCCCGATTCTCCACTAACAAGAGAGAAAATTAACGTATCCCTATGCCAGAATTTTACAGGAGATAAAATAGGAGGTAAACTTAACCCTGCAATTATTGCCATTATAAAAAAATTACAAAATACATCAAAATTGATGTCTAGGTACTCTAAATTTAATACTCTAAATCATTTATTTTTATTTTTAAAAGACATAAGAATTAGATGCACTGAAACTTGTATTTACCTACACAAGAGGCTAATTAAAGTATATTGCTCCCCACATTCTAATTGTGACGGCCCAATATTATTATTAATAATTAAATTCAATATAAAGGGGCGTCAAAAATAGTCTTAAAAGATATATATTAAGCAATTAAGTTAAATTAATAAACATAAAGTTAATATATTTCAGACATTATCCCATTAACATAGTAAATTAAAGTAAATTAAAATTATTGTTTTTCGTAATAAATAAATTTATTTAAAAACTTGAAAAAATATTTAAAATAAGATAAATAATAGAAATACAAGTCAAAAAAATATTATAAAATTAAGTTAAATAACGTTTATAAGATAATTAGAAAATTTGTTAAAAATTGTTTAAGTCATGGGAGGTGTTCGTGTATAAAAGAAAATTTTTCTAAGTTGTGGAAGGAGTTCACGTATAGATGAAATTTCCTAAGTTGTTGAAGGAGTTCATGTATTAAAGAAAATTTTCCTAAGTTATGGAAGGTGTTCACGTATAGATGTCTTGTATGGAGGAAGCTGTCGGAGGTACATACCTGCAGTTGTACATATATATGGGGTGGTCGGGAGCCCGACTGCCTGAAGTACTGTAGCACAATGACTAGTCCTATATTAGGGACTTATGATATTAAACTCAATGATACAAAAGCAATACTATAGAAGGTCTCCATGATGAATTTGTATTACAATAGTAGGGTTGTGGGTTCGAACCCTATATATGAATGACTTATGAAAGTAAGGTCTATGATACAAAAGCATTATTATTGAAGGTCTCCTTGATGCATAAGCATTGTATGGGGTGGTCGGGTGACCGACTGCTCCTAGTACTGTAGCAAAATGACTAGTCCTTATTAGGGACTTGAAAAGGAATATTATGGTGGCGTGTGTGCTGCTTCACGAGCAATTGGTCCGAGGTAAACTTGGACTCGCTAACCGATGTGTCCTAGACATATCATCTTAGTGCCGGTGGTAAGCGGGTTTGTTGTAGCAATACGGCTTTCCCGTGGACATCGCACACCCATACCGTTTGTGGGCGACGTCGTTGCGCATAGCGATGTGTCGTCTATCTTTCGGATTGGGATGATGAGTGTGTTTGGTAGCACTTTTAAGTGTAACAGGCATACTCAACTTCATGTCTTAGTGCATTAGCGCTATGATACGTGGAGTTTTGTTCATTGGCGTCTTAGTAGTATGCTACTATGATACGTTGGTGATATTTTTTATATAACAACAATAAAAACTTTGTTACCAAAATCGATAGGAGTCATGTGGGTGTGTTGTGAGGGGGCGCCACCCGTATGATAGTTGCGTTGATGCTTACTGCTACTTGCGGTATTGCGTCTTGTGATGGATCTGCGGGTGTGCTGCGCCTGATTCGACGCATTCTTGTGGTTCTGGTCGATGGAGGTATACAATTAACATCTTAGTGCTGGTGGTAAGCGGGTTTGTTGTAGCAATACGGCTTTCCCGTGGACATCGCACACCCATACCGTT
The DNA here is from genome assembly GCA_907164705.1 of Parnassius apollo. Taxonomy (NCBI): domain Eukaryota; kingdom Metazoa; phylum Arthropoda; class Insecta; order Lepidoptera; family Papilionidae; genus Parnassius; species Parnassius apollo. The sequence continues at coordinate 11,566,523 of CAJQZP010000178.1, forward strand.
TGTGGGCGACGTCGTTGCGCATAGCGATGTGTCGTCTATCTTTCGGATTGGGATGATGAGTGTGTTTGGTAGTACTTTTAAGTGTAACAGGCATACTCAACTACATGTCTTAGTGCATTAGCGCTATGATACGTGGAGTTTTGTTCATTGGCGTCTTAGTAGCGTGCTACTATGATACGTTGGTGATATTTTTTATATAACAACAATACCAACTTTGTTACCAAAATCGATAGGAGTCATGTGGGTGTGTTGTGAGGGGGCGCCACCCGTATGATAGTTGCGTTGATGCTTACTGCTACTTGCGGTATTGCGTCTTGTGATGGATCTGCGGGTGTGCTGCGCCTGATTCGACGCATTCTTGTGGTTCTGGTCGATGGAGGTATACAATTAACATCTTAGTGCTGGTGGTAAGCGGGTTTGTTGTAGCAATACGGCTTTCCCGTGGACATCGCACACCCATACCGTTTGTGGGCGACGTCGTTGCGCATAGCGATGTGTCGTCTATCTTTCGGATTGGGATGATGAGTGTGTTTGGTAGTACTTTTAAGTGTAACAGGCATACTCAACTACATGTCTTAGTGCATTAGCGCTATGATACGTGGAGTTTTGTTCATTGGCGTCTTAGTAGCGTGCTACTATGATACGTTGGTGATATTTTTTATATAACAACAATACCAACTTTGTTACCAAAGTCGATAAGAGTCATGTGGGTGTGTTGTGAGGGGGGTGCCACCCGTATGATAGTTGCTTTGATGCTTACTGCTACTTGCGGTATTGCGTCTTGTGATGGATCTGCGGGTTTGATGCGCCTGATTCGACGCTCTCTTGTGGTTCTGGTCGATGGAGGTATGCGGGTGGTGATGTCTGCTGGGATGTATGGGGGACCTTGGGATGGTGTAAGCCCGACGATAGTCGTAATGATGCTTGTTGCGTTCTGCAGCATTGCGTCTCTGCGATGGTTGTTTGGTGGGACGCTATTCTCAATGGCGCTCTCTGCGTCTTGGTTTGACTCACACCTAAGTAGCTTTGCCCAAGTCGGGTCCCTTCATTACGGGGCTGCAGACTGTCTGCCCTCCACGATGTTTTATATAACAACATAATATTATATCTCTGTAACTTTCCCACCTTTGAATGATTGAAGGCAACTTGTCGGTGGGTGAGACAAACATGATCGAAAATGCATTTACTCAACGTCAGTGACACAAACCCTTTCTGATGGCGAATTATTACTCTTATCTTATAACTGCCTTTTGGCTATATCTGCCGTTGTATTGGTTGGTGGAGCATATGTGTCGACCTCATGCGGGTGGTAGCTGGCGGGAGGATCTGAGGAGACTCTCAAGGCTGCGGCCGAAAGCCGCACAACGTGGGACCCCATTCCCTTGAGGTGAGCGGTAGACTCATGACACGCTCTGCGGCTAGTAGCCGTGCTGATCATGCAACTGGTGGTGATGCCATACACTTACATCACGTCTGCAGGAGCGGCGGTCTGGCAGGTGGTGGCGCTCACGGAGGGTTTACGGCCAGTGTGCCTATTTGCCTAAACCGTGTGACGTACATTCACTCTGGCTGGATTCGTTCGTATTCTGTTTGGCGTTTACACGCATTGACATGCGCGACTTCGGTCGATGTTTGTGCTTACGCACTAGCAAGGGGCCAAGCCTCTTTTACTGGTTCGCCAGTTATTTTGCTGTGGACTACGGTCCAGTTCCCGAATTAGCTTTCCCTTCGGGGGGAGTGCATCAAAATGGTTGGCACTCACCGTGCACGGCGTGTGTGGGGCCGTGTACCTCCCCTACATTTTTTTAAAATAAATGTAGGAGAGCGAAGCCCTTGTATCAGGTATTATGTATAAATATATTGTGAGCCTTTTCCAAGCGGGAAGGGATAAATAATAATAAATTAATAATGTCAACCTGATACAAGTGGAATAAAGACGTTTTACGTTCTTAACCTTTCTCGAGCCCTGTCTTCGTGAACGGGGTTCACTTAACTTATAAGGCACTACCAACAGCTTTCAATTGCTCTAGCGAATATTCATTCTTCCAAAAGACACCTAAAAGAACTAAGTTACAAAACAAACACAACGTAAATAAGGGTCCTAACTAAGACGATCACGCTAAAAATATTACAAACGGCCTATTATTAAACCTTTAGAAGATCATTTAGAAAGACCAAAACATATTTTATTTATCCTGGTCACATATATATAATTATTATCGAAAAGGGGTAAATTAATTATATCTAATATATTTATTATTATGAGAGAGGGGGGGGAGACCGTTACATAATGATGGCCCCAATAACTTGGGTCAAGTATTTGCTGATTATTTCTTGTTTGAACAATATCCATTTCATGGTCTCGACTCTCTGACATCTGCCAAGAGACTGAAAAATGTAAAGTACCTACCTAGAAAAAAAATGTTTAGATAAGTTAGCCAAATGTATTGATTGCAAATTTGCGATGTTTTGCACAGGGTGGTTGTAACAGATGATTACTTTAATATGCACTGGTAGTCCATCCACAGAATTAATAGGCTTTAAAGCCTCATAAACTTCTTTATACAAATACAAAACACAACCTTTGAGCATCCGAAACCTTCGTATAAATTCATTGTCGGGGAATTCCAATGGATTAAGTACTCTGATCACGTATCAATCGCCGATGTAATTTTCTTTCATGTTTTTCAAATTCTGATACGTAAATGTAGTTGCAGTAGGCTCGAGACATCTTTTTGGTATTAAAATGGTTTGAAGATAAATTTAAACCCACGTTTCGAAGTGAAATTGTCCCTTTCAAATGTCAAAAGAGGATACTTTTTCTCTTTCCTTTGACCCCATGCTACGGACGAGGGGATATATGTCTACTCGTTCTGTCAAACGGATATGTGCTATAAGGATAAGGTAATTTTATCTCTTGTCAGGGAACACAATCGGGGTTATTATTTTTGCCCATGCTCGCAGGGTGGATAAAACTGAGCAAGTAATAAAAATTTTATCCTCTCCCCCGTGGATATATTGTCTCCTGCCCATGCTTGCCCGGCTGAAAGATATACCTTCTTATCCTTATGCGGCTTCCGCAGCCGTCATCTGCTCGCCCAGATGACAAAGAATCGTACTTCACTGCCCTATGCACTGCCTGAGGAAGTCCCTAACTGTACAGTCAATCTTGTACAGCTCGAGGACCCTCTTTAGTCACGTATGGGGCACCGAGTCGAAATCCTTTCTGTAGTCAATCTAGGCGGCGGAGTAGTTCCCGACACTTGCATTTTACTACTTTCCCAATGATCGCGTCAATAAGGGATGATTCCTTGGTTCCTCGACCACCGCCCCGAAATCCATTTTGAGCGCGCGACATCGCCTGATTTGACTGCAGATGACGAGTGATTCTCGCGCTCAAAATGGATGTTAGTGTCTTGTATATGGTCGGTAGACACGTGATGGGGCGGTATTGGCTCAGGTCTGTGGTACCCTGATCTTTAGGAACCAAACGAGTGGTCCCAGTAGTGAAGAGGCTCGCGAGCGACTTCTGGTTGAGAGCCTCTTGAAACTGTCGAACGAGTACAGCGTGACACACCACGAACCCCTTAAACCATTAGTGATACAGCCCGTCAAGCCCCGGACTTTTCCAGTTCGAGGCCCTACGGACCGCCTCAGCTACGTCATCTGACGTTATGATGATGGGGTCCATGGGCATAATACCCGCACACTGACGCACCACAACTTGCGACCAAGGGCCCTCGCTCTGGTTTACGGTCTCTGATCACAGGCTGCGTCAAAATGCGACAATGTCGGCCTGATTCGGTGCTCGCCCCGTTCCACTTACCATTGGTCGCTCTAATGATTCATAGAACCTCCTCTGATCACTCTGAAAGAGTCGATTCTGGTTGAACCGTGTCGACCTCTCGGTATATCGCCGAATCCGCTTTCCAGAAGCAGCGGTTCTCTGCTTCAGATCATCTATGCGCCCCGTCAGTTTTAGCGTTATATCCGGCTGGGACAATCTGACATTTGTCTTAGCAAATGCCATCCTGACGGTGAGCACAATCCTTGGCCTATTATTGCCTGATCTGAAGCATGTCAGTCTGTCGATAAGAGCCATAGCCTTTGCGATACGTTCCTCAATTCTTATTCTCCAAGCTAGGATAGCGATACTTAATCAAGTAACGCATCCAACATTGGAAACCTTGGTGCCTATAATACGACAGACTGCCAGCAAAAAGAATTGAGTCCGTCAAGCAAAGGTCCCGGCTGGCTTCCAAATAAGTCACCAGCATTGCGTTCAGAGCCCTCACGACAGCCCGATTCCGCTTGCTTAGGGCTATGCGGGGAAGTCGCGGTCGATTTTTGAGAGCCGTACTGCGCGTTTCCACAATAGTCTCTTCCAACGTACTCCTCGTTTTATCTTGTTCCAGTTCCTGGGCGACTGTTCCATCATCGGTTGAATCAACCACAACTGGGTTATTCACGGCAATATCCACGTTTGTCGGTTACTCAGCAAGTTGTGGCGCCGCATCCTCAGCCGTAGTATTTTCATCCTATGAGGGAAGAGCCTCACGTCGTAGCCGTTCGAGTTCGGTGACATAAAATATATTTGAGCGCAAGATATACCGAACTCGGTCTGCCAAGTTTTGCTCGGTGACGGTTAAAGATGACTCCAGCTCAGCAAAAAGTCGATGCATGCTTGTACGATACGCAAAATCTCCAATTTCGCCCCCATTCGCCCCAAAATACGCCCGCAATGCGTTGCTATTTATAAGGATTGTCCAACGCATACGACGTACTTCACCAGTGACGGGTGCCGATTGCTGGGCCTGCGAAGATCCTGCCTACACCAAGCCAGCTAGTGAGGATGATAGATGCGAGGGGATGCTGGGTGGCCGTGCAGTACCTCGCGCTCGGCTGGCGTTTTTCATGATGTCGCGTTCATCACCAGCTCCAGACGCACCCTGGTGACCACCAAGCAGCGGCCCTTTGCGTGTTCTTCTAATTTCCATCATCCGTTTTAGTGGGCGCCGTTTAACGGGATACGCTCACACCCGGCACCGTTTCATGGTGAGGTTATGTGCACCAGCGGATCTTTACACCTTCAACTTTTGCCAAGGCACGGCACTAACACCTTTTGGCAAGGTGCTGACTGACTGCGCTGACGTAGCGGTTTTGTCACATAACCGTTACGTCAGCGGGCGATGGGGTTTACTTATTACTATTATCTACATTAGTGCTGCAAGAATTAAGATTAAAATCACCAATACGGTCATATTTGAATAAGCACATAAAGCATTTTCTCTGTAAGTTAGAACATCAATATACTGATAATCGCCATAATTCGGTGGTCGGTACACCACACCACACCACACCACGTAAAACTTTACATGTTTGCAGTTTAGAAGTACGAATACTAATTCTTTATCTGGTGACATACCGTCAATATTCGAAATCACCTGAACCTCGTAGCTATCACGCACGGCCAACAATACACCTCCCCAAATAATGTCACCTAAGCTATCTCTTCCAACCACAACATATGTTGAGGGAAACAGTCTTTATTTTATACCTAAGATCAGATATCATTATTTATTTCTTATTTATTATACGCTAAGGAGTATGTTAGGGCTGAATCTGAGTGACAGGGTGAGAAACTGTGTGATAAAAGACGAGTGTGGATTGCAAGATGATGTGGTGACCAGAATTAAGAAAGGAATGCTTCGGTGGTTTGGTCATGTAGAAAGAATAAATGAGGAAAGACTGACAAAGCAAATTTATGTTTCAGAAGTGAATGGAAGAGTCGGAAAGGGACGTCCTAGGCAAAAGTTTTTTTACGTGGTAGAGCCATGCTGCAGTTATATTAGTAGTATAGTTGTGGCACGAATGGGTCGGCTCGACCAGGGAAGGACCACGCTCTCACAGAATACCAGCGTGAAATAGTAGCTTAATGCTGCTGTATTTCGTATGGTGAGTGTAGAGAACCGGAGACCCTTTTTACTGGAAACGAGGCATTCCATCTCAGTCCTCACGGGTGACAACGCATCTGCATTTTGATTTTTAATGGAGGATAGATGTAGATGTCTATGGGCCGCAGCAACCACTTACCATCAGGTGGACTGTGTGCTCGTTTGTCACCCTATTCTATAAAAAAAAAGTTTGTAGACCAAATTGGCGATATATTAAAAATGGGCCAAATTAAGAGTACCCACCGTCAAGCATGTATGCGTAGGTATATGGATGTGGAGGAGGCGAGAGAGGTATGTCAGGATCGTGCTAAACGGAAGTCTGTAGTATCTGCCTACCCCTCTGGGTGACATGCGTGAGTGTTTATGTTATGTTATGTTATTTATTAAATAAATTTTTACATTTTAAGAAGACCGATCACATTTCTACAGCCTACTTTAAAAACCATCAAATCGCTTTTAGCAGAAGCAAAGTGTATATTGTAGACAAAATGTGTTTGATTTAAATTTCCACAAGGTGATTATCTTGAAAGTTTATTAAGACACCTTTTCATGCAACATATGGGTCATGAGAATCTATTAAGCATTTCGTAATTTCGTGTCGATATCCCCTTACAACATTGTATGAGAATGTGTCATTGTTTATTTGAATTCCCAGTACGACCACAATTAGTGTAATTGCGATCCGACCGTGTAAAAAATATGTCCGAAAAAGTGAACAAAACGCCGTCAGTATCTTTAAGTGAAATTTTGTGTGCATTTGAAAAACAATTCGGCTTTAAAAATAAAATAAAGTGGGCGACTGCTGTTCCAATAGTTTTATATCACATACTTGCAATTTATTGGTGTTTCCATTACAGTTTTCCTGTAAAATGGCAGACAGTATTTTTCGGTACATCTCATGTGATATTAATACTATATTTAACATATATTTGTGGTTATTGTCTATTAAAATAAATTAAAAAATGCAACATTTTTGCAGCTTCTGTAATGTATATTTTGAGCGGTTTTGGAATCACGGGTGGCGCTCATCGATTGTGGACCCATAAAGCTTACAAAGCAACGTTACCCATGAAACTCTTTCTCCTCGCTTGTTTCGCCAGTGCTGGTCAGGTAACAAAATTGATATGTTCTTAATCAGCTTATCATTTTGTACAGACAGAAACGTTACAGTTCGTACCCTAAATTGTGTTGGATTGTGATGTTTAGTATGTGTATACTTCTTCTTAGGCATTTTCTAACCCGCAAAAATATGAAAGGAAAGAATCTGTTAAACCGGTAAGATAACTGTTCTTCCTTAAACTAATTATTTAATATTTACGTATCTTTTGTTACGTTAGGTAACTTTGGTAAAACAACTTTAAATAGTCATCATTTAAAAAGTCACTTGCTTAAAATAACTTTAAAAAATGCGATATGCAGCAATAACTGACATCTCTGCATTTTAAATGTTTTATACTTATCTCCGTTTATGTATCTTATGTCTTTCCTGAATGTAACATATTCCGTTATCAAAACCGAAATCAGAAGACCCTACCCGTCTGATTCAAACATAAGACATCATTATAGGAAAAGATGGTAATGTGCTCCGACGAGAACGGGATGAGAACATCATCAAAATTGCGAGACGTCTGTTACTACAATTGTCGACCCTCTCACGATCTCGACATTCATGACACATTCTCCCTACGATAGGAGAGAGAGGGAGTCTAGCAGTTGCCTTTTACGGGATTATAAAGATAAAAATGCAACCACAACATATGTTGAGGGAAACAGTTCTTCATCAGACACAAAGCTAGAAAAAAACGTCTCAGTCAAGGCTATAACGTCGAAATTAGCTTGAATCACATTATTATGAAAAGTCTTTATTTTAATACCTAAGATCAGATATCATTATTTATTTCTTATTTATTATACGCTAAGGGTAGGAGGAGGAGGAGAAGAGGGATCTAAATATAATTAATTTTGACTAAACTCCGTGACGTAGCGTCTTAGCATTGGCTGCAGGATCGAATTTCCTACAAATAATTGCACCGGGTCTGCATGTTTGTCCGTGTGCGATTTATGTATGCGTACTGCCTCTACTTTACGGCAGAAAATGCTAAAGTAGGGGTAGCTTTTTTATTTTATTAAAGAAATTATTATCGTTATATTCTTAGTACCTAATAAATACACACATTATTTATAGCTTTGCTTTATTTTCATAATAAATAATACTGTAATCGAACATTTTTCGACCAAAACTGATCTTATGATCAAAAAGTGGGTACGCATAGCGCTCTAAAGATAAGTACTTAACTGGTCAAACAAAACATTTCATTTTTCTGTAACAATTTATTTGAAGGGAAAAAAATAAAAATATTTAACTACTTTGCTTGATTTGAAGTACGCTATGGCTGTATCATATTGCGCAGGCAAATGAAGTGTATTGTTTTGTGCGTAAAAACACGGAGAAAACTGATTTTCTCCAAAATTTTACTTAGCTAGACCGAGTTATCGCTCCCGTAATGAGATCGATTACAAATAAATATTTATAACATACCTATAGCACTTTCTCACTCAAAACATTACTAATGGCGTTACAGAAATTGGATGTTATAACAGTATAGGTACCTGTAAGACGTATTGTAGTAACATCGTCAGTGTTTTATTTCTTATAACCTTATTCATGTTTTTATGACCTCATGAATTTAAAAAAAATACGTGTGGCACTCGGGGACTGCTGCGGTAAAGCTATTGCATAGCATTTTTATCAACTTACGCAATTATATTTATTTATTTATTTTATTTATGCAGTTTTTTTCTTTGTTTTTTTTTTCTTCTATATTAATTCAAGTTTAATAAACTTTTTGAGCGTGGTGACCGATAAGAAAACAATTTTTTTTCTTTTATTGAATAAATGAGAAGTTAAATACGTCAAGTCGCACGCACACAAACACCGTGCCGAAGTCTGCCGAACTGAAAGGACGTTAGACGAAGTAGGGTCGATGCGCCGGTAAGCCGGCCGGGTCTAGATTTCGGCCTTTGGCACGAGCTGATGCAGTAAATATGATTTAATAACAATTTTAATAAATATTATCGTACGAAATATAGTTTAATGCATTTGTAAATAGTTTCACTATATCTGGTAGCATTAATTAATCAGGTAAACAAAACACGCGATTTATAATAAATAGTTTAGTTTGACGCCGATAGTGAAGCTATCAAAACGGGTAAGATCGAGCAAAAAAAATAGTGGCGAGCGTTCCATTCAAAAGTAAGTTTCGTGCTGTATTTAATATAATTACTTAATATTGTGCTTATATTTCACTGTATAAATAACCTAATATAGTTATTTGATACTGATTATTATAATAATTTATTGATAAAGTTAATAAATTAAGTGGCCGAAAAGTGACACATAAAATTGTCCCATTAATTTGTTGTCGGCCATGCGGCCGAAAAGTAGCCTGAGTTTAGCCTAAATACTTTGTCTCTTTCATTTATTTGGATACGTACTATAACTCATCTTTCTTACTTATATTGAATCATAGCGTGCGTAGACCACTAACTTTCAGTTTTCGGCCACCAAGTACTGCAATTTGAACAGTTAGTGATGAAACAAAATACCCATTTCGGTCGTGACCGAAAACTGGATTGACTCTAAAATAATTACAATTTAGTTTTCGGCCAACTTAAAATTGTATGAAAGAATACGGCGGCGGAAAATGGAATGCTGTCTTAGTTTACGTTTACGGCCATTTCATCTTATCATATCAAATATTTTATTCACATTGCGTTTTGCGATTCAATAAGAAATTTTTTTCTTCAGATGGCTCCTCTTGGTTAGAGATGAGAATGGTTAGAGATGGTAACAGATTTTATTAAACTAAAATACTTATGAGGAAGTACAAAATACTCGTAAATGAGCATATTTGATTGCTGTATTTAAAAGATTTTATTATTAGATTATGATTCAAAGAAAAATAATTAATCATGGTTATTATTTTATATCAAAAACACACCCAAAAAGAAAAAAATAACGTCACGGTTAAAAAAATCGCTATCACCGATTGAGAAAACTAAATACACCGATTTCCCAAACCGTTTTGCCATTTTCTGATTTTACAAAACACTTTTAAGTTTATACCTAGTACCTCTTCTAATACAGTGGCCGAAAACTAAAATTCTTGTAGGCCGAAATCTAAAATTTGGGGCCGAAAACTAGCGTTTTGCATATTTTTGACATCAAAATTTATTATAAAAAAATAGATTTCTTTTGTAGCATCAATGAGTTATCAAAATGAAAACTACATTATATAAGCTATAAATTAACGTTGACAACTCCACTAAAAGGCCGAAAACCAGCGCAACGACCCTACGGCTTTCAAAGTCGCATTTTTTTTTGCGCCCGAAGCAAATATGGGCAACCCTCCGGAAAGCGGGGGAGGGAGGCGGTGAATGCTCATAGCATACCACGCAGCCGGCTGCGTGGTTATGTGGAGACTTTTACCCACTAAACACCGCCTTTTAGGAAATGGCTTAACGATCTGACTAGAGATCTCTAAGCCGTATACGAACGCGAGCCTCCTTGGCAGAAAGGAGGGCGCAACAAAGCCGCACCCACAGAGTACATTGTATACTTATATAAGGAAGCCGCACCGCTGTGTCGGGCGGGGTGGGGGGGTGTTAGGTTTATTTTCGTTACGGAATTTCTTGATTATCGCCGCGCTCAAAGCCCGCGATAAAAGCTATGCAATAGCTTAAAAGTGTCCATTATATGCAATTTTCGTTCCAGAACTCACTGTACCAATGGGTGCGTGATCATCGAGTCCATCACAAATACAGCGGAGGCTGATCCTCACAACGCAAACAGAGGTCTATTCTTTTCTCACATAGGATGGCTTATGATGAAAAAAAATTCTGAAGTACTTCTCCGAGGTAAACAAATGGACATGAGTGATATTGAAGCGGACCCTGTGCTTAGATTTTACAACAAGTAAGCATTACAACTTTGACCTAATGGATAAAAATTAAGTTATAAAATTTTAATTTACGGATTTATTTATTACTTTTAACTTTTTCAACCCCCGTTTAATTCCTTTATTTTCACAAGTCCACATCATCCAATTAGTTTATATAAGCTGAACTTAGGTCGGTTTTAAAACAAAATAAAACAATAAAATGTGTCAGGTTAAAGTTGTAAATTGTGACTGGTATAATTATTGAATAAATTTTTAAGTCGATTGCTAAACCTTTTAGAGAATGTCCCAAATATTAATTTTTGTGAAGGCATCACCCATAATTATTAAGCTTTTTTAACTTCCCGCTAAGAAAATTGAAAATTTTCAAAAATAGGGAAGTTATTGGTTTCACCCCGATTTTCGAAAATCGAGTTTTCATCAGATCTCGACGTTTTGAGATCCTAGGAAGATATTCTGACTAATTTCACGTGGACGTCCGTACGGATGTATGTGTGTGTGTGTGTGTGTGTGTGTGTGTGTGTGTGTGTGTGTGTGTGTGTGTGTGTGTGTGTGTGTATTGTGTGTGTTGTGTGTGTGTGTATGTAAACCTTTCATAACTTTTGAACGTCTTAATCGATTGAGATGCGGTTTACGGCGTTCTAAAGATCTCAATGTGAAATAGATTTGGTTATAATATGAACTGATTCGGACGAGCAGATTTTGAGAAATTTCAAAAATATATTGAATGAAAATAACAATCGGTTTATTCTATCGTGAGAATATATATATATATATATATATATATATATATATATATATATATATATATATATATATATATATATATATATATATGTAGTAAAAAAATATATATATATATATACAGAATATATAGAAATTTGGAGCGCTTTGCATTCGAAATTAACGGGAAGTTTCAGGGATGGCCTGCAGGTTCAACCTATTTTTGACCATGGTACACCCATGATACGAGTATAACATGATGAAAAAAAGTACTTAAAGGTCAAACGGACAAAAAGCCGAAACCAAAGCACTAGAAAACCCCCATATTTTAGTTAAGGTACTTAAATACATTAGGCTTCGGCATCATCGGTCATCGCTTTTCATGAGCCTAAGCCGCCCGTAACGCTCTTGTGAGATTATTATGACAATGTTGTTCTCACTATAAAGATATATTGTATACGCCAAAGTTAACAGACGAAACTGACTGTACTCAACTGGGAAATAAACTGCTTCCCGACATTCTCTTAAATATATCGTTCCCTATCAATCAGTTGTCTGAACATATTCGTCAATCAAAAAAAAGCTAAATTATTCTCCCTTATACTTCAGTTACATCAAGACAATGTTTTCTTAGGTATTTCAATTACTTCAAGATAATGCTTTGCTACGTGATACCAACTACAATGAGCATATGGTTGTGGGGAGAAAACTGGCGTTGCGCTGTAGCTTGGCAGTGCTTCATACGATTCCTGAGCATGTTCCACAGTGAACTTACAGTTAATAGCTTAGCACATGCCTATGGATACAAACCTTATAACAAGTATGTATACCGTATCGAACTAAAAATCTTTTTAATAATGGATTATAATACTGTTCTTTTTTTGGTCACCGATAGTACCTATACTATGTATTATGATAATTCAAAATGCTAACAATTAGTTAATATATTGTACATAAAACTGTATGCTGACAAAACGTGTAGTGGCGGTGAAAGAATATCCACTACCCCATATCGTCCCATGGGTGTCGTAAGAGGCGTCAGAGGGAAATTGAAACAGGTGATGGGCAGCCGCATCTTCCTGATAACAACTCAAAATTATAAAAAAAACTGTGGTTGACAACCCGCTCGCCATGCGTGGCAATGATGCCAAAATCCCCCATAGAATACTATAATACACAATAGAATGGCTGTCAACCTTACTTCGTGGGAGGATTGGCGTCGCCGGGAGCACACATACAAGCAATCGCGTTATGACTACTACAAACACATTTTAGACTTTGATTAATGTTTTTGACACATAAATGTTTCTTTATTTTTGTTTCTAATATTCACAAAATATAAATAGTTTGGCCTGGTTGTAGAATATGTCTCCTTTATTTAAATTCGATTTCCCGCTGGCTTTCGACATGATTTTATTATAGCACAATTTGCCATTTTTTAAATAATTTTCATGCGCGACGCTTGACACGAAAATTGGAAACCACTGATTGTGTTGACATTTATACGTGTAAATATACGTATTAGTGACATGTTAGTGGCTACACGGGCTCCGCCCACTCCCCCCGTTCTATTATGTATGTATTATAGTATTCTATGCAATCCCCCCTATGAGGGTATACGAGGCATTATGGGTGAGGCCTATGTTCAGCAGTGGACTTTTATAGGCTGTGCTGATGATAGAAAACTAAAGTGCTGTGCTGATGAAAACTAAACTAAAGTGACAAACAAGCTTACATTCCACCTGACAGTAAGTAGCTACTGCGCTCCATGGACACCTTCAGTCAACTTCAAACAAAGAAAAAATTCATGGTCTCATCTGAGAACTAAGATTGAATATCTGAGCCTATAACTATACTGCCTATCTACACTCCAGACCAGAACCCAGCATTGCAGATACTGGCGGAAGAAAAAGTCCTACAAACTAGTTAAAACTTTAAATTTAAAAATATAAGCTGGAAAAAGGATTCAATTTAATTATAGTCAGTTAGGTCTAGTCGATTTCTCACTATGTACCTTATATTTATCCTCGAAAATAAAGTTTATTGTTTATTATTGTACAAGTTTATATTGTACTCGGTATTAATATTTGTTAATTATTACCTAAATACTCCATTATTCGTTATATCAGTGTAAATACTGCAGTAATCTAACGCAGTTTATACTTCTTTTTTTAGGAATATAGTCCCGAGAGAAAATCGTTTTGTTGCGACATGCACGTTTGGAGAGGGGTGGCATAATTACCATCATGCTTTCCCTTTTGATTATAAAGCTGCCGAACATTTTGATACATTCAACTTATGCACTACATTTATAAACATTTTTAAAAGAATTGGATGGGCGTATGATCTTCGTGAAGCGACGCCTGAAATGATTAATGGAATAGCGAAAAGACTGGGTGATGGAACTCCTTTGCACTTTCCTATGCCAATACAATCTGAAAACTAAACAACCGAAGTAACGAAGTGAACCAAGAGGTTAATCAAGCAAAAGTTTAATATTTTATTCACCAATTATATTTATTACTTTAATCTATTTGTTTCAATAATTCCCTAAGGGGGCTGTATATTTCTGTATGTTTATGATCTCCCGAACTTATTTGCTGAAATCAACACGACTGGCTTATCGATCGGTGTCCCGCACTATAGCGCGGCTTGTTCGTCGCCAATATGTAATTTAAACTTAACATATGCGAGTGGGCAAGTTACTGCTAACTCAAAGAACTTGAAGACTTGCTTGAACATAAATCTCCTCCATAGATTAATATGGAAATCTATGTAGGAGATCTATGTACGTTATATTTTAATATTTAACCGTATCATAGATCTCATTTTAACTTATCTAAGTGAACATGTAGCTTGTAGACTAGTGTAAAAGTAATAAGTTACACATATTATTTTGCTATGCACAGACATCTTCTTATTTTTAAGATGGTTTTAAGGCAAGGAAAATTCTTTACATTTTTTATTCACTCAAAAGTTCACTGCTATACTAACGTCTCCTCCATAGATTGCCTCAAAATGAGATAATTGTCATAGGTGGTGGCGACACACACGGTCGGTTCAACTGATCATTCCAACTGATCAGTTCAAATTAGAGCTGTTTATATTTTTTAAAATAACGGATTTTCGATAGGTATATCGATAATTATAAATATATCAATATCGGAGTGTTATATATATGTCGCAGGAATATTGTCAAAGCCGTAATATTACAATTTCACTAGTGATATTAGAATTGAACGGTATATTATCTATCGACTTCATTTCTTACAATTTAACGGGCGCACTTCTTCGAATATAATCGTTTATAACTTTTTCAAAGCATTAAACGACATTTATATTTTTTTGTTAATCTACACAAAAAATTTAAAAAACTATTTCAATTTAAAAAATCACTTATTTGGTTATTTATCAATTTTTTAGCGAAGCAAGCTCGGGACTTAGGCCATCCGTTCTCGGACTTGTTAGGTTAGAAGGAGATGGCAGGGTCGAGTGAGCGAGCGATTAGGGAGGAATAGGCTCCCACGAAGCGGTGCTCCGTCGACAGGGCCCGTTAAATTGTAAGAAATGAAGTCGATTGCTAATCTACCATTCAATTATATTACATTTTATTATATATATATATATATATATATATATATATATATATATATATATATATATATATATATATATGTGTGTGTGTGTGTGTGTGTTGAGCCGTGATATTACAATTTCACTAGTGAAATTGTAATATCACGGCTTTGACAATATACCTGCGACATATATAAGTTTATTTATCGATATATCGAAAATCCGATATTTAAAAAAATATCAACAGTCCTAGTTTGAACTGATCAGTCGAAACAATCAGTTGAACTAACCATGTGTGTCGTCCATTAGAATCGGAGTTTTTAATTACTAGCATTGAGTTTTTATTATTAAGATGCTACTATCTAACTCCTGTTTGAGTTTCTCTCTACACGACAGTGACGACACCCACGGAATGATATGGAGTAGTGAAATTTGAAAGGCTCATTAACCTTTATTTAGTTGAAACCAATCATGTCAGCCTCGAGCTCAGACGCAGAGTAGCCAGCCTGTCGTTATTTAGGAATTACATGCTTTAATCCTTCCCTCTCTTTTCCACCATCGAACAACCAGCCGCTCGGCTGGTCTTCACCCCTTTGTGGTCGATGTTCCACACGTTAGAACCAAACGATTTGCTATATTTTTTGTAATACGTACAGCAAAGGAGTGGAATAATTTGCCGGCGTCTGTCTTACCGTCCGAATACAATCTGAGCGTCATCAAGGCAAGAGTGAATAGGTTTTTATGGAATAGGAGTGAATGGGGTCACTTACATCACCACTTGCCAACGGGTGGAATTGTCGTCAAGCACTGGCTTGTAATAAGTAAAAATAAAATTCATTAATAACAGCCAATCAAAGTGAGCCGTGGTAGCTCAGATGGTTAGCGCGGTAAAAGAAAACACCACCTGCATGTCTGAGAAATAAGAAAAAAAATATTTCGAAGACATGTGAAGTTCGCCAACACGCATTGGGGCAGCGCGGCGGACAATTCCTTGCCCTAAAACCCTCTCAGTAATTAGCGTAGGCCTGTACCCAGCAGTGGGAAGTATATAGGTGGTAACTTTAACTTTTTACCTTTAAAGTCTACTACTGAACATAAGGCTCTCCAAAGCATTGGGAGGTATATAGTTTCCACGTTTGTCTAACAAGTTGGTCAGGTCCCACAATTTTTTTTATTGTTTAGTTGTTATCAGAAAGATGCTAAAACCAAGGGACGATATGATGTAATGAATATTTTTACACGACAACTGCACAGTACTTTACATGTCCTTAATTATTTCTGTAAGCTCTGACAGCGCGCGACATGTTATACTCCCGTTCGCTCGGGACCGTAATGGCGGCAAAATTTGAAAATTAGCAAATTTTTTGCTATATTGCAAATTTTGCTATATTTTCACTTTGAGACAATATTTATGGATAAAACTTACAGGATTTCTTGTTGAATGTATAAACTATCGAATAAAATTATTTTTGGTTGCTAGAAATTGTAATAAAATACGTAAATTACCCTGTATAGCATAGTAGTAGCATGTACTTCAATTTTAGTGACAAAATTACTACTAATTTGAATTCTACACTTTTGTTTTTGGAGAAATTTATATGAAAATGTTTGGAAATATGTATATTTTCATGTTTTATGTGTTTCCATTCGTTACTCATACCAAAATATAAAATATAAAGAAATTAAAAAAAATTAAATATTAATATTTTATCTGTGTGACATTTAGAACAATATTTCTAAAATAGTTTTGTGTGAATTTGAAATAAATACAACGTCAAGTTATTTGAAATATGTAAGAAAACTATTTTTACTTACATTTTACACTAAAAATAAATGAGAATGTGAAAAATACCACATTTATGACCCAGCCGCCATAATTGGCCTTCCAGATTTTGAAGCACTTTTGGCAATTTACTTTTCACTTTTTATACCACAAATTATATATATATGTGTTCACTATATTACAAGGAATATAAAAAAGTATAATACTTTCGTTTTTAGTCCAGACACAAATATAAAATTCTATAAAAAAGACGGAACACCTTTATCAAAACGGCACGTGGAACGCCGAAAGTTCAGAGTGATTTCTTTTTTTTTTTTCTAAGAAACATTGCCAGGTTATGGTTTAAAATAAAAGAGCATATCTTTGTCTTTGATACTAATATCTATTGCATAGTGTCTTTGGTTTTGTTTAAAACGAAAAAATAGTTTTTTCATAGGTAGACATGTTTACATAATTCTGATCTAATTCGATCACTACTTGGCGGGCGTAAGGTTGGTATTGCGCGATCTAATGTGAGCAGGGCTTGGTGTAAATAAAAACACGTGATGATCAATAAAAAAATTGCAATTAACAAATTTGTCAGTGCCAACGTTTGATCTCGTACTGTATAATTTTAAAAAGAGTGTTCATCGCTCAACTTTGCCCCGACTCTTTAAACAATTAGTGCACAGTAACTTGCCATAAATGTTTCTACGAAATTAAAATATTAAACAATACATAACTTATTATGTGATAATAAATACATGTTTGAAATTTGTTAAACTTTCAAGCAATTTGTATAGTTAAACCACTGACCTCTATATATACAAGAGTTAAACATTTAACATGATTACTTATTACATGCTTCACTTCCTCAAATACATAAAGATGATCAAAAATATTGGAATGAAAATTAAATCGTATTACAGGAGCACAGATCAAATTAGTAGTGTCTCATAATGTAATTCAGCTAGATTCTACAGGATAACGGCAAGACGAACGATTCTGCCAAGATTTTAAATAACTACAGGATATTTGCACACTACTAACGACACCGTGTTAACCGAAAACAGCAGGAAAAATCTTTACTTTATTATAAATTATAATATAATGTCCTCCAGCCCGAATTTCGACCACGGAGGCCTGCCTCAACGGAGGCTAGCCATCGGCGCAGGACAAGATTATAGTGCCCAAGTGGATGTGCAAGCACAGGTGCACTCTCTCTTCGCTCACTCTCATAACCCGATGGGACGGTAAACCGACACGACCGGAGAGATATCAGACGCAGGACCAACGGCTTATGTGCTTTACGAGACACGGGGGTGAGACACCTCCAACTTCCTGACTCCGGGCAACTACTAAGAATTCTTGACGGAAAAACTCAATAATTAATTTTTTGGCCCGACCCGGGATTTGAACCCTGGACCTCATGATCAGCAGTCGCACTACTACAACCGCTAGACCAACGAGGCAGTCAATAAATTATATCAGAGCACTTTCAATTTTGTCAAGCCTAATTAATTAAAAAAAAAATATTACACGCAAGTGTTTTATATTTTCAAACTAAAATTAAGCTTTGATAAATTAATAAAAAAGTAATTTCCATTAGGTTTACGGGATCATAAAACAAAACTCCATCCGAAACTACGTAATTGGATCCGGCATACTTTACCTTCGGCACAGTTCGTGAGGTTATAAAATAAAACAACAAGCTCAAAATTGAACAGTATCTGCCCTAGGGATCGTCAACAAATTTTCTTATAAAATTTGAGCTTAAAGGAAAGACAATTTATTTGGAAAAAACCTCTAATAAATGGACGAGATAAACTTGCTATTCTTAATGTATTTAATACCTTTTATGATAAATTGAAATTGAATAAAACTATTATGTCAGTAACTGTTCTTCTGAGTATGATGATTACATTTTATTTTCTGGATCATATTGATAGACCTATGTCTCGTTACCAGTGACGATTTCTTACACACGCCTAGATGCTTCGTTTTCAAAACGTAGACGCATTTCATGTCACCAATCTACACGATTCTGTTTTTCGCTTCGGAGAGTAAACGAGGGATCCATCGACAACAAAGCTTTCTCACACCAAGATGTTGATGTAGGGTGGCATTAATGCTCCTCGAACTAATGCCTACAATCTTTTCGATGTCCGTATAAGTGATTCGTGGGTATTCTCGTACCAACAATTCAGTAGTCTATACATTTTCTGCCGTTACTGCTGTTTGCGGGGCCCCGGTTCTTTGGTCATCTTTAAGGTTAGTTTTACCCCTTTTGCAAACTAAGCTTCAGCAAACTAAGTATGTCAAAAGTATACAAAAAATTTTTACCCCGATTCTACACTAACAAGAGATAAAATTAACGTATCCCTATGCCAGAATTTTACAGGAGATAAAATAGGAGGTAAACTTAACCCTGCAATTATTGCCATTATAAAAAAAATACAAAATACATCAAAATTGATGTCTAGGTACTCTAAATTTAATACTCTAAATCATTTATTTTTATTTTTAAAAGACATAAGAATTAGATGCACTGAAACTTGTATTTACCTACACAAGAGGCTAATTAAAGTATATTGCTCCCCACATTCTAATGATGGCCCCAATAACTTGGGTCAAGTATTTGCTGATTATTTCTTGTTTGAACAATATCCATTTCATGGTCTCGACTCTCTGACATCTGCCAAGAGACTGAAAAATGTAAAGTACCTACCTAGAAAAAAAATGTTTAGATAAGTTAGCCATATGTATTGATTGCAAATTTGCGATGTTTTGCACAGGGTGGTTGTAACAGATGATTACTTTAATATGCACTGGTAGTCCATCCACAGAATTAATAGGCTTTAAATCCTCATAAACTTCTTTACACAAATACAAAACACAACCTTTGAGCATCCGAAACCTTCGTATAAATTCATTGTTGGGGAATTCCAATGGATTAAGTACTCTGATCACGTATCAATCGCCGATGTAATTTTCTTTCATGTTTTTCAAATTCTGATACGTAAATGTAGTTGCAGTAGGCTCGAGACATCTTTTTGGTATTAAAATGGTTTGAAGATAAATTTAAACCCACGTTTCGAAGTGAAATTGTCCCTTTCAAATGTCAAAAGAGGATACTTTTTCTCTTTCCTTTGACCCCATGCTACGGACGAGGGGATATATGTCTACTCTTTCTGTCAAACGGATATGTGCTATAAGGATAAGGTAATTTTATCTCTTGTCAGTGAACACAATCGGGGTTATAATTTTTGCCCATGCTCGCAGGGTGGATAAAACTGAGCAAGTAATAAAAATTTTATCCTCTCCCCGTGGATATATTGTCTCCTGCCCATGCTTGCCCGGCTGAAAGATATACCTTCTTATCCTTATGCGGCTTTCCGCAGCCGTCATCCGCTCGCCCAGATGACAAAGAATCGTACTTCACTGCCCTATGCACTGCCTGAGGAAGTCTCTAACTGTACAGTCAATCTTGTACAGCTCGAGGACCCTCTTTAGTCACGTATGGGGCACCGAGTCGAAATCCTTTCTGTAGTCAATCTAGGCGGCGGAGTAGTTCCCGACGCTTGCGTTTTACCACTTTCCCAATGATCGCGTCAATAAGGGATGATTCCTTGGTTCCTCGACCACCGCCCCGAAATCCATTTTGAGCGCGCGACATCGCCTGATTTGACTGCAGATGACGAGTGATTCTCGCGCTCAAAATGGATGTTAGTGTCTTGTATATGGTCGGTAGACACGTGATGGGGCGGTATTGGCTCATGTCTGTGGTACCCTGGTCTTTAGGAACCAAACGAGTGGTCCCAGTAGTGAAGAGGCTCGTGAGCGACTTCTGGTTGAGAGCCTCTTGAAACTGTCGGACGAGTACAGCGTGACACACCACGAACCCCTTAAACCATTAGTGATACAGCCCGTCAAGCCCCGGACTTTTCCAGTTCGAGGCCCTACGGACCGCCTCAGCTACGTCATCCGACGTTATGATGATGGGGTCCATGGGCATAATACCCGCACACTGACCCACCACAACTTGCGACCAAGGGCCCTCGCTCTGGTTTACGGTCTCTGATCACAGGCTGCGTCAAAATGCGACAATGTCGGCCTGATTCGGTGCTGGCCCCGTTCCACTTACCATTCATTGGTCGCTCTAATGATTCATAGAAACTCCTCTGATCACTCTGAAAGAGTCGACAATCTGACATTTGACTGGGACAATCTGACATTTGTCTTAGCAAATGCCATACTGACGGTGAGCACAATCCTTGACCTATTATTGCCTGATCTGAAGCATGTCAGTCTGTCGATAAGAGCCATAGCCTTTGCGATACGTTATTTGAGCGCAAGATATACCGAACTCGGTCTGCCAAGTTTTGCTCGGTGACAGTTAAAGATGGCTCCAGCTCAGCAAAAAGTCGATGCATGCTTGTGCGATACGCAAAACCTCCAATTTCGCCCCCATTCGCCCCAAAATACGCCCTTAATGCATTGCTATTTATAAGGATTGTCCAACGCATACGACGTACTTCACCAGTGACGGGTGCCGATTGCTGGGCCTGCGAAGATCCTGCCGACACCAAGCCAGCTAGTGGGGATGATAGATGCGAGGGGCTGCTGGGTGGCCGTGCAGCACCTCGCGCTCGGCTGGCGTTTTGCATGATGTCGCGTTCATCACCAGCTCCAGACGCACCTTGGTGACCACCAAGCAGCGGCCCTTTGCGTGTTCTTCCAATTTCCATCATCCGTTTTAGTGGGCGCCGTTTAACGGGATACGCTCACACCGGCACCGTTTCGTGGTGAGGTTATGTGCACCAGCGGGTCTTTGCACCTTCAACTTTTGCCAAGGCACGGCACTAACACCTTTTGGCAAGGTGCTGACTGACTGCGCTGACGTAGCGGTTTTGTCACATAACCGTTACGTCAGCGGGCGATGGGATTTACTTATTACTATTATCTACATTAGTGCTACAAGAATTAAGATTAAAATCACCAATACGGTCATATTTGAATAAGCACATAAAGCATTTTCTCTGTAAGTTAGAACATCAATATACTGATAACCGCCATAATTCGGTGGTCGGAACTGGTGTTCCGACCTAAGCTAAGTGGTCACCACACCACGTAAAACTTTACATGTTTGCAGTTTAGAAGTACGAATACTAGTTCTTTATCTGGTGACATACCGTCAATATTCGAAATCACCTGAACCTCGTAGCTATCACGCACGGCCAACAATACTCCTCCCCAAACAATGTCACCTAACCTATCTCTTCCAACCACAACATATGTTGAGGGAAACAGTTCTTCATCAGACACAAAGCTAGAAAAAAACGTCTCAGTCAAGGCTATAATGTCGAAATTAGCTTGTATCACATTATTATGAAAAGTCTTTATTTTAATACCTAAGATGTCAGATATCATTATTTATTTCTTATTTATTATACGCTAAGGAGTATGTTAGGGCTGAATCTGAGTGACAGGGTGAGAAACTGTGTGATAAAAGACGAGTGTGGATTGCAAGATGATGCGGTGACCAGGATTAAGAAAGGAATGCTTCGGTGGTTTGGTCATGTAGAAAGAATAAATGAGGAAAGACTGACAAAGCAAATTTATGTTTCAGAAGTGAATGGAAGAGTCGGAAAGGGACGTCCTGGCAAAAGTTTTTCTTACGTGGTAGAGCCATGCTGCAGATATAAAGGTAGCACGGTCGGCTCACCAGGGAAGGACCACGTCTCACAAACCAGCGTGAAAAGTCCGATTCGTTATAAAACCGGCGACCCTTTTACTGGAAACGAGGCATTCCATCTCAGTCCTCACGGGTGACAATTCATCTGCATTTTGATTTTTAATGGAGGATAGATGTAGATGTCTATGGGCCGCAGCAACCACTTACCATCAGGTGGACTGTGTGCTCGTTTGTCACCCTATTCTATAAAAAAAAAGTTTGTAGACCAAATTGGCGATATATTAAAAATGGGCCAAATTAAGAGTACCCACCGTCAAGCATGTATGCGTGGGTATATGGATGTGGAGGAGGCGGGAGAGGTATGTCAGGATCGTGCTAAATGGAAGTCTGTAGTATCTGCCTACCCCTCTGGGTGACATGCGTGAGTGTTTATGTTATGTTATGTTATTTATTAAATAAAGTTTTACATTTTAAGAAGACCGATCACATTTCTACAGCCTACTTTAAAAACCATCAAATAGCTTTTAGCAGAAGCAAAGTGTATATTGTGGACAAAATGTGTTTGATTTAAATTTGCACAAGGTGATTGTCTTGAAAGTTTATTAAGACACCTTTTCATGCAACATATGGGCCATGAGAATCTATTAAGCATTTCGTAATTTCGTGTCGATATCCCCTTACAACATTGTATGAGAATGTGTCATTGTTTATTTAAATTCCCAGTACGACCACAATTAGTGTAATTGCGATCCGATCGTGTAAAAAATATGTCCGAAAAAGTGAACAAAACGCCGTCAGTATCTTTAAGTGAAGTTTTGTGTGCATTTGAAAAACAATTCGGCTTTAAAAATAAAATAAAGTGGGCGACTGCTGTTCCAATAGTTTTATATCACTTACTTGCAATTTATTGGTGTTTCCATTACAGTTTTCCTGTTAAATGGCAGACAGTATTTTTCGGTACATCTCATATGATTTTAATACTATATTTAACATATACTTGTGGTTATTGTTTATTAAAATAATATAAAAAGTCCAACATTTTTGCAGCTTCTGTAATGTATATTTTGAGCGGTTTTGGAATCACGGGTGGCGCTCATCGATTGTGGACCCATAAAGCTTACAAAGCAACGTTACCCATGAAACTCTTTCTCCTCGCTTGTTTCGCCAGTGCTGGTCAGGTAACAAAATTGATATGTTCTTAATCAGCTTATCCATTTTGTACAGACAGAAACGTTACAGTTCGTACCCTAAATTGTGTTGGATTGTGATCTTTAGTATGTGTATACTTCTTCTTAGGCATTTCCTAACCCGCAAAAATATGAAAGGAAAGAATCTGTTAAACCGGTAAGATAACTGTTCTTCCTTAAACTTAATTTAATATTTACGTACCTTTTGTTACGTTAGGTAACTTTGGTAAAACAACTTTAAATAGTCATCATTTAAACAGTCACTTGCTTAAAATAACTTTAAAAAATGCGATATGCAGCAGTAACTGACTCTCTGCATTTTAACTGTTTTATACTTATCTCCGTTTATGTATCTTATGTCTTTCCTGAATGTAACACATTCCGTTATCAAAACCGAAATCAGAAGACCCTACCCGTCTGATTCAAACATAAGACATCATTATAGGAAAAGATGGTAATGTGCTCCGACAAGAACGGGATGAGAACATCATCAAAAGTGCGAGACGTCTGTTACTGCAATTGTCGACCCTCTCACGATCTCGACGTTCATGACACATTCTCCCTACGATAGGAGAGAGAGGGAGTCTAGCAGTTGCCTTTTACGGGATTATAAAGATAAAAATGCAACGAGGGATCTAAATATAATTAATTTTGACTAAACTCCGTGACGTAGCGTCTTAGCATTGGCTGCAGAATCGAATTTCCTACAAATAATTGCACCGGGTCTGTATGTTTGTCCTTGTGCGATTTATGTATGTAGTACACATCTCTACTTTACGGCAGAAAATGCTAAAGTAGGGGTAGCTTTTTTATTTTATTAAAGAAAGTATTATCGTTATATTCTTAGTACCTAATAAATACACACATTATTTATAGCTTTTCTTTATTTTCATAATAAATAATACTGTAATCGAACATTTTTCGACCAAAATTGATCTTATGATCAAAAAGTGGGTACGCATAGCGCTCTAAACATAAGTACTTAACTGGTCAAACAAAACATTTCATTTTTCTGTAACAATTTATTTGAAGGGAAAAAAAATAAAAATATTTAACTACTTTGCTTGATTTGAATTACGCTATGGCTGTATCATATTGCGCAGGCAAATCAAGTGTATTGTTTTGTGCGTAAAAACACGGAGAAAACTGATTTTCTCCAAAATTTTACTTAGCTAGACCGAGTTATCGCTCCCGTAATGAGAACGATTACAAACAAATATTTATAACATACCTACCTGTAAGGCGTATTGTAGTAACATCGTCAGTGTTTTATTTCTTATAACCTTATTCATGTTTTTATGACCTCATGAATTTAAAAAAAATACGTGTGGCACTCGGGGACTGCCGCGGTAAAGCTATTGCATAGCATTTTTATCAACTTACGCAATTATAGTTATTTATTTATTTTATTTATGCAGTTTTTTTCTTTGTTTTTTTTTTCTTATATATTAATTCAAGTTTAATAAACTTTTTGAGCGTGGTGACCGATAAGAAAACAATTTTTTTCTTTTATTGAATAAATGAGAAGTTAAATACGTCAAGTCGCACGCACACAAACACCGTGCCGAAGTCTGCCGAACTGAAAGGACGTTAGACGATGTACGGCTTTCAAAGCCGCACCCACAGAGTACATTGTACACTTATATAAGGAAGCCGCACCGCTGTGCCGGTCGGAGTGGGGGGTGTTAGGTTTATTTTCGTTACGGAATTTCTTGATTATCGCCGCGCTCAAAACCCGCGATAAAAGCTATGCAATAGCTTAAAAGTGTCCATTATATGCAATTTTCGTTCCAGAACTCACTGTATCAATGGGTGCGTGATCATCGAGTCCATCACAAATACAGCGATACGGAGGCTGACCCTCACAACGCAAACAGAGGTCTATTCTTTTCTCACATAGGATGGCTTATGATGAAAAAAAATTCTGAAGTACTTCTCCGAGGTAAACAAATGGACATGAGTGATATTGAAGCGGATCCTGTGCTTAGATTTTACAACAAGTAAGCATTACAACTTTGACCTAATGGATAAAAATTAAGTTATAAAATTTTAATTTACGGATTTATTTATTACTTTTAACTTTTTCAACCCCCGTTTAATTCCTTTATTTTCACAAGTCCACATCGTCCAATTAGTTTATATAAGCTGAACTTAGGTCGGTTTTTAAACAAAATAAAACAATAAAATGTGTCAGGTTAAAGTTGTAAATTAAGACTGGTATAATTATTGCATAAATTTTTAAGTCGATTGCTAAACCTTTTAGAGAATGTCCCAAATATTAATTTTTGTGTAGGCATCACCCATAATTATTAAGCTTTTTTAACTTCCCGCTAAGAAAATCGAAAATTTTAAAAAAACCCTTAAAAAAAGGTTACCCCAGAAAAACAAAGTTTTTTTTTTTTTTTTTTTTTTTTTTTTTTTTGTAAGTATGTAAACCTTTCATAACTTTGAACGTCTTGATCGAATGAGATGCATTTTCCGGCGTTCTAAAGATCTCAATGTAAAATAGATTTGGTGATAATATGAACTGATTCGGACGAGCAGATTTTGAGAAATCTCAAAAATATATTGAATGAAAATAACAATCGGTTCATTCGTTCGTGAGACATATATATATATACATATATATATATATATATATATATATATATATATATATATATATATATATATAGAAATTTGGAGCGCTTTGCATTCGAAATTAACGGGAAGTTTCTGGATGGCCTGCAGGGTCAACCTATTTTTGTCCATGGTACACCCATGATACGAGTATAACCTGATGAAAAAAAGTACTTAAAGGTCAAACGGACAAAAAGCCGACACCAAAGCACTAGGGCTTAGGATTTTTTGGTGTTATTTGCTATTAGGTGATTTCCAGGTGCTGATCCGAACGAAGGTTCTGCATTAGTTTATATAAGGTAAGATGATCCTGCCATAAAATTGTTTGGTGAGGGCACCAGACAATTTTGTGGCGATTCGGGATGCACAACAACCCCATATTTTAGTTAAGGTACTTAAATACATTAGGCTTCGGCATCATCGGTCATCGCTTTTCATGAGCCTAAGCCGCCCGTAACGCTCTTGTCAGATTATTATGACAATGTTGTTCTCACTATAAAGATATATTGTATACGCCAAGGTTAACAGACGAAACTGACTGTACTCAACTGGGAAATAAACTGCTTCCCGACATTCTCTTAAATATATCATTCCCTATCAATCAGTTGTCTGAACATATTCGTCAATCAAAAAAAAGCTAAATTATTCTCCCTTATACTTCAGTTACATCAAGACAATGCTTTCTTAGGTATTTCAATTACTTCAAGATAATGCTTTGCTACGTGATACCAACTACAATGAGCATATGGTTGTGGGGAGAAAACTGGCGTTGCGCTGTAGCTTGGCAGTGCTTCATACGATTCCTGAGCATGTTCCACAGTGAACTTACAGTTAATAGCTTAGCACATGCCTATGGATACAAACCTTATAACAAGTATGTATACCGTATCGAACTAAAAATCTTTTTAATAATGGATTATGATACTGTTCTTTTTTTGGTCACCGATAGTACCTATACTATGTATTATGACAATTAAAAATGCTAACAATTAGTTAATATATTGTACAGAAAACTGTATACTGACAAAACGTGTAGTGGCGGTGAAAGAATATCCACTACCTCATATCGTCCCGTGGGTGTCGTAAGAGGCGTCAGAGGGAAATTGAAACAGGTGATGGGCAGCCGCATCTTCCTGATAACAACTAAAAATTATTAAAAAAAACTGTGGTTGACAACCCGCTCGCCATGCGTGGCAATGATGCCAAAATCCCCCATAGAATACTATAATACACAATAGAATGGCTGTCAACCTTACTTCGTAGGAGGATTGGCGTCGCCGGGAGCACACATACAAGCAATCACGTTATGACTACTACAAACACATTTTAGACTTTTGATTAATGTTTTTGACACATAAATGTTTCTTTATTTTTGTTTCTAATATTCACAAAATATAAATAGTTTGGCCTGGTTGTAGAATATATCTCCTTTATTTAAATTCGATTTCCCGTTGGCTTTCGACACGATTTTATTATAGCACAATTTGCCATTTTTTTATAATTTGCATGCAGCGACGCTTGACACGAAAATTGGAAACGATTGATTGTGTTGCCATTTATACGTGTAAATATACGTGTTAGTGGCATGTTAGTAGCTACACGGGCTCCGCCCACTCCCCCGTTCTATTATGTATGTATTATAGTATTCTATGCAACCCCCCCTATGAGGGTATACGAGGCAATATGGGTGAGGCCTATGTTAAGCAGTGGACTTTTATAGGCTGTGCTGATGATAGAAAACTAAACTAAAGTGACAAACAAGCTTACATTCCACCTGACAGTAAGTAGCTACTGCGCTCCATGGACACCTTCAAACGTCAACTTCAAACAAAGATAAAATTCATGGTCACATCTGGGAACTAAGATTGAATATCTGAGCCTATAACTATACTGCCTATCTACACTCCAGACCAGAACCCAGCATTGCAGATACTGGCGGATAAAAAAGTCCTACAAACTAGTTAAAACTTTAAATTTAAAAATATAAGCTGGAAAAAGGATTCAATTTAATTATAGTCAGTTAGGTCTAGTCGATTTCTCACTATGTACCTTATATTTATCCTCGAAAATAAAGTTTATTGTTTATTATTGTACAAGTTTATATTGTACTCGGTATTAATATTTGTTAATTATTACCTAAATACTCCATTATTCGTTATATCAGTGTAAATACTGCAGTAATCTAACGCAGTTTATACTTCTTTTTTTAGGAATATAGTCCCGAGAGAAAATCGTTTTGTTGCGACATGCACGTTTGGAGAGGGGTGGCATAATTACCATCATGCTTTCCCTTTTGATTATAAAGCTGCCGAACATTTTGATACATTCAACTTATGCACCACATTTATAAACATTTTTAAAAGAATTGGATGGGCGTATGATCTTCGTGAAGCGACGCCTGAAATGATTAATGGAATAGCGAAAAGACTGGGTGATGGAACGCCTTTGCACTTTCCTATGCCAATACAATCTGAAAACTAAACAACCAAAGTAACGAAGTGAACCAAGAGGTTAATCAAGCAAAAGTTTAATATTTTATTCACCAATTATAATTATTACTTTAATCTATTTGTTTCAATAATTCCCTAAGGGGGGCTGTATATTTCTGTATGTTTATGATCTCCAGAACTTATTTGCTGAAATCAACACGACTGGCTTATCGATCGGTGTCCCGCACTATAGCGCTGCTTGTTCGTCGCCAATATGTAATTTAAACTTAACATATGCGAGTGGGCAAGTTACTGCTAAGTCCACAAGAACTTGAAGACTTGCTTGAACATAAATCTCCTCCATAGATTAATATGGAAATCTATGTAGGAGATCCATGTACGTTATATTTTAATATTTAACCGTATGATAGATCTCATTTTAACTTATCTAAGTGAACATGTAGCTTGTAGACTAGTGTAAAAGTAATAAGTTACACATATTATTTTGCTATGCACAGACATCTTCTTATTTTTAAGATGGTTTTAAGGCAAGGAAAATTCTTTACATTTTTTATTCACTCAAAAGTTCACTGCTATACTAACGTCTCCTCCATAGATTGCCTCAAAATGAGATAATTGTCATAGGTGGTGGCGACACACACGGTCGGTTCAACTGATCATTCCAACTGATCAGTTCAAATTAGAGCTGTTGATATTTTTTAAAATATCGGATTTTCGATATATCGATAATTATAAATATATCAATATCGGAGTGTTATATATATGTCGCAGGTATATTGTCAAAGCCGTGATATTACAATTTCACTAGTGATATTAGAATTGAACGGTATATTATCTATCGACTTCATTTCTTACAATTTAACGGGCGCACTT
This sequence comes from Parnassius apollo, assembly GCA_907164705.1. Classification (NCBI taxonomy): domain Eukaryota; kingdom Metazoa; phylum Arthropoda; class Insecta; order Lepidoptera; family Papilionidae; genus Parnassius; species Parnassius apollo. The sequence continues at coordinate 11,596,317 of CAJQZP010000178.1, forward strand.
CTTCGAATATAATCGTTTATAACTTTTTCAAAGCATTAAACGACATTTATATTTTTTTGTTAATCTACACAAAAAATTTAAAAAACTACTTTTTTTGAAAAAAAAATCACTTATTTGGTTATTTATCAATTTTTTAGCGAAGCGAGCTCGGGACTTAGGGCATCCGTTCTCGGACTTGTTAGGTTAGAAGGAGATGGCAGGGTCGAGTGAGCGAGCGATTAGGGAGGAATAGGCTCCCACGAAGCGGTGCTCCGTCGACAGGGCCCGTTAAATTGTAAGAAATGAAGTCGATTGCTAATCTACCATTCAGTTATATATATATATATATATATATATATATATATATATATATATATATATATATATATATGTGTGTGTGTGTGTGTGTGTGTGTGTGTGAAGCCGTGATTAGTGAAATAGTAATATCACGGCTTTGACAATATACCTGCGACATATATAAGTTTATTTATCGATATATCGAAAATCCGATATTTAAAAAAATATCAATAGTCCTAGTTTGAACTGATCAGTCGGAACAATCAGTTGAACTAACCTTGTGTGTCGTCCATTAGAATCGTAGTTTTTAATTACTAGCATTGAGTTTTTATTATTAAGATGCTACTGTCTAACTCCTGTTTGAGTTTCTCTCTACACGACAGTGACGACACCCACGGAATGATATGGAGTAGTGAAATTTGAAAAGCTCATTAACCTTTATTTAGTTGAAACCAATCATGTCAGCCTCGAGCTCAGACGCAGAGTAGCCAGCCTGTCGTTATTTAGGAATTACATGCTTTAATCCTTCCCTCTCTTTTCCACCATCGAACAACCAGCCGCTCGGCTGGTCTTCACCCCTTTGTGGTCGATGTTCCACATGTTAGAACCAAACGATTTGCTATATTTTTTGTAATACGTACAGCAAAGGAGTGAAATAATTTGCCGGCGTCTGTCTTACCGTCCGAATACAATCTGAGCGTCATCAAGGCAAGAGTGAATAGGTTTTTATGGAATAGGAGTGAATGGGGTCACTTACATCACCACTTGCCAACGGGTGGAATTTTCGTCAAGCACTGGCTTGTAATAAGTAAAAATAAAATTCATTAATAACAGCCAATCAAAGTGAGCCGTGGTAGCTCAGATGGTTAGCGCGGTAAAAGAATACATCGTGAGGAAACCTGCATGTCTAAAAATAAGAAAAAAAAATATTTCGAAGACATGTGAAGTTCGCCAACACGCATTGAGGCAGCGCGGCGGACAATTCCTTGCCCTAAAACCCTCTCAGTAATCAGCGTAGGCCTGTGCCCAGCAGTGGGACGTATATAGGTGGTAACTTTAACTTTTTACCTTTAAAGTCTACTACTGAACATAAGGCTCTCCAAAGCATTGGGAGGTATATAGTTTCCACGTTTGTCTAACAAGTTGGTCAGGTCCCACAATTTTTTTATTGTTTAGTTGTTATAGAATGATTTCTTATATTTACGCGAACATTGAACATGATTAAAACTACTTTTACGGATTTTACCGCGTTTATTTTTACTTTTTATTTTTAATTCCCGACGTTTCGGGCGCTTTCCAGCACCCATGGTCACGAGGGACTGAGATGACTGACGTCCCGATGTCATTGTTAAACCCGGAGTACCTTCAGCTTTTTTAATTATTGTTTATGGTCCGATCTATTCAAAATGAACTGACTATGTCTTGAGTTCTTGCAGTGGTATGCTTGAGTTTAGTTTTAATTTTATTGATTATAGGATCCCAAGCAGGTGGTAGTACCCAGCCTCCTTCTCTATTGAAATTAGGATGTTTTTTAATTTCAATAGCCTCACGTATCATCCTTGGTAGGAATCGGTGTTCTTTCGCGAGGATTTGTGGTCTATCAAATCTGATACCAACCATTACATCAGTTTAGATAACTTAGGCCCTCTCTACAAATGGCGGCTTTCGTTATATAATACTCTGTGGCGACGATTAATACCGCGAAACTAATTGGCACACTAGAGAGTAGAAACTAAATTCAAACAATGTTATTATAGCTCCGATATGCTAAAATAGGAATAATAATTGATACTTTGGCAGTGGGCGAATTTATTTAAGTTGTATACTAAGATTACTCTGATATTATGTTAGCAAAATATTATAATAAAGTTTACGATAGTGCAGGTAGTAGGCACTATTCATACTTTCTTTATTCAGGAAAATTGTCCGTTTATGAAGAATGGTTCTCCTTAAGTCCTTAAGTCAGCTCAAATTCTAATTTCGCCCCACTTGCCCGCGCGTCGTATGCTATGTACCGACATGTTTGTAATCACTAATACTGAAAGTAGATAGGTCGTTAGACACTTATTTCATAAGGTTTATCATATTTATGCCTGTTTCTTAACGCCAAGCCAGTCGCTTCTTATTTTTATTACGGTTATTTCCCATTTTAATTTTACGTCGTCCTGTTGCGTAATGTGTATTCTGATCCATTCAAAGGCCGAAGCGAAACTGACCGGGCGGCAGGAATCACGCTTCAAGAGGCCGATAGTTTAGGTAATTTCTTTTTACAGTGAAAATAATGGTATTTTAAAAAAAGTATAAGCACTGCTTTATATTGAGTTCAGTTAGTATGAAAAGTTTCATGATCTTATTTAAAGTATTTTATGAATAACAGCGGTTTATTGTTTATTTTGGAGGCAACTTTGGATTTTTTTTTCTATCGAGAAAATTTTACGGAATCGTGTTTTCGTCTAACATAATCCTTAACATTAATCCTCAACTTTACCATACCTATATTTATTTCAAAATTAATGTTGCAATATTTTCGGCATAACGGAGGTTCTTGCTAAGCCATTTGAGGTTATATTTCCCCTTAATAGAAATATATAAAAGTTTCAGAGATGATTTTAAATTTGATTGAAATTCATGAATTTGTTGGTCGTGTTTCTTACTTACATTTTATAAGTACAATATTATTACGAAAGTAAAACTTCAATACTCATATGAGCCCTGTTAATGTATAAGATTTAAGAGTACTTTGGTATAATTTGGATCGTGATCAAACTTTAGCGGTCTTGGTTGGATTTAAAAAGTTATGTCGTTAGGAACTTTTATGCATTACTGGCACTAACGTGGATATTGATGAGTAAAGTGGATATATAACTTAGTATTCTTGTAGTAGTAAAAAGTTTGTAGTAGCGAATTAAAATTATTTAGCCATTAAAATTACATTAAAATAATTTTAAAATAATAAGCTTTTTAAATAGTTAACGGTGAGTAATGGTACCACCTATTTACTAAAATGCTTCTTTTTAACTTTATCATTTTTAAATCCATTGCTATTTATTTTCGTTTTTTCTTTATACGTAGATGTAATAGATAAATACATAAATTTCACAAGGACACACATCCAGACCTGGAACAATTATTTTTGAGGCGTACAAATATTTGTTCCGTGTTGAATTCGAACCTGTGGCTCTTAATGAAACCTATTTATTGCTAATCCACTGTGCGACGAATCCTTCAATTTGAATTTTGGCATGCATTTCATGAAACTTAGAGAGTTAGTGAGCAAAGAGCTGATTTCTGTACCCTCATACCGGTTTTGGCATATTTAAATAAAATTTTTCAAAACCAGTAGTCAGTTTCGTCCGTTAGTCAGTAAGTTGCAAAGCATGAAAGCGGAGTGGAGATTTGGGAAAAACCTATTTTATTCCTGTTATATGTACTAATAATTTGTAGAAAAGTTGCTATTTATTGTATCTATTATTTCCTTGAAAATAATATGCCACCTGTGTTATTTGAATAGTACACTGTTGTAAAAGGAGACTAATAAAATATTGCGTAAACCTGGTCCGAGTAGTATTTACGTTGCTCTTTAGACTCTGCCTAATAATAATATTAAGACATACACACATTTTGAAACAAAAAGTTGTCTTTTCCGACAGTAAAGAGGCGGATGTTTCTTTTTTATATCATGTCCAGAATAGTAATAAGTTTCTCAAGAGGAAACATCCAGACCCAGAAAAATTATTTGTAGGCCATACAAATGCTTATTCCGTGCGGGCTGCGGGCTGCGACCTTCATGCTCCAATCAGACAGAAAACTGGTGATACACAATTTCTCTGGAAGCCCATAGGACGGACGGAAGCTTCAAGACAAGCGCTTTGTACCAAATCAGACCAAAGGCCTTCGTTATGTCCAAACTAAACACCAAAGCCTCTCCTTTGGACTCGATCGCCTGCGCCCATCGGTGTGTTACTCGTAGATAAACAAGAATATTTATCGAATCCGCGATCCTTAGCGCTGCAACTCATTGCTAAAACACTGCGTCACGGAGCCGTCAATACTGTACCGTTTTTTTTTTCACATGGGGAAATGCCTACGCACACCCGCCTTTTGTGTCAGACTAGCAGGGCCACAGGAGCGCTTTCATACACATCCACGGTCCCATGATTCCCTTCTGGGAAGAAGATTCTCTTTCCTTCTCAGATAAGGCGCGACAGAACATAAGGTGCGCCTTCCTCTACGGCCCTCAACTCAAGCACCAACTTTCCTGTCCCCAGCGATTGCTCTTCCCCTGCGACTCCATCTCGGCTGGAGGACACCATTCATAGCCTACCAACTGACATCCGAAGTGAGCCCGCCAAGTCCACTTTCGGCCGGTCATTCACCTCAGGCCAGCCATGTGGTTTCCTCATGGTTTATCATGGGTAACTAAACCACGGATACTAAGCCGTCCCACCACGACACGGCGGAAACTCGTTCAGAGGTGGCATACTGTACCGATTGTCATGCACAATCCTCTCTAGATTCTTTCACATCCATATAATTATCCAAGTATACATGGTCATTGGTTAGGAGTGCTCATAATTATCAAACCATCACTTTTGTCTTACCTGCATTCACTTTCATTCCCCTGCTTTTAAATGATACGTTGATTATATTATTGTACCTATTGGCTGCTATATACAGAGTCTTAAATATTTTAAGATACTTTAAGGTACTTAGAGAGTTTTTACTAACCTGAAATGTTCACCAGCCTTCCCTTTCCTTAGCTATTAAAATGATGTTATTAAGTCTATACTGCGCGATCGAAACCGCAAAAGAGGTAGTTATGAATATTTTAATGATAAGGTGACGTTCATGAATCGGGGTAGGCTGACAATTTCGTACGCCAGTATGAGTCTGCCGCTGCCTCTCGAAAACCTTTCTGCCCATCATCGGTTGTCAGTCTTTCGAGCTATATAGCAGGCCCATTGCGACTTCGGCTCACCAATCCATTGGACTATGTCGATTACTCTGCTTCTATTGCGGGAACCCTCACTTTTAAGTCTATCACGCAGAGAAACCTCGAGCATAGCACTCCATAGCTCGCTGAGCGACCTTGAGCGTCTTGTTCTTTGAGATAACTGTGTTGTCGCGTCTCTCTTCTCTTCTTTTCTTTTCTCATCTTAAAATGCAACAATGGGAAATAAACCAGGAGATGGGCAGCAGCGTCTTCCTAATTATATCTAAAAAAACATTTGCCAAACTTCTGCTTGCCAAGCGTGGCAACTAAGACAAAAATCCCCATATGACCTATTATATGAGGGAGACCTATGTACAACAGTGGACTTTTGATAAGCTGTTACAGTAACGGTAAACAATTACAAAGATTCCAATGGAATTTTATAGGGTTAATCTAAAGATCAAAAAATCTTACATTAATAACTGTGTCGATATTTTGTACCAAGTAAGTACTGTGGTAATCGCAAGCATAATTTTTTTGCCGTACTATGGGCACCACAGAAATCTAAATAATATTGACTTATTATTTAGATTTCTATGATGTGACGTTCTATGTGTGTCTACCTGTCGCCTACTCGCCTATTCCCGTGTCCTCACGGAGCTTAATGCTCTCCTGGACACAAATCCACAGTGCGACCTGTTTGCGGATGAATGGACGGTAATAGTCTAAACTGAATGCCTGAAGTTTTGTGAGCGAGAAAAAGAATATGTTATCTTTAATTAATATAATTTGTTTAATCGCAAAAATAAAAAATAACTTAAATTCAAAGTACTTACTAAACTTCTTTTTATGTCCTTGTAAAATTAGGTCGATATCGCGGAAAAACGTATAGGTAATGGTATGGGTACGCAGTGTACAGTGGCGTAAAAATAGGGTGGCAGGCCGAGAAAAATGCCATGGGACTCGATGCGATGACTCTCCAGCCGGAAGAGTTCCCGGGCCCGAGAGGGCTGTGAGCACAAGAGGATCTTCACATTTATTATTACAACGTTTATAGTGAAATATATTAGTTTTATCTTCAATTAGTTTAAGATAGGTAACGTGCATTGTGTATGCAGTTATAGAAAAAAGTTATCAAAATTTCAATGGATTTGTTGGAAAAGATATCATCCAGTCAGTTTCAGAACGTATCCGGTAGGTAAAAAAATCCTCGTCACTTTAACCTCTCAGGTCCTAAAGAGTGATTAAAACGCAACGCTGCAGCTGGAAGCTGGAAAAAAATTAAGTTTTCTTGTTAATTCATATTTTTGCCGCAAGTCTTCTGTTGTGGCGTGGGCTCTCGGATAATCCTATAGACATAGGTACATCATGTGACTTACACATACAGTGCCGGATTAGTAGTAGCAAAATATATCGGGAGGCCCTTGTTATGCTATAGGTAGGTTTTTAAATATAAAGTAAAAACAATTTAATACTCAATAAGTTTTTTGCGATCTATAGGTTACAATTTTGTTGGTGTTTAATTATAGTACAGTAGTTTATTACCAAACGTGAGATTGTCCTGGTAATTTAAAATGATTTTGATAGGAAACTAACAACTTAAAACCGACGATGTTAACAAATAATTGTAAATGTTATTTAATACATATTTCAACGTTTATATTTATAAAAAAGTATATTATATTTCCAGGAATAGCTAATGCTATATTTTATTAATGGAGTACGTAAATTATGAATATATTTCATATTAGTTTATCTGTTTCTTTTATTACTTTTTAAAAGTCTACAAATAAATATTTCTAGAATTCATGTGGTCAAATTTAAAAATAATATTATCCTTATCAGTTTCTTCAAGTAATAACAATCAGGGAAATAATTCAGGTGTTCATAACTCATAGTGTTCCCTAAATAAATATTTTATACGGTTCAATATCGAAAATGAATACGTTCACCACTGCAGTAATTTATCATGCGAGACAATAAATGCGCTAACTAAGCAGTTTCTAAATTGGGGAAACATGATTCTAATGAATTGTCCATTATGAATTTCTATTGAACTTCTGGAAATGTATGTGGCTCTAAACTCTAAACGGGTGGTCACCCACATCCGTTTTGAGCAACTCGGCAAACTGCACTCATACCTCATGTGCTAATTCGCCGTCTATGCTGTATTCAAAACCATTTGCATAAGCACAGACCATTATTCGAGTTTCTTTCAAAATCTCTTTGGCTGTAATATATTTACATAATAATGGGGTTCAAAAATTTATTCGTTTGTGTGCTCGTGGTGCAGTGCAAGACACGTCTCGACGCGTACTTCGCGCTGGCGATTATTGAGTTTGCGGGGCACCCATTTGACAAGCTTTTTTACCTTGCCAATTCGACGCCAAAAGACCAACATTGTTTTGATGCGAATGTCGAAAGCTACTGCTAATTCAGTCGTTGATTAAGTGTCTATTACACCTTGTTAAAATGTTCCACAAACACCAGTTAGATTTTGGTATGCTTTCATGCGTTTATCTAAACTCTAAAGCAGATGCCAAGTTATCAATAATGACAACAAACACTTCAATTTTAAATTATTTAAATAATGAATGAATGAATGAATGAATGAATGAATGAATGAATGAATGAATATACTTTTATTGTACACCACAAACAAATATACAGTTAACAAAACACAAAAAAGATTATAATATTATGTAAGTACAATTTGGCGGCCTTATCGCTACATAGCGATCTCTTCCAGGCAACCAAAGGTGTAAGGATTAGAACAGTGAGAACTAGGTAGGTGGTGCAATATAAATATACATAATATAATAGCGATTTATAGACAATACATGCAATAAAATAACATACAAATAACTAATACATGAAATTATATAAATTGCTAAAATATAATAAAAATAAAGTAAAACATATATAAATATAAATATACATACATATATATAAATATATAAACAAACTTACACATTTACTCAAATATAGATATATATATACATATACATAAAAAATTCCTCAAACAATAATATAAAGCAGATAAATACAATAGATACATAATCACTTAATTTATTCTAACGGTGTTAAAACGACTGAGACAAGTAATGCTCTTTAAGTAGTCGCTTAAATATAACAATCGTTTGTGCTTCACGTATACGCAACGGTAGGGCATTCCAGAGCTTGATAGATTGGACAGTAAAAGATTTATTAAAAAAGGAAGTATTGTGAGTTGGAACCCTTAAAATGAATTTTCTTGAAGAACGTAGAGGTTCTCCTGGAAGCCCTACAAAACTAAACTTCTCCTTTAGATAAGGAGGTGTAGAAGGGTGAAATAATACACAGTACAGAATAGAAAGAATATGCATATTCCGGCGAAGTCGGATAGGTAACCACTTGAGACGTGAGCGAAATTGGGAAATATGGTCAAATTTGCGCAATCCAAATATGAACCGAATACTAGTGTTTTGAAGTCTCTCAAGCTTATTTAGCTGGTCCTCAGTTATGTCTACATAGCTTGCGTCAGCATAGTCGAGAATCGGAAGGAGAAGAGACTGTGCGAGCATAATTTTTGTAGGAATGGGAAGAAATGATCGAAGGCGACGCAGTGAACTAAGAGCGACAAAGGTTTTCTTACTTACCTCATTCAGTTGGCGTATCCAATTTAAGGAGTTATCGAAATAAATACCAAGATTTTTGACACTGTCAAAGTAAGGAATTACAATTCCATCGAATTCGATAGGTGGTACGGAGGACCAGTCAATTCTTGAGATAAAGCTCCGGCTACCAATAATAATGGCCTGTGATTTTTTGGGATTAACATTTAGGCCGTATGACTTACTCCACTCATGAATAATATTTAAATCGTTATTTAATGTAGAGATTGCATTCGGCAAATTCTCAAGAGTTGACTGGGTGTAAATCTGAACATCATCCGCATACATGTGGTAGAGAGAAGATATTTTATGAGTGATTGAATTAATGAAAATGGAAAAGAGTAAAGGTGACAACACGCCGCCCTGCGGCACGCCTGCAGTAATATCACACCAAGATGAGTGAGTTTCATCTACACGAATACACTGCCGACGGCCACAGAGATAACTTTGAAACCAGTCAATTACTGATGGAGATATGTTAAGGGAACACAATAGACTCAACAGTATATCGAAATCAACAGTATTGAACGCATTACTGAAATCCAGCAAGGTCATGACTGTGAGTTGTTTATTATCCATACCCCACCGTATGTCATCAGTAACTTTGATTAAGGCAGTAGCCGTACTATGACCAGGACGGAAACCTGATTGTAAAGGATTCAACAAATTGTGCTTATTAAGGAAAAAGGGTTAGCTGTTGGCAAATAAGTTTTTCAAGGACTTTAGAAAGGAAAGGTAAGATCGAGATGGGACGGAAATCAGAAAGGTTGACAGGATTGGATCTCTTCGGAAGGGGTATAACATGTGCACTCTTCCAGGCTTGAGGGAATTTAGACGAAGAGACACATGCATTAAGTAAATAAGTAATAGTAGGAGCGATAACATCAAGGAGAGGAATGATCATATCACGGCTAATGTTGTCGCTACCGACAGCTTTTGAGGAGATGGATAATATGATCTTCTTAACATCACATACAGTAAACTGACTAAAAACGAACGGAGGATAATTAGGAGTCGGAGTTACAGAAAGAGAACGAAGTGTTTGCAATTTCTGTTCTCTATCAAAAGAGTTAGAAGGATTAGAAAAATGTTGATTTAACAGTTCAACATCAACACAAGGAGGTAAGACATTTAGGGATGTTCTTCCAACTCCAACTGTTTTAAGAAACTTCCACACTCTAGATGAGTCGCCGTTCTCGACTGATGTATGAATATGGCGTCGTTGTGCATCTCTACATAATGTATTGCAGCGATTCCTGATTTTGGCGTATTTCCTTTGGTTTTCCTCTGTTTTATTCCTCTTAAGCTTTGACAATGCTACATTTTTCTTCAAGATAAGTTTTTTCAGATCATCAGAGAGCCATGGAGCAGGTAAATGTTTGAGTTTTACGTAATGCATTGGCGCGTGAATGTCATAAAGCTGAGTAAGTAAGGAACAGAAAAGTTCAACTTTATCATCAATGCACGGTACTCTCTCAATCACTGACCAGTCAATGTTATGCGCATCTTCACAAAGTTGGTCAACATCCATTCCTCCAAAATTACGTCGCAGAACTAATTTAGGTTTGATTTTAGGAGGGCGTAGTTTATACGAAAGGAAAATTAAATCGTGGTGAGAGAATGCATCAGCAGGACACTGTCCGTGTTTGAAAACCAGTGTTGAAGATGACACTATAATTAAGTCAAGAAGGGAAGGAGTACAGTTAGGAAAGTTATGAGTAGCAGAAAGGGGTAGGATTTGCATATTACACGCTTCAATTATAGACTTAAGCTTTATAGCCCGATTGTCGCCTTTAAGCAAACAGGTGTTAAAGTCTCCCATCAAAATAGTATGACTATACGTAGGGACTAGTGATTCCAAAAGAGATTCGAAAGAAGTAAAATAGTTTACAGAAAGAGAGGGACTGTAGAATACTCCAAGAAGGATTTTGTTCTGAGACAGGGAGACCTCAACCAGCAAATGCTCAGCAGAATCAACAGGGGGTGGTTGACATGACGAACTAACAATTTTAAATGGAAAGTAGGATCTAAGATAGATCGCCACGCCCCCGCCACCCCTATTAGTGCGATCATTTCTAATTAGATGAAACCCGGGCAAAGAGTAAGAAGTAGAAGGCAGACAGGGTTTTAGCCAAGATTCTGAAACTAAAATAGCGTGAATATTTTGGGATTCAAATGACGCAAGCATGTCAGGATAATGAGCCGGAATGCTTTGGGCATTAATATGAATAGCATTGAAGTTATTCACACAGTCTGAGAAACAAGAATTTAAGGTAATGTTGAGTGAAGGAGAAGCAGTTGTACTGTGATAACTAACGTCACTATGTGTCTCATCATCTGAAGACAACGTCAGAAACAAATCACTGTCATTACAAATGTTTGAGGATAACATAAATGCTATATTAAAATATACAAATAAATTTATACTACTTATATACACTTAAAAAATAAAATATAAATAAAAATGCAAGATCCGACAGTACCTACACTATTACAACCACCAGCAGCATGAAAGAGAAAGCATATAACAATACAACAACTTAATTAAAGAAATAAAACAATCAGTTAAATAGTAAAACTTCCCAAAACTAGCTGTCTGACACCAATAAATTGTAAGAAGAAATTAAACACGTCAGACTAGGCAGTATGGGTTTATATGCCTTTGCCATACTAATAAACTAAAAAAAGAAAGAAATCAAAGAATGCTTCTGCTTCTGTGGTTACAGGCTTACAGGTATATTACAATATAGACGACGAATATAGATTACTGACTTGGGTACCAATGTCATTATAAAGTTAATTAAACGTAAAAATTATTATCAGAAAATAGAAAACAAATAAAAAGAATTAACAATTAATCTACCTGTATTGTGCAATGATTAAAATAATTTGAGTAATATTCATCAAACCAGTGCAAACCCATTATGAAATTAATGGCATAGAAATCTATGGCAAAGGATAATATTAATAATAAATACCTGATAACCAAAAGTTACAAAAAACAAGAAGAAGAAGAAAAATAGTAATAATATATGAATTGAGCTGCTGGAGTAAATGAATAAAAGCGGAATTACATGAGAAACACGCCACAACCATCATTTTTTCGTCATCTTCCTAGCCCTAGCTGTAGTAACACAGGGCTTGGGAGCCGAAGATGCCGCCACGGCCGTCGCCGGAGTCAAGGATGAGTTAGTAGGAACACTACCAGCTGCGTCAGGAATGGCGATCACCTCAGCCACGGTGTACACCCGGTGCTTCGTGCCATCGGACCCAAGCACCACAACATATCCGTCTCGTGTCCAACATTGCGAAACACCAAAACGCTTCCGAGCAGCAACGAATGCCTCATGACGGCCCTTAGTCATGAACTCAGATAGTGTAACTCCGCTACCCTTTAACTTGGTTTTGGTATACCAAACTTTGTCACGCAGATCCTGATCTTGAAATTTCACAAGCAGTGCACGAGGCTTGTCTCCGCGGGGGCGCCCTAAGCGATGGCATCTGGTGATAGATCCCTCAGTTATTTCTGGGATGTTCAGTCGCTCCGATAATAGCTTACTCGTGCAATGCACTGGATTCCCATCTCGGGCTTCTGGCACTCCATGGACAAGCAAAATCTTCCTCCTGGTCCTTACTTCCATTTCCTCTTGCTTCCTACAGAGAAGCTGGAGTTGAAGTTGCAGGTTCTCAAGTGCTGACAGGACAAATGCCCTAAAGGTATTAAATTGTGCATTAATGTCGGAAGATGGGCTTGTTGCAGGGATGGATGTTCTGACCTCCCTCTGGAACTCATCCATACGTGAAGTGAAGTTCAGCGTTAGCTCTTCAATTGACTTCTTAAGCAAATCCATGATGTAAATTAAAGGTTATTTAAAGGTCAATGTCAGGTGACAGTGAAGTGGCAAAATAAGTTTTAAGTTGTGCACAGTGGAAAACAAATTATTAGTAAACAATGCTGGTGGATTTATGTAATTATAGGTACATTTATATACTTGATTGTTCTTTATTTACTATTTTTAAACTTTAAAAATCAGGAACGATTTTAAATATGACAAAACACTTTGCGCCTACCCACCAAAAAAAGTTAAATTATTTACTAGGTAAAACAGAATTTCAACAAATCCGTCAAGTGTAACTAAAATCGTTAAAATGGTCGCACTTTCTGTTTGACTTGCGTCGTATTTAAGTTTGTTGCTGATATTCATGACAGCCTGTCGGATCTTTGGCTTTTGCTTCAATATCTGAAAATGTTTATCGTATTGTTTGAACATATCCACATAATGATTCATAAAGGGTGTACGCCTACTAAGGTCTATATTAGACGATTGCAGCGACGCACTAGTCGCTTGCACACGTTCTTGTATTCCATTCCACGTAATTGTCATTATTCTCGTTTCACGCATTTGATGTATCGCTTGCTTAGGTTACAGCCTATATACGTCCCACTGATGCCCATCAGGCCTCATCTCATTTCTGATAGGGTATTAGGGCAAGGAAGTGTCCGCCACGCTGCCCCAATGTTAGCGAACTTCACATGTCTTCGAATTTTTTTTTCTTATTTCTCAGACATGCAGGTTTCCTCACGAAGTTTTCCTTTATCGCCGAGCGCGTGGTAAATCAGCACTGAAAATTGCAATTAACAATTTCATTGGTGCCGGCGGGAATCGAAACCGATTTGCTCGCGTACTGTAAAATTTACAGCGAACACTACCCATCTGAGTTACCACGGCTCTTGATGCAATTAATTTGATAAATTTCTCGCAGGTTTTTTGATAAATATAACATGTGTCCTTTTCCCTTATGGAAATAAGTATGTCATATGGAGATATAAACTGCAGGTGACAGTAAATTCCACATTTTGGTTGTGCGAAGCAGAATATTCCGCGTAAATCGCAAAGTAGTGGACCACCAACATTCGAGATAATGAAGACGGATTTTCGAGTTCTGACGCAGTGTACGATGTACGAAGGTGAATTTTAGCAGCTGAAATCAATAAACTGATACGGGGGACCCCGCTCAGAAATTAGAACAGTATTCCATATGAGGCCGAATTTGCGCTTTGTAGAGCCGCAAGCGGTAGTCCGGTATGAAATCCTGTCTCAATCTACTGAGCACTCCCAAGTTTTTTTGATGCCAGTTGAGCCTTCCCTTCCAAGTGCCTACGAAACCGTACTTCTCTCGAAATATCGACGCCAAGAATTCCGATGATGGCTGAGGTAACGAGGGGAGTGCCCTGAAATCAAGGAGATAAGACAAAGGGGATATTTTTTGCGCTAAACACACAATACTGTGTCTTTTGGGGATTACACTTTAGTCACCCCCAATCTAGGACTTGGTTCAACAAATACTCGGTTTCAGACACCGACACTCAATGACGTGTTCCCGAGAACTATTTGCACGGCCGGTGTATAAAGCATCGCCAGTGCTGTCGTCTGAAAACAATAACGATAAATATTACCAGTATGCAACATATCATTGATTTGCAAAAGGATAGGTTAGCACGCACCCTTGTGGACCACCAGCATTCACTGGTTTGGAGTCGGAGCATGCACCATCGACTACGACCTTAATACTCAGATCTATAAGAAAACTAATGACCCATTTGCATTATTGCTCGGGAAGCCCATAGGAGGGAAACTTTGAAAGAAGCACTTTATGCCAAACCCGTTCGAAGGCCTTCGCTATGTCCAAAATATGAGGCCATTTGGGGGATTCCATCAGGCCCACTCAAATTTGCAGGAGCGTCCATACCAATACAGGGATCTGCTGCGCGTAGGCACTATGGATGACGGGATCAAAAGTTCCATCACCTGAAGTACCACATCGGCGACAGACTCAGTAACGAATTTTGTGAGATCATCTAGCGAGAAGATAATCCGCCGCTATGGGTAGGATGCAACATAAATCCACATAACATCCCAATCCACCAACCTATAGCGACGGCTGCCTACATTTCGTGCCTGCAATGAAAAAGTGATGGACACTGTACTCCGGATCAGTAAAAAATCCGAAGAACCAAGAGAGCCATCGACGCAGACCGAATAGCCGTCCGGATGACAGCTCAGCAGAAGGTCTAACAGAGAAGGTGTACGATCCTTTACATCTGGAATCTGCGTGGGGAAAGTGACCAGTTGTGTCCATATGCCTATATAGGCAAAGCCATAAAAGATTGATCGGTAGTACTAGTATGAGAACCGAGCCATTCGGCGTATTGGGCGATGAAACTTGTGCGTTTACTGTATGAAATTCTGTATTCCATTTTCCCCAACGAAATAATCGGTTACCAATTGTCATTTGCAACGTTTCACGTTTATGTGATTGTTGATATATCAAGTAAATTAAATATACCGTCTTAATAAGTCCTATTTTAAAAAGTTTCAAAGTTGTCAGGAATTTCTTAGAAGTTTCATAAAATTTTTAATTTTATTTAAGGCATAGGTATAAGCTAGCCTTTTAATAATCGTTTTATTACTAATAATTGGGTAAACCCTTAATTTTGCTTTTCTTATACTGCTTCTCTCTTATTTCTGCAATAATTCAGCAGAATTTATACCCTGTCCGTATCAAGCAATGTAATGGAGCAAAGTGATTATTTAAGCTCTTGTTTGAACAGCGTGAGAGAAAAGCAGAACAAAAACCCATAGCGCTTTTTACGCAACGCTTAAACTACAGTGTGAATTATGATATTTGTGGCAAAAATGATCCAAAAGACGACTGGACGAATCTTAGATAAACATATCCAAGGGACGGATGTAGTCGAAAACAAAAAAGCAAACTCTCTCGAAGATTCCGACAAATAACTAAAGTAGAAAACTTGATGGTGATAGAGAATCGATACTGCGATTAACATTTTTTTTTATACACGTAGGCAGAATCGGCTTTACCTAAGGTGTAGGGTGCGCAGCAAACACGGGCTCAGGGTCTCTAAAGATTCGTCGCTCGCGCGCCGGCACTCTCAAAGATCCTGCGCTCTTGTTATTTTAGTTTTTTTATTTCAGTCTTGTTCTTGCATGCATTTAAAAGAACGTACCAAACGACGACTGTTCTTCATGTGTAATATTTGGAGTGCAATCTACAATAATTGAAAAATATTTGGATTGTTTCAATTCTATACTTTTTTTCACATAATTATTGTGTTATTTCATTCTGAATATTATGGCAAGATAATGAGAGGCGGAACTCAGATTTTTGAATAAGGGCGTCCTGTATTGTACAAGCTCGTCATCAAAATTAGAGGTACATTCAACCAGTTTTAAAAATATATCATTATCAGAATCGTAAAAACATCTTTTCGAACCATTTCAACGATAGGAACTCTTTTTTACCTGTATTGGACCATGGTCCATTGAAAATATCCTCCGTTTGTCGGATAACACTTGTGGCCATAACGCGAAATCGTTTATTACACCTTGTCGAAGTATATTCGCTTCGGTACAAGCAGGTTCTTCGTTTTCCTCGACTACCGACGATAAGGACAGCAGCAGCGGCGGAAGAGACGAGTTCGCTGTAGAATTATCTTTGTTCTCATATGTCTCCAGGTGTTCAAGAATAAACTTTTTGATAGAACTTGTGTTCTTGTTCCGCACCGCACTAGGATAAACAAATGAAAAATCTGAGGCAAGTACGTATCTTTGATATGACTATTACTTGCTGTTTGTTATTTTCATGGATTTAGAATTTTGCTGGCTATTTTTGATTAGCTCTGACCCCGGTGAATGTCGCAATAATTGTGGTACCAAATGACAAATATAACCTTTTATATAATTTTTATCAAAAGAAAAGCAGATTTACTTCATATTCACATGTTTACTCAAACATGATCCATTGTGTCAAGGCTTATTTCGCAAAACTATGGTGTAGCGATTAAACACAAATTGCGGCAAGCGTACACGCGAATTTGAAAAATCTCCGCACGTCCCTGGCAATTTGAATTTGAAACTTTATATTGTTCTATTACAGCCGAGTTCGCAACGATTGTCGGAGTCTTTTCAAACGAATCAAAACAGGTGCCGGCTCGAGCCTTTGGTAGCGATGTGAACACTATTCTCTACGCTAATATAATCTTTAATTATACCGACACGTACACATGACTGGAGGGGTGTCACGTGTGAGACACCCCAGACGAGATGCTGAGCAACTCAACACGCTGAGCAGACACATCGCCCAGACCAGGCAGCAACCGCCCCTAGACCATCGGCCACCTCCGAAGCAAGACTCCATGGGACAATACCAGCTGAAACTTCTTCCTGAGAGACGCCAAGATGTTCAGCTCTGAACATTGAAACGCACCCACACTGTGACCGCGTTTGACCAAAAGTCACGTAATTCAATAGGTTTGCTAAATAATCATAGAAATGACGTAAATATTAACCTCAATGCAATCATATAAATTGTAATGATTTTTAATAAAATCCTCTTTCAACGCTGGACGACGTCTACGTTACTACCGACGACATTCCTGGTAAGACCTGCCTCTCACTGCGGCCGGCACGTAAAGCCGTTGGTCCTGCGCTTGATCTCTCTCCGGTCGTGTCGGTTTACCGTCCCATCGGATTATGAGAATGAGGGAATAGAGAGTGCACCTGTGGTTACGCATACACTTGGGCACTATAATCCTGTCCTGCGCCGATGGCTAGTCTCCGTTGAGGCTGGCCGCCGTGACCGTAATTCGGTCTTCAGGACATTATTATATGGTTTATACTGCGCTTGGTACTAGTAATTTTACTTTTAAACTTGTTTTCTTAACCTTACATTTACCTACACATAATATGGACGTCCGAATATCCTAAAACTTTCATACTGAACGATATTTGACACTCGTATTTTCGAGTTTAGTTATATTTTTAGAAATGTAGATGCGGACGTCGGCTTATCGGTTTATTTCATGCTGCACTATATTTTAACATTTTACATTTGGTACTAATCTGCCTAAAAGAACTCTTGTTAGGTATTTCGTAAGCAACCCATAATTCTGTTGGAGTATAAGTTACCTTCTGATTGAGTACAGGAAGATGGACTCAATTGTAGATATTGACAGGTTTCATAGAAGTTTGTTTTATTATATTGTGACCTCTGACTAATAACCTAATATGGTCTGGAGAAGAAACTCATTTTAATATAAGGTTTTACTGCATTAACTGCCAATAGGTTGTTAATTTCTACTAATAATAATAGACCGTGACATATTGTTGCTGACATAGCTCCGAAAATATAATTTATTTACTTGACCATGTTGAGTTTTGGTGCTCTCACTGCATCTTAAGGATAAGTGCGACTATTGTACCTAATCTGTACGAAATTACTCTCTACTTAACAAGATTCATTTTTGTGAAAGGCTATTTTTGTTAAATTATGATATTATGTTTGGTTTTGCAGTTAATTGAAATAAAATTTAATTTTTCACACACGTTTTCTAAGCTTCTAAGCGTTTTTTATCATTTCTAGAACGAAACATTTTATAAAAGACCAAAGTGACTATTTTACACCGCATGGCCTCCCTACACTAAAATACGAATTAAACAATAGCGAAAAATGTCATTAAAGCAATGATCATTAATGTGTGTTTTTTCTTTCTACACAAGAAATTAAAATATAAATATATTCATGGTTATATGGACGTCAAATATCGTGCGGTATGAAACTTTACCGATAATCTGACGTCCATATATAGAAATATAACAAAATTCAAAAATATGGACGTCAAATACCATTCAGTATGAATGTTTTAGGATATTCGGACCTCCATATTATTATATGTAGCTAAATCTAAGGACACGAAAACAAATTCGAAAGTAAAATTATCTACTAGCACTAAGTACAGTATAAACCGACAAAAAATACCAAAATATGCCTTGAGCACTAAATAAATAATCAACATAAATAAATAGTAAAATGCAATAATCAACAACAACGATATCGAAGAAGTGGACGTCAAATAAAACTTAGTGTGAATTTTTAGGATATTCTGACGTCCGTATATGGGTAAATACTCCGTTCAATGTCCATGTCAAGTACATTAATCAACTTATACAAGTTTATTTACGTAAGTTACTAAATATAACCAAAGAAACTTAAATGCAAGCAAGCATAAGCGTGGAAAGTTCTCAATGTGCGTAGGTCACAATACGGAAGCCAATTAGAGCACGATTTGCATGTTATTAGTAATATAGCGTCCAATATTTATACAAACAAATTGTATTTCAACTAACTGCAAAGCCAAACATAATATCCTAATTTAATAAAAATAGCCTTTCACAAAAATGAATCTAGTTAAGTAGAGAGTAATTTTGTACAGATTAGGTAAATAGTTCGCACTCATTCTTAAGATAGTGATCATAAAAAGTAAACTCGCAGTGAGAGTCGCAAAGTGAGTTGGTGACTACCAACCAACTAATCAATACGATCAAGTAAATAAATTATATTTTCGGAGTTATTCATGTCAGCAACAATACGCCACGGTCTATTGTAGAAATTAACAACCCATTGGAATAATGCAGTAAAATCTTATATTAAATGAGTTTCTTCCCAAGCTCATATTAGGTTATTAGTCACAATATAAGAAAATGAACTTCTATTAAACCTGTCAATATCTACAATTAGTACTTATTTACAATAGTAAAATAAATAATAATATAGTCAATCTATAATGTATCACGGCTGGGCAATCCTAGATATTTTTTCGTATTTAGTAAACGAATAACTAGTAGTACAGGTAAATTAATCATGATAACTATCTGTTTTTTTTTTTTGCCGGAGACAAAAATGATATTCCTTATTTTTGGTAACTGCACATTCTGTGGATTTATTTCATTATTTTGAACAATATACGAAACTTAAGTGACATAAATTAAATCTAATCCGAACCAGAATCATAAAAACTGTATTATTTGTGCTAAACGAATCTAATAAAGATCCGTTATTTTTGTCTCCTGCGAAAAAAACAGACTACTATAGGAATCTATCGAATGCCTACATAAACAAAATATCACCTATAAATAAAATATTACAAAGCGGAATAACTAATAAGAGTGGCAACGTCGCACCATACAAAGGAATTGCGTTAAGCAGGAGAATAAATTAAAAACTATGTATATTACGGAGATTCTGAATATTTTTTAATATGGAACGGAGTCCTGATTGGTTTCCCTCCGTCTGGCAATATACGAATGGGTATTTGTATATCGACATATGGTAAATTTTCAAAGAAATGAGTTAAACACTATCTTTGAAATTGTTTAATGGACAATTCGCGGCAATTCGCTGCCATAATGTATAAAAATTGCCTACAAGTGGTGGACGCTACAATAATGCGATATGAAAGGACGTAGAATCAATATTGTGATGTATATATACAACATGTAACGTAATTAACGCACTTTGAGTAAGTAGTTTGTTCAGAATCGTTTATTGAATTGTTTCCTATCATTTTTAATATAATTAATTTTTTATCCCAAAAATAATTAAAACTACGACTATCACAGTCACATTAAATCGGTACAGTTAAAACAAACTGAAATAGACCTAGAATAACTTAAGACAATAAGACTTTTAAGAGTGCAGTTTTATTTGTATTATTACTAATTCCGTCATTAAATAAAAATATAGAAAACTTAACTTTATTTCAAGCACTTTAAAGTCTGCGTTCGTGGATTTGTACTGTGACCACAACATTCTTCCGGAATTAGTATAACTAATTTGATAAATAATCAGTGGATAAAAATGTTTAACTAAAAATTCAGTTTATGTATTATGATTGTAACATAATATACTAATTGGGGTGTCTGAGGGTGTGCATTAATTACGTTATATATATATATATATATATATATATATATATATATATATATATATATATATATATATATATATATATATTTCTTTTAAATATTATTCCCTACATCATCACTTCTACGTGGTACAGGCACGCTGCAGCTATATTAATTAAGGTTGCAGCAGGATGGGTCGGTTATACAGGGGAAAAACCACGCCCTTACAGAAATGTTGGGTATGGAGAACCAGCGACCTTTTTTACTGGTAACAAGGGATTCTGTCTTAGACCTTAAGCGAGGATGGATATAGGTGTATACGGGCGACAGTATCAACTTACCATATTGTGGACTGTATGTCCGTTCATTTTTATTCTATTAAAATAATCATCA
Organism: Parnassius apollo; assembly: GCA_907164705.1. Taxonomy (NCBI): domain Eukaryota; kingdom Metazoa; phylum Arthropoda; class Insecta; order Lepidoptera; family Papilionidae; genus Parnassius; species Parnassius apollo. Next base: position 11,617,337 of record CAJQZP010000178.1, read on the forward strand.
GCCGGTAAAAGTCAACTGCTCGATATGGGCTTCTTTCATTGTAAGAAGGAATTACGATAATCCTTTAATCATCACGTCCGACTGGCGAATTGAAATTGACGATCGCAGTAAATATGTAACGCATCTCTCGTTTTTCGATTGAAAGGCGTTCAGTATAAAGACAGATAAAGAGACAAACTTAGTCCACAGTTGTAACGATGTAACTATAGTATTATTTGTTTAGTTGACTGCTGGTATGATTGCAGTAACTAACTTATTTCGTAAACACATTTATATATCCATTGACATATTATATTCTACTAGCGATAAGCCCCGGCTTCACACGGGTTTTTTTATAGGATAGGGTGACAAACGAGCACACAGTCCACCTGATGGTAAGTGGTTGCTGCGGCCCATAGACATCTACATCTATCCTCAATTACGAATCAAAATGCAGATGCGTTGTCACCCGTGAGGACTAAAATGGAATGCCTCTTTTGCAGTAAAAATGGTCTCCGGTTCTCTACACTCACAATACGAAACACAGCAGCATTAAGCTACTATTTAACGCTGGTATTCTGTGAGACGTTACACTGGTGTTCTTTATGGATCTCGACAAAAGCGACACCTACCGGGTCAATTGTAAATTTAAACCATCCAAAGATACACACAAAAAATTCATCAAAATCAGTCGAGCTATTTTCGAGTTTTAGCGGGACTAAAGGGCAGCTATTGGTTTTTATATATGGAGATAAAATTTTGGTGTTACCGAACTCTGATAAATTAAGAAAGACAGTGTAAAAATAATAGAAAGCAACAGTACAGGCTTGTTTTAATTCATTCAAACATAACAGAGGTTACATCTTAGTTTGATCACACGTTTTTGACTACTATTCCTTTTTTCATATGAGTCCATTGAAAATTCACCATTACGTCCATTCTTAGAATACGAGAATTAAATTATAAAACCCATCGAGATCGTGATTACACTGAAGTGTGCTTTCTTTTGGCAGTGGGGCGGTCGAAGACCTGTTTCATTCCGCCTCGGAAGTTGGCCAACCTCGCAGCCGCACCCTCATTGTTCCAAGCAGAGTCAAATTCTGTAGTATCTTGATCCACCAAATGTGTGTACTTCGTCCGACCGGATCGGCCAAATTTCTTCACTTGCATCACCTATCAACATAATACTAACGTTGACCAAGATTGTACAATTGTCTATAATTTCAGAGTTTATATGTTAATAATTTTATATTGTATAATATACACCAATTTTGTCTACGGTAGCAAATAGCAGGTATGGTTCGCAAATAACATTCAAACGACTACCCTTTATTGCGTTTCTGATTAAGAAATTACTACATCATGTAACTTAAATTTGATACTTTTCTAAACTACATTATTGTAAGAAAAATCCAATTGCATGTTTCTTTGATTACAAGAAACTATGATGTCGTTTAATAATGTTTTCATAGAATTTCAAGATCTTTTTTGCCTATAAAGTAAAAAAAAATAATTTAGCTGTCACTCTACTAAACCGGCTGAATGCCAACTCAATCAAATTAATTTATTATCAAATCTGGCCGAAATTTTTATGGAATCATATACACGTGGGATTAAGTTACTGATTTCCTTTAACAAAAAAATCCGTAAACTAATACCAGGGACATTTAATGAATAAAAATAATATAGTCCAATTGATACCCTTCAATAATCCCCGGCACGAGTCGTGAGCACACTTTTTATTGGTCGATATGACGTTGACCACGCTGACGCTCAACGTGATTGGTTCGTCAGCCGATTCTCGTCGCCTATTGGGTTCACACGTATCATTCGGCTACCGTACACTTCAGAGCAATTTTAGTGACAACTTTTTAATTAGCTTATTTTTGTCAATTTTTTTAATGACCTCTTGTTAATTGTTTTGTTATTTTTTGTTTTTACTTTTTTTGTTTTTTCTTGTTGTTAATTATTTTCGTTGTTATAATTTTGCTGTTCAGTTTTGATATAAATATGCAGATAGATAATAAGAAATTCAACGTAACATAGACAATCCCGAAATGACATTACATGAAAAAAAAATAACTATTATACTATAAAGGAGTATAGTTAACGAAGTTAACCGACTCAGAATATCTGGTCATATTTTGACCAAATAACGAAGGAGCTTATCATTAAAGTGGGCAAATATGACTGAGTCTAGTTCGGAGGATCAGGATGACGACAAAGATTATGGTGATGATGACGAACTCGAAGATGAAGGGGCCTCTACTAGCACCGCAACTTCAGAATTTATGGAAGGCATATCACCTCTTTCTTCCTCTTATTAAAATATACAATTTTAACCACATGTAAATTGTTCGATTGAGTTTTACAGACATGGGAAAACATTAAATACTATATAGTAGATAATAAAATAATGGTCACGAATATCTGAAAGATTTCTGTATCAAAGTAAAGTTTATGTATACAGGTAAACATTTTCAAGTCGGCGAAAATATTCAATTACCAATTGAAATAATAAAGGAACCCAATAATTTTGAGCGACAGTGTACCTATGCTGGCTCAATCCCCACCACAGTTCACCTGTGCTCACGACTCGTGCCGGTAACTATAATTAATAGTAATTTTGTATTCTGTATTATTTAAACAAACCTTTGGCAGAACAGTCTTATCGAAATGATCATCCAATGTTGGTCCAGAGAAATCTTGTTTATATACCTCATCTTCTTTGTCCAAGTAAAACGCACCTCTGTAACATAATGGTATTTTTTTTTATTTATTTAATTTCAGAACATACAACTATAAGAAGCGAAGTAATTAGGGGGAGGAAGAATCCATTGCACTATAATAATACATATAGGCGGACTTCACATGTCCTCATATTTTTTTATTCGTTCGACATAATAGTATCTAATAGAGTTACGTTAAAAAGTTTGAACTGGTACAACAAATTCTTTCAGTAATCCAAAAATAATGAAAATATATTTCAAAAAAAAATTTTACGCACTTCATCATCAGCATGTATTTAAAACGACATGTTACATTCACACAACAATGAACAATAAAAAAAAATATAAAATAAAACCGAATCATAATCGATAATAACGATAAACGATTTACGTAATTGTTATCGCGCAATATTCGCATATCTAGTTTTAGGTACTGTCCTAAAAACTATGGCCGTCTTTCGATATACGGTTATGCACCGCCAGTATACTGCCGCAGTATCCTAGGAAAATTATATGACGTCATAAATCGCAGCCATTTATCTACTGTGAGCACTGGCGCTTTCAAGATAAGGTGCTCTCAGTACTTTGAGCACGTGATCAAAAAACATAACAGCGCCTAGAGATTAAACAGATTCCACAAATGATTGTTTTTATTTTTAATTAATATTGTTATTCAAATAAACTCGCGCATTAAGTTTTAAAAGCAACAACATTCAAATAATGATTTTCTTTTTGAACAGAAAATGTGTACACGATAAATATTTTCATTTGAAAACAATGTCGAAAATGGGGATGACAATATACTGGACTATAAGGCTAAACTGCTATAAGGGCTACTGTTTAAAAAGGAACGCCTTTTTGAACAGTAGCCCTTATAGCAAACTAAAAAGGACAGCTTCACAGTATACTGAATTGACGTCACACCTTACAGTGGTCAGTGTATATCTGAATACTCTGCACAGCCACTTGTGACAAACTTCAGCCTAGTCAAGATAGAACGCATGGACCGTTATATGGCAAATTAGCACTTTAAATTGCAATTTAATATATCATTAGTGCCGGCGGGAAGTTTGCTCGCGTACTACGAAATTACTACTATACTAAGGCGAAAGACAGAGCACAGACACTTTAAACATCATTCATGCATAAAAGAATCTCACACCTGTGATAGTACTTCTGAAGAAACTTGTACTTGCCCTTAACAGATTTATTTGTCACTATCTTAGGGTTAAGACGTTGTTCGACGCGCCGTTCTTCTTCCGTCATGTTACGCATTCGTTCTATTGCCAGCAACTCCTTCTCAATGCTAAAATAAAAATATATTATGTATTTGTTATTTTCTGTTTAACAAGTTGTTATTTATTTAATACAGTATGATGTACAAATAAAAAGTATTTTTATTAAAATCATAACTATTGCCAAAGGTTTAACAGCAGAGAAATGTCTATCAAATAAGTTAAAAACTAAAATGCATAAAATATTAAACTTACGCCTCTCTTTCCTCTTTGTCCCGTTTTATCCTTTTCATTTCACGCAATTTCCACGCTTCATATTCTAGCTCATCATTCTCGTCATCAGTGCAAACATCGTTTATATTACCCTCTTTGTGATCTGACTAAAAAGACATAATATTAAAAAAAATTATTAATACACTTATAAACAATTGAAATTTTTTAAACCTGTGCATTCCTTTGTTCAGATCGTATGGTTTCCTCTACTAATTTTAAGGCTTCCCTACGTCTTTCCTCCTTCTCTTTTCTCGCTTCAGATTCTTCTTTTTTCTGTTGTTTAATTTTCCGCTCTTTTTCCGCAACGGTCATCCTTTCTGATGCTCTAACAAATACAGGTTTAACCCTCGGACCTATAACATAATTACTTCTCACGATATTTTATCCATATTTGTGAAGATGTCTTCTTCAAGCTTTTCTTTTGGGTGCCACAATTCTATCTTGGGTAAATCAAGACTAATGAGTAATCATCACAATCTAGATCTGGATAGTGTTGTGTGTAAGCCATCTCTGTTTATTTTATTCTAAATATATGCGGCCTTGAAATTGCCTTTCCCCTGACCATTGTCCTTAACAGATAAGCTGTATTTGCAATGTTACGAGTTCACAATTTATTTGCTTTTTTTGTTTGTTTTTTTAGTCGTGTTTATTTGCAATCATTCGCACTTGAAAAATTACCAATGATTTTTAGTTTTCCTTACATCAGTAATAAAGCCTTAGATTTGAGTTATTATGGCCCCAATGTAGTGAATTGCATATATATATTCTTACTTAAAAATATGCCAATAATTTCAGGGTGAAAACCCTGTGTATATATTACGAGTGATTGAATAGAACATTCAAAACCTTTTAGGTTCTAACTACAATTTTTAATCTTATAATTTTCGCCGATATTAGATTTAAGATAATAAAATTTAAAGAACAATACTAAATGATAGATATAATTAAACAGAAAAAGTCTCCCCTTATAATTGTATAAATTCTCGGCATACACCTATGTACCGGCATACACCACACTTACTATGTGGTTATTGTGAAGTGGCGGTGTAAGAATATCCAATACCCCATATCATCCTGTGAGTGTGATATAAGGCGACAGAGGTAATTAAACTGTGAGATGGGCAGCAGGATCTTCGTAGTAACGACTAAAAATGAAAACTGCAGTTGTCAACCTGCTTGCCAAGGGTGGCAATTATAGCAAATATCCCCTGAGGAACTCTATGGGGGAGGCCTATGTTCAGCAATGGACTTTAATAGGCTGCAATGATGACAATGATGATGATGATACACTACGCGCGAGTAACATGTTTAAAGGAGTGACAAAGCAAGAATTTCACCATTATCAAACTGGAAGACTGTATCGTAAGAGGCGTAAGAGGAGAAACAAACCAGATGATGCGCAACAGCAGTATACCTAATAACAATAAAAAATTTAAACCTGCAGCTGCCAATCCACCAGCCTAGTGTCACAACCATGTCAAACATTCTCCCTATGAGGCAATCTATGGGGGTCTATGTTCAGCAGAGGACTTTTCAGAGGGTGTAACAGTAATAGTAACATATATTAATATTTATCTATTCTACGTGGTAGAGCCACGCTGCAGCTATATTATGGTTGTAGCACGAATGGGTCGGCTCTACCAGGGAAGGACCACGCTCTCACAAAATACTAGCGCAAAATAGCAGCTTAATGCTGCTGTGTTTTGTATGGTAAGTAGAGAACCGGAGACCTGTTTTACTGGAATCGAGGCATTCCACCTTATTCCTCAGGGGTGACTCAGGGGTAAATATAGATGTCTTTGGGCCACAGCATCCACTTACCATCAGGTGGACTGTGTGCTCATTTGTCACCAATATTCTATAAAAAAATAACAATATTTTTTTAAAAATCCCTTAATAAGTAATAACACAATCTATTAAAATAGGAAGAGTGTAAGTTTTTATCAGACTTAAGTAAATTTTACCCAAATTCTACTGATGCAAGACTCAGAACAATACTTTAAATTTTAATGGATGCTCCAAAACATTACAGGCCTGCCAGACCAGCAAACAGACAGGATAATAAATTTACCAACTGCTCAATTTTTAAACTAACATGTATCTATTTTTCCCTTAAAAAACAAACTCTACAATTTCTATTTTACGCAATCTTGACACACGTCACTTGCTTCTTTTACATCCCTACAACTATGCACCGTCAATTCACGCGCAAATTCACGCCATTAACTCACGACACTAGTCGTGCCATATTCACGTGATGCTCACAATCGTTCGTGAAACCCGCCGCGAAACGGACATAGAAGCTGCAGCTGCAATAACTTTATTTGCTGTGGCAACATATCACTATTTATATGTCCAAAACAAGAAATTTATTAGAAAGCGTAGGAAAAAAAGAAGATGGTGTATGACTGAAATACATCGTCCGTACGCCCGTTGTAGCCCGAAACGAACTGGCACGGGGCCGTAAATGTGGATGTGTACGCGTGAACGCCGCGCGAAGGGGGCGTGAACCCTTTGTCGCGGGAAAAAATACCGACTCAGATGGAGGAACAGCTGGAACTGGCGTGAACCCCGCGAAAACCGTCCACATTCACGTTCACGCCTGTTTACGAAGCTTCACGGCGATAATGGAGAGCCGCCATTAATTGTACTCTTAATTTAGCCCAATATCAATATATTGCCATTTTGGTCAAAAAAAGTTCCGTCTGTGTCAGGATTAGCTGTGACGGTAAAAGAACACATAATTGAGAAAGAGAGGGTGCTCTTCAAACTAGGTAATCACATCATTTTTATTTTTCACGCGGATAGTAGCACATTCATTAAGTAACACCACTAAGTAACACCTGAATCTATTAATTATCAAATCAACACTAACAAATGTTGTAACATGCACACATTGTTATGCTGTCACATAGTATCGCATAATAAAAATGTCTCTATTTTTTAATATGCACTAAAGATCGGATCATGTTGTAATACTGAGCGTTTAAAGGACCATTATTATATGGGCCAACCTAGTAATGTTAGATCAACTTTCTAATAAACTGATGGTGCTATTGAAAATAGTATTTGTTGCAATTTTTACCTGTATCTTCTTCACTGTCCGTGTATTCTGTATCTGAAGAATCACTCTCCTCCTTATCACCATCCAACATCTCCTCGTCCTCATCTCTACCCAGGACTTCTTTCTCTGCTTCTCTACAAATTATAAACAACATTAATATTAATGTGACCATGCTCAGTGACAGTGATCAGTCACTCCTAGAAGAACAGGTAGCAGCTGTTACTAAGGCCATGATAGATAGCTACCATGAATCATGTCCAGAAATCACTCCACCAAGGCATGCCGAGGTAAAGCAACAGTGGTGGGGTGAAGAACTCGATAGGAAACGTAAAAAGGTAAGAAAAGCCCTAAATAGGGCCATGAATACCTCAATGGATGAAGACTGGCTACTATATAAGAAAGCTAAGTCTGAATACAAAAAATGTATCAGGTATCGACGCTCGACTGGGTGGCGTAAATTCTGTGGCAACATAGAAACCTGCGAACAAGCAAATAGGATAAGGAATATTCTAGCTAAACAGAACACGTCGGGATCCATGTCTCTAAAGAAACCCGACGGTAGTTACTCAACATCGCCGGATGAAGCCCAACGCATCCTAATTAAAACGCACTTCCCAGGTTGCTGCGTAACCCAGGAGGCAAACCGGCATGACGACATACCGACACCAACAGTAGAAGACTGGAATTTAGCACAGAGAGTGGTAACTATGGACAAAATCCATTGGGCCATTCACAGTTTCCTCCCCTATAAGGCGGCAGGACCTGACGGCATATTCCCGGCACTCCTACAGTGGGGGGTAAAGCCCTAATAGTCAGACTTGTTGCCATAATGAGAGCCTGTCTGGCTCTTAAATATGTTCCTAGGGGATGGAGGGAAGTGAAAGTCACATTTATACCCAAACCAGGTAAGAGCGATTACACCGACCCTAAATCCTACAGGCCCATTAGCGTCACATCCTTTCTCCTAAAGACGATGGAGAGGATGTGTGAAAGGGAATTAAGGGGGTCGGCGCTAATGAACTTACCACTACACGACAAGCAACACGCCTACAGTCTAGGCAAATCAACAGAATCGGCACTTCATCAGGTAATTACAAAGATTGAAGAGGCCATCCAAAACAAAGAAATATGTCTAGGTTCCATCATAGATATAGAAGGTGCTTTTGACAGAACGAACTTCTCCAGCATAAAAGGTGCACTTAATAGACATAAAGTTGAACCGGCACTGATCGACTGGATAGTTTGCATGCTTAGTACACGAATAATAAAGATTGCTGGTGAATCTCAACCAATCCTAATTAAGAAAGGCTGCCCGCAGGGTGGGGTTCTCTCACCTCTCCTGTGGAATATGGTCATTAATGAACTCATCAGCAAATTAAATACTAATCACTTCTATACAGTAGGTTACGCTGACGACCTGACAATACTGGTCTCGGGAAAGACAGCAAGCATAGTGTGCGACCTGACCCAAGCGGCTCTCCGTATAGTGGAGAGATGGTGCAGGGAATACGAATTAACCGTCAACCCAAATAAAACATTTTTAGTAATGTTCACACAAAAACGAATGCTGAATAACTATCATCTTCCAAGTTTTTTCAGCACAAAACTCCAGCTATCCTCTGAGGTAAAATATATCTATGACAATACAATGACTTATAATCAATTTTATATTTGTCTTACCTTGGACAGCAAACTTAACTGGAATAAACACATAGAAAACAAAATCAACAAAGTTAGTATAACTTTCTGGCAATGCAGAAACATGATTGGCAAAAGATGGGGACTGACTCCAAAAATCATACTGTGGCTTTACGAAACTGTAATTCGGCCCATGATCACATACGGCGCTCTGGTATGGTGGACCAAGACAAATGAAGCCACCACAATTAAGAAGCTTCAGCGCTACCAGAGACTGGCATGTATGGCTGCCACAGCAGCCTTGGAAACGATGCTGGAGCTAACTCCGCTTCATCTACATATACAACAAGAAGCGACTTTAGCTGCCATCAGACTCAAGACCCTAAATCTTTGGAGTAAGAATAGTGAGGGACACTACACACTACTACAGGCATAATTGATAGAATTCACTCAGAAATTCCTATCCTACAAGCCAAATACGATAGGATTCCTAAACAATTCGTTTTCGATAAGAAATACAAGATACAATTAAATGAAAACAGCCAGCCGGAAGGATTAAGCCCAAAAGAGCTTAGAATTTTCACCGATGGTTCTAAAACAAATGAAGGTGTAGGTTCTGGGAGCTTCCTCTGAAGACCTCAATATTCACATATGCACACCGCTGGATACCTATAACACGGTCTTTCAGGCGGAATGTATGGGTATCATTCAAGCGGCCATAGCAATAGATGCTAGGAAGGTTAATGACTTCCCCATCAGAATACTGACCGACAGTAGGGCGGTACTACAAGCTCTGAGTTGCAATGGGGAACTCGGGACTAATATATCAATGCCATCAACGATTAAATGAGGTATGTAAAAACAACAATGTGACTCTGCAATGGATAAAGGGACACAGTGGATCCAGAGGCAACGATGCAGCGGACGAACTGGCCAGAAGAGGATCGGCTCTGGCCACTATAGGGCCGGAACCAATCATACCAATCCCCTTTGGTAACGTTCGTTCAATGGTACGTAGACACTTCACTAATCAACACGCTCAGCTTTGGAAAAATCTAGTAGACTATAGACAAGCTAGGGAGGCCCTACCTGTAATAAACAGTCGCTTAACCAAAGTTCTAATGAGACTGAACAAGCCGCAGATCAGGATAGTAACAAGTGCTATCACAGGACACGGCACCTTTAACGAACATTTATTTACTATAGGTGTTACAGATAGTCCCCTGTGCAGGGCATGTATGGGGGAGGAAGAAACGGCGGCCCACGTGCTACTGAAATGTCCGGAGGTCGCTACGTACAGGGCTAAGCATCTCGGCACGCCAGGGTCACTCCCCAAAGTTGCATGCAACATCAAGGGACTGTTGAGCTTCTTCGGGGAGATCTCATGTCTCATGGAGTTGCGGAAAACAGCCCGTCGCAAACTAACTAACTAACTAACTAATGTGACCGTGATTTCTCAATCAGTTTTAATAATTGCATAAATAAAATTGCAAATGAAACTTGAAATACAAATGGAAAGATTTACTTTGTTTCAGCCAATCCTGAAATGAATGTAAGGCCAATCCTGAAACTTACAGGCTGAATAAAAGTAACAAAAGATGTAAATGTTGTTTTCGTCTATTTATTATTACACTTACACTTTATATTATAGCAAAAATATTAAATTCAAGCATTTGACAAAATGATACAAAGTATTAAAATAACACAGACGCAAAGACCAAGAAACCGTGGTGGCTCAGCTGGTTAGCGCTCGCTGAAAATTTCACAGTACGCGAGCAACCCGGTTTCGATACCCGCTGGCACCAACGAAATTGTTAATAACAATTTTAAATGCTGGTTTACCACGTGATCGGCGGTGAAGGTAAACATCGTGAGAAAACTTGCATGTCTATGAAATAAAATGAAAAAATTTCAAAGACATGTGAAGTTAGCCAACACGCATTGGAGCAGTGCGGCGGACACTTCCTTGCCCTAAAAACCTCAGAAATGAGAGAAGGCCCGTGCCAAGCAGTGGGATATATATATATATATATATATATACAACATGTAACATAATTAACGCACTTTGAGAAAGTAGTTTGTTCAGAATCGTTTACTGAATCGATTCCTATCATTTTTAATATAGGTAATTTTTTATCCCAAAAATAATTAAAACTCCGTAAATTACAGTCACACTAATTCTGTACAGTCAAAAAAAAATGAAATGGACCGTAACTTAAGGCAATAATACTTTTAAGAGTGCAATTTTATTTGTATTATTACTAATTCTGTCATTCATTAAAAATAAAGAAAAATGAACTTTATTTCAAGCACGTTAAAATCTTTGGGTTCGTGGATTTGTACTGTGACCACAACATTCTTCCGGAATTAATATAATTAATTTGATAAATAATCAGTGCATAAAAATGTTTAACTAAAATTCAGTGTATGTATTATGATTATAACATAATATGCTAATTGGGGTGTCTCAGGGTGTGCGTTAATTACTTTACATATATGTACAGGCTATAACTTTTAAAGACCAACATGGTGATTTTGCCTAACATGGGATAAATCCATCGCCAATGGTGATATATCTGAGCATTGTTAAATCAATGATGCATGAGATTATCACCACATATTAAGTTACATAGTTAAAATTTAAAAGTAATCATATAGTACCTGGGTACCTTCATAGGGCTTAGCCGTGAACTATAGCCATAGCAGCGATCACAATAAATCTTATATGTCGCAGTGATACTGGTGTCTTTCCCTAGACCTGCATAGCTGCTCGCATATAATTAAAAAAAGATTATAGTACCTGGCAGCCAATTTAGCTTTTAAGGCTTGTCGCCGTTTCTCTATTTCCTCTTCGTCTAAATCATCTTCACTTTCAGAACTGTGCCGCGCTTCTTCGGAATTTGACTCAGATTCTGGTTCTGGTTCTGCGTCAATAATTTCAGGTTTATGTTCGGCACGACGGTTAGGTGAACGTGTTGCCATACGTAGACGGCGTAAGCGGGGATCGTCAATCTGAAATTGTAAATGCAAACATCAAATTACAACAAAAAATTTCTTGAGATGTTTGACATCCCAATGTCATAGTTAGCCCGGCAACCTTCAGTTTTTGAATATTAATTTTTGATCTATGCAGAATGAGCTTACAATATCTTGAAGTCTTGCAGTGGTATGCTTGAGCTTGGGTTAAATTTTGTTAATTATAGGATCCCAAGCAGATGGCAGCACCCATCCATCTTCTCTATTGAAACTAGGATGTTTTTTAATTTCAATAGCCTCCCATATCATCCTTGGTAGGAATCGGTGTTCTTTTGCGAGGATTTGCGGTTTACCAAATCTGATGTGATGGTGGGGACGAATTTGAACATGTTTACACACTGCAGACTTCCCAGAGTGTCGGTCCTTCATTCAGAACAGTTGTTCTTTCAGAATCATTAAATTTGTAGTATATCATTTTTATTTACTAGGAGGTAAGACATGTTTCCTGCCTAGATGTCCCTCTGGGTAGGTGTAACAATCTTACCTACTCCTGCTGCCAAGCAATAAGTTAAAGTATAAAGAGCCATTTTATCTTAGTCCACAGTGGAGACAATGCATATGTAGACTAGGGATGCCCGATCTGAATTGATTTTCTGGAAGATCAATTCATGGCCATACAATCTACAGATTTTTTAATTGATACAAGGGAATGCAATCTTCACTCAGATCGAATCATATGCCTATAAGATCATATGAAAAAATTGTATCAAATAAAACCTAAACATCAACCGAACTGTAACATACTAACATACAAATTGATCTTTGCATAACTATTGTATTGCCAAGGATAAAGTTCTACTACAGCAATTACCGAAATCTTAAGTATCTATCTTCTATAGAAATAAATAAAATTGAAGTGTCTGTTTGTGTGCATTGAAGTATGTGAGAATTGTTGCAACATCGGTCCCCTCAGAACGGCTGTTTTCCCTAGTTGGAAATACATTAACAAATAGCCGTAATAGGCTAGATCCAGTGCGGTAATTAAAATGTAGATAGCTGGAATTTATAATATAAAACCTGTTTTATAATTTTCAAAAATAGTAATTTGGAAAAACTCAGTAAATACCGTAATAGGCATCGTTAAAATAAATAATTTTGCATGAATATTATGCACGATGCAAGCGACGAGATACCTGCTTAGTGTAACCAGCACTAGTTGAGCAACTCAGGGGCGGTGGGCGGAGCCACGGGGGTCGCGACCAGCGAGGTTCGACAACTAGCGAGGGTGCATACAACAACACAGAAAAAACAGCCGTAGTCTTGGTTATTGTATTTAATTTTGTTAAACATGTATAACTTATATTAATATAAGATTTAGAATAAGATAATAAAAAAAAGAATGATGTTGTAACTATGCAATAACTCTCCCAATAAAGGCATCGAATAAATAACGAGAGTTAGCATAGATTTTAAAATGTAAATTGTACTCTTATAGTTAATTTACCTTTGTTGCATATCACCTTTATTGCATATTACCTTTCTTACATATTACCATTCATATAAATTACCTTTCTTAAGATAATTATAACATTATCAGGGCATGTTATCGTGACGCGGCCGCGGAGTTAATAAAGCTACGCGTAGGGCGTCACGACGTTTTATATTTATAGTGCTGAGGTGCGGGGCAGGGTTCTCAGCTTAAAAATTGTAAATTACAAGGTTTAAAACCTTTTAGAGTATAAGATAATTATTGTGTACATAATAGTATAAGAAATAGATGTAAAAATATTATATAATTAAATATGTTTGTTAATAAATAAAAATTTTAAAGAAATAAAGCCCCGCGCCTTTAGGGCGTGAGGCAAGGGTCCGCTGGCCAGCGGTGGCCGAATCATATAAAAGACGGACCGGCCGGTGGGGTCCGTCGTCGCTCTCCAGCCACTGAAAAGGCACTACAAGAAGAAAAAAAGTAAGAGTTCCTCCTCACCGCCGCTTGCCTCCTATATAAGCAAGAACAACGCGTTTTATTCATTTTTCGAACGGCGTTACGGCGATCCGTAACAAATATTGTTATTAGTGATTGTTATATAATTGCTACTAAAATCATTTAAATAATAATTATGTAATTATGTTTTTCTTTTATATTACTTTTCTTAATTACAAATATAAAATTGATTATAAGTCATTGTATTGTCATAGATATATTTTCTCAGTTTATTTTTAATTTAGAATTTGAGAGATTTGCAAAGAATATTATATAAGTAATTTCATTTTCTAAACGTTTGAAAAATTAATTGAGTTAGTTTAGTTTACGACGGGCTGTTATCCGCAACTCCATGTTATGCTTATTCGAGCCATGATATCTCCCCGAAGAAGCTCAGCAGTCCCTTGATGTTGCAAGCAACTTCGGGGAGCGATCCTAGCGTGCCGAGATGTTTAGCCCTGTATGAAGCGACTTCTGGACATGTCAGCAACACGTGAGCCGCCGTTTCTTCCTTTCCCATGCATGTTCTGCACAGGGGGCTGTCAGTAACACCTATGGTGAACAATTGTTTGTTAAAAGAGCCATGTCCTGTGATAGCACTTATTACTATCCTGATCTGTGGCTTGTTCAGTCTCATTAGAATCTTGGTTAGATGACTGTTTATTTCAGGTAGGGCCTCCCTAGCTTGTCTACAGTCTACTAAATTTTTCCAAAGCTGAGCGTGTAAATTATTGAAGTATCTATGTACCAGTGAACGAACATAGCCAAAGGGGATTGGTATTATTGGTTCCGGCCCTATAATTGATAGAGCCGATCCCCTTCTGGCCAGTTCATCTGCTGCATCATTGCCTCTAGATCCACTGTGTCCCTTGATCCATTGCAGAGTCACATTGTTGTGCTTACATACCTCATTCAATCGTTAATGGCACTCGTATATCAGTCCCGAGTTTGTCACATTGCAACTCAGAGCTTGTAGTACCGCCATACTGTCGGTTAGTATTCTGATGGAGAAGTCTTTCACCTTCCTAGCATCTATTGCTATGGCCGCTTGGATGATACCCATTCATTTAGCCTAGAAGACTGTGTCGTGGGTACCCAGCAGTGTGCATATGTGAATATTAAGGTCTTCAGAGAAAGCCCCAGACCCCACACCTTCATTTGTCTTAGAGCCATCCGTGAAAACTTTGAGCTCTTTTGAGCCCAATCCTTCCAGATGGTCAGTTTCCTTCAATTGTATCCTGTACTTCTTATCGAATACAAATTGTTTTGGGATCCTATCATACTTGGCTTGTAAGATAGGAATTTTTGAGTAAATTCTATCAATTATATCTGTATGGGGGACTCTACTCTTACTTAAAAGATTTATGGTCTTGAGTCTAATGGCAGCTAAAGTTGCTTCTTGTTGTATATGTAGATGAAGCGGTGTTAGCTCCAGCATAGTTTCCAATAATTGAGTTATCGGTAACATTTATAACAGTAAAGTTGATTACTTATTTTCATATTATAAAAGTATTTGAATTGTATAATTCTTACACATTCGAACTGTTGCTAGGTTCAGTTTTGATAGGCAGAAGAGATAGGCTACCACCATTGTGTGATATTATTTAAACAATTGCGATAATGATTGAGTGGCTTTTTTATGCTGTAACTGTAGTAAAGCAGACCTCAAGTGATCAGGCGTATTATTTATTCCTTTCTGCAACTCCTATAATAATACTGTGCATTTCTTCATTTTTATAAAATTATGATATGATTTTACAAGATTGAATAAGATTCATTCATTTCAATGCAATATGATTAAATCATGAATCGATTCACGAGGTTACGATCCAGAAGATCAATTCAATTGGAAAAAACGGGTGTCCCTAATGTATTTAATATAATGTCGTTTGTCACTAAAAAAAATAACATCTCACAATACATATGCCTCATCAAAGGGCTTAGCTCTCTCTTAATTCTGATGTTATTACAGAACATGAAAAATTAGGGCTCTGTGTAATGGCAACATAAGAATATCCACTACCTTTATCATCCTATGGGTGTCGTTAGAGGCAATAGATTGAAAAGAAACAAGAGATGGGCAGATGCATCTATATGTATAATAACAACTCTAAGTTAACAAAAAGACAATATCGGTTGGTATGGGTCTATATGATATTTAAATGGTGAATCTCACCATCATCCTTCACAGTTAGCTACCGTGGATAAATCTTTGTTTCAGAGAGCACGAGGGATCTGTGACAGAAAACATCTGGCCGCCGAGCTGCAGCATGTCAAGCAAGTGTTGCAAGACAACAAGCTTCGGATCCCGCGCCTACGTCACAGTGACCGAGTGAAGCCGGCCACAGTCGAGCGTGTGCCTGCTGTACTACCATATGTCAGAGGAGTCACAGACAAGGTTGGCTACATCTTGAAGCGAGCTTCCATTAAAACATACTACAAACCGCCGAAGAAGATTAGTCAATTTTCACTATCCGTCAAGTGTAATATCCCTCTACAAGATGCAGGAGTGTACAAGTTCGATTGTGAATGTGGTCTCTCTTACATAGGTCAAACAAAAAGATCCATAAAAACCCGCATGAAAGAACATATAGCTGACGTGAAGCACCGACGCTCCGGGAAGTCTGCAGTCTGTGAACATGTTCAAGATCACTCCCACCATTACATCAGATTTGATAAACCACAAATCCTCGCAAAAGAACACCGATTCCTACCAAGGATAATACGCGAGGCTATTGAAATTAAAAAACATCCTAATTTCAATAGAGAAGATGGTTGGGTGCTACCATCTGCTTGGGATCCTATAATTAACAAAATTAAACCCAAACCCAAGCATACCACTGCAAGACTTCAAGATACTGTTAAGTTCGTTTTGCGTAAATCGGACCAAAAATTAATATTCAAAAACTGAAGGTAGCCGGGCTAACAATGACATTGTGACGTCAAACATCTCCGTCCCCCCATGACCATGGTTGCTGTAAAGCATCTGAAACGTCGGGAATAAAAAAATAAGTAAAATCAGTTAAATAAACACGATATATTCCGTAAATTTAGTTTTATTCTGTGTAATGTGTAGTGTTCGCGTAAATTTAAGAAATCATTACTAGACTAAACCAGTTTTTCCTATGCCACAAAGAATAAACCAAATATTTGCTGCCTACTACAAACTAAAAGATGAATAAAAACCCGCTTTAAGAACACAGCTGTTGTGAAAAATTGACGCTCCAGGAAGTCTGCCGTCTGTGAACATGTACAAGATCATCTCGCATCACTACATCAGATTTGATAGACCACAAATCCTCGATAAGGAACACCGATTCCTTACAAGGATGATTCGCGAGGCTATTGAAATCAAAAAACATTCTAACTCTAATAAAGAAGATGGCTGGATACTACCATCTGCTAAGGTTCATATACTTTAATTAAATCTCAACCCAAGCATACAACTGCAAGACTTAAAGATACTATTAGTTCATACTGTGTAGATCAGAACAAAAATTAATTATTTTAAATCTGGAGGTTGCCATGGTTAACTAAGACATTAAGACATCAAACGCCTTAGACCGCCCATAACCATGGATGCCGTAAAGTGCTTGAAACATTGGGAATATAAAATAAAATAAGTTAATATATGTGATAAAATCTGTGGAAACTTGTTTTATTTAAATGTGTAGTATTTGCATACATATAAGAAATCATTAACACAATATTAGTTATTTTTAATTTTAGTTGCATAATACAAAGATAAGAATTCTCAATTTTATAAAACCCCAACACATTGCAACATATCAAATGTGGAAGCTAATGTCAAACAAGAAGAGTTGTTATTTTTCCTTAATTTTATTGAAAACTTAGTTTCTAGAAACTAGAATTTTGTACTTATATGATGTGTTAAAAAAAATTGAAGTGTGTACTTTTTTGGGTAGTTAGCGTAAAGGTTTCTTTGTGCGATTATTCAACTAAAAATCGTATAACATTTGTAATATAAAATGAAGTGTAATTAAGAGTAACTTTATTTTTACTAGCCTCTTTTTCAGAATCACTGTGTTCTTCTTCATTTTTAAGCCCTACTTGACCAATTTGGAGTCTACGTTCTGGTTTTTGCTGCTCAATAAAGTCTTCTCCATCCGATTCTTCAGATGAAGATACACCTTGTGCATAATCGGGTTTTTTTCCTGATATATATCTTTGTACTTTCACCTTTTGCATAGATATTTCACCTGTAAAAATAGAATTATCAGAATATGTATATTAACAAACATATAACTAGCAACCCAATAGTTTTTACAGGCTTGCTATAACATTTTATCTTTATCCTGAGTAACATGATTGTGTGTCAACAATAATTTATAGATTATAACTAAATACCACATTATATCACAGCTTACGAACCTTTTTCATTTCGAATTGGTACTGCTCCTGCTGTACTTTGTATGCCTGTAGGTTGAGCTGGTAGCACATTCATATTCATGTTGTATAAAAACGAGAGTAGTATATTCCGTGATTTATGCTATGTACTCTAACGGTTGTTAGATTATCAACTTCAAATGATATTTATATCAAAATGAAACCACTTTCTGATTACCATGTACCTACTACAGCTACAGTACCAATACCATACTTTAACATTTAACCAATACACCAATACTTCTCTGTCTATCTACGACCAATACTCAGTTTATACAAAGGTACTCTGTGACCAATACCCAAAGACCAAAGAGTATAATAAGTATATACAAACCATACCACAACATACTTAATTTTTTTATTTTATTAACTGGCGTTACAGCTCTGGGTTCTAGCCCTTCTGAGCCTCAACATAGTTAAATAGACATTACTACACAGATATATATATATATATATATATATATGTATATTATATACTAGTCAGAGACACCACTCGTAGACTATAGTCCGTTCGCGTTAAGAAAATAGTAAGTCATTAGTGCAACTACAGGGCAAAGGTGTATTCACAGTGGAGTAAAAATTCCTTTTTTTTCAAACATTTAATTAAGTTTAATGGAAACAAATTTTCTTAAAATTACTTAAATTAGCTTGCTACATATTTATTTATCTATGACTTAAATCACTAAACAGTATCGCTAGATTTTCCAGTTACATTAATTATCAAAGAATTTTGTTCTGCAAGTTCCATGATGTCATCCAAATTCCACATGATATTTTCTTCGCGTATCACGTGGTCGCAGCACTTCTTCCAACGATTAGCGTCTATTAATGTTATTGCGTCATCTTATAATTCTTTATGTCACTCATTTTGAACGTGGAGTTATTGGCACCCACATAATTTTTTATTTGGGCCCAAACCAATTCAATTGGATTAAGTTTGCATGGTAAGGCGGTAGGCGAAGAATTGTAATGCCATTACATTTGGCAGTCTCATCTATTAAATATTTATTATATTGTGGGGCGATTTCGGCACCTTTCATTAATAATAAGATGATAGGAATTATTGTTAAATTAATAAATAATAGTATACGCCAAGCAAAGTATTCAGATGAATTAATAATAGGTATTGTAAGACCGATATATAAAAAAGGTAGTCACAGTGATTATGCCAACTATAGACCAATTACTATCCTACCAGTCATTGACAAAATAGTAGAAAAATACGTTTGTAATCAGATACAAGACTTTTACATTAAAAATGACATCCTATCAAATTCACAATACGGTTTTCAACCTAACAAATCTACCTCTAAACTGCTGTCAAAATTTACAAATGATGTGAACAAATTTCTAGATAACAGAAACCACGTAATTCCGTTATTCATAGACTTCAGCAAAGCGTTTGATACGCTTTGACACGATATTCTCTTAAAAAAAGAGAATACCGATGTTCGCGGTCCAATTTTAGATTGGTTCAATAATCGCAAATATAAAGTAAAAATTTGTGATGAAGTCAGCGACGCTATAGATGTTACTAAAGAAACAGCTCAAGGGTCGGTGCTTGGACCCTTGCACTATTTAGCATATGTCAATCATATGGAGCATATTGTCAACCATTGTTCCGTTTATCAATACGCAGATGACACGTGCCTTTTAGCGACCAGCAAAGATCTAAAAGAAGCAGCTAAATGGCTGCAGCGGGATTTTACACAGGTATCCAAATGGTCACATGATACGGGAGTTGTCTTGAATGCAAATAAAATCAAAGGGATTCACGTTCACTCAAGCTATCTAAAACACAACACGTAAATTAATTAAATATTTATGTAAAGCAGTGCGTTAGTTGCGAATGTGAGTACCAATACAAACCATTATTGGTTTAATGGTACAAATCAAGCAAATATGTAAGAATACTTTTGATAAATAAATAAATAAATAACTCTTTTTTTAAATAAGTCTGTCCATGGATTTGCCTTTGCTTTGCAGCCAATCTATTATTTGCTGCTTGTTCCAGCTGGTTGTTGGTATGTTTTCGACTCTTACCGAATGATGAATGAGGGAGCGTTATCCATGACAACCACACTTCCTGGTTCTAGCTTAGGCATGATATTAATGAACCAATTAAGGAGTCTTTCACCATCCATCTCTTCATGATAGTCTTTTGTAGACTTAGATTCAAATAATAGTAGACCATCTTCCACGAATCCTTTGTCGCTGCCAATGTGCAATACAAACCTTTTACCTTTTCCTGTTGGAGCTTTTGAACCGGCTGATAAGCCATCTAGAATAATAATAATAATATTCCACAACTAATCACACAACGCCATCTAGTCCCAAGCTAAGCAGAGCTTGTGTTATGGGTACTAGACAACTGATAAACATACTTTACTTGTCTTTTATTTTTTACCGTTGTATCATGCTTTTGTCTTTACGTGTCCGGCGTTTACCCACGTTTCGTCAAGATAGTAAATGGTTTCATTACCGGCTCTGTATTCTTTTATTTGCCTCAGATATTTACGCCTCCATAAAACAATATCTTCTCTTTCGAATAACAATGTTCTGCTATCGTGTTTATTGAAATCGAAACCAAGCTCGTGCATTATTTTATGAAGTGTGGTACGTTTGAAAACAGAAATATCTTCGTCAGCTTCGCAATGTGTCATAATTTTGACCTATGTCGGGTAGTCGTTATTTAAATATATTGAGTGAACTTTTCTCCTTATTGCACATTTGTCTAGTTTATCTTATTTATCGACCGTCGATAGTCGAGCTCTTTTTTTCACGGGTGATTTTAATGTGTTAATAACCTTTTGTTCTTTAATAATTTTATAAACAGTATTTTTGGACACACCACATGCACTTGCTGTTTTTATTACTGTGCTCTCCACAGTCGCATTTAAATCACACAGTTTAAAGTACTTATAAACATTGTAAATTACGCGTCTCTCTCCGCTATGGATTATTGATCCACTTTTATTCTTTCGAATAGGTGAGGTATTCATTTTCAAAATTTAATGTTGAACGAGTAACACGCAAAATACACAACCGTTTTGTTCGAAGGCCTGACTTCAACTGGTCACTGTGAACTCGACTTTCTAATTTCTTGCATTTTAATTGGCTGGAGGCGTGGCCAGGCCGGTGGACAACGATGACTCACTATTTTCTTAACGCGAACGGACTATAGTATATCTGTGCACACCACTACGTTAGTACTCATAATAGTTTGTGGATCGTAGACAGAGAAACCAATAGAAAAAATTGACGCCTTCTTTCGCATTCGCACACGAAAAAGATAGATTTATGCAAATGTAGGAAGGTAGTTAAATAGAATTAATTTACAATCACAAAATACACGGATCACAGGTAATATATAAAAATACGATAATAAATAAAAACAAAAAAGGAAAATAAAATGTACTGAGACTAATTTAATAGCTGTTAATAATAATTAATTCGTTTCCACGAAAACATTATCCGAATAGTCTAGGATGAGCTAGTAACGGGATACAACAAGAGAACCGTGTCACGCCAGAGCCATGACTGCCCGTACGCTCGGCAGTAGTACACATGTGACTAACACAACGCCCTCCGCCCGCTCGCCAATGGTACACATATGTCCACTAATAATTTATGAGGGCGAACCCGACAAAAAAAGGTTTGTCATTAAAAATTATAACAAATTTATACTGAAATGTACAATACAGACATAGACAAAGATATACTCTTTAATTTGGTACCATAATCTGTCAATTTCGAACTAAAATAAACATAAAAATCATTCTGACGTAATCACTGACCTCTATATATACAACTACGCTGGACTGGCTATACCATACAAAATGACTGTGCCAATTTGAAGTGCCGCTAAAGGATGTCTTGAAAAATAAAATTGACATAATATGCCAAAGTATGTTGTCTTATTCATATTGTCATATTTAATAAGTCTGTATTTTGAACTTTTAAACTAAAAAACGAAAGTATTTTATGTTGTTTGATTGTGTATAATAATAGTTACATAATAAGAATTATTTTTATTAATAATGACAGGGTGCGTAATCTGTAAAACTTGTTACCGAAAGGGAAATGGTATAACATTTCACAAGTAAGTGAATTTACAGTAAATATTAAACAAATTAAAACTATTTGATAATATAAGCACTTAGAAATTTGTTAATAATCTTAATATCATATATACAAACATGTTTGGCTGTATATTTCTGAGTTTTGATAAACAATAAAATTGAATAGGGTTGTCGAGTTCCTTGTCTATAATACTTATCGATGTTCTTTTCTACCCATATCTGTTAACAAACAAAGTCACCAACAACAGATGATTATCAAATATTTATTAATTAATAGGTTTCCAACTGAACCTAGACTAAAATTATGGCTTAAAGTCATAAATCTTGTGAATTGGCGTCCGAAACAAAATGATCATATTTGTTCCGAACATTTCACAGACAACTGTTTTATTAGACATGAGAACTGCACCACTTTGAAAAAGTGCAGTATACCGACAATATTTTCTGGTAGTACCAGTACCAAGCACTACCAACTACGAAGTACTATGTATTAGATTATTATTTCGAATGTTTTTTTATTTATTCTTTCCTCATTTTCCACCAAACTCAAGGGCCACAGCCAAGTGTCGAAAGGTCACCTGATGATGTCGAGCCACGTTGGATGTGGCTTAGTGGGCTGCGGCTAGAGGAGATTCCTCTCCCTGTACCGCTGTAGTCGAGGTGGTGTCGTAAGGAAAGAGTGTTGGTATGGCGATTGGCGATGCGCCACTCGACTGTTTTTCGCGACTTTGGTGAGGCTGCACCACTTGATGCTTTCAAGTGCTCGTTTTTCCCTGGCTTCATTCACATATCTCGGTAATTGATAATTTCAGTAATTTTTTTAAAATTGTAATTTTAATTTCGAAAATGACGTTGTAAATAACTGATAACTATGTAATTCAAAGTTTATATTTTTTTATATTATCTTGCTAGTTCATACCCGCTCATGCTCATACCCCGCATTGCTGCCGCAGAAGAAATAATTGTGGAAATATCGTTAAAAATGTGGAACAGTTATATTGTATAATTAGGAATGATAATACAATCATTGAAATAGAATGATATATAACTTTCTATAACTTTCAAATAAATAGTCAGTATAATACGCACGCAACCTAGTGTCAGTTAATTGTCCCATGCGTGTAACCTTCGCACAAGTGCAACTAGTAAGTTGACTAAGTTTTACCGCAATCTGATGAACGGTATGGCATCGTAGAAAGTACGAACAAACATAAATTTTTATATAGTAGAAAATATTTTACTGTCTATAGACAGACCTGTAGTTGATTAGAATAGTCATTATTATAGCAGCTGATTTGTTTTTATAATACTAAAACAAAATGAATGGTTGACAATAAATTATTCTAGAAATTATGTTTTTATTTTTATTTTGAGTACTTAGTTTAATCTTAAAAAAAAAGACGTGTGGCACTCGGGGACTGCCGCGATAAAGCTATTGCATAGCATTTTGTATCAACTTATACAATTATAATTATTTATTTATTTTATTTATGCAGTATTTCTTTTTCTTTGATATTAATTCAAGTTACTTAGGTTAATCCAATCAAATTCAACCGGATTTAACCGAACCCACGTTATAACGAACTCACTATTTGTGAAAAATACTGTATCACCGGACCGCGTCGCAAAAAACTCAGGTTCGCGCAGTACATACGTCAGGGCGGCCGTACGGCAATTATACGAGGGTGGATTGAAAAGTACTCGGCCTAACACAGATCCATTCAATTCTAAAAATCAAATCTACCCACATTATTTAGTTCAGTTCAGACTAGTTCATTGTGTGAAGATCGAAACGTGTGCGATAATTAGTTGTGATTTTATAAATTTATCAACAAAGTAATCGGACATAATTTCCGCGAATGGAGCAAATCGAGCAGCGTGCCGTCATTAAGTACCTCCATAAGAAGGGGCTATCATCAAAAGCCATCCATGATGACATGGTCAGTACATTAGGCGATTGTGCTATGTCATATTCATCCGTCAAAAAATGGATAGCAGAATTTAAGCGTGGTAGAGAGAGTGTGAAAGATGAACCCCGCTCTGGAAGGCCTTCGACGTCAACTACTGACGAAAATATTAAAAAAGTACTTGATTTAATAATGGGAGATCACAGATTAAAAATTAAAGAGATAGCCGAGATTATAGGCATCTCTTATGAACGAACTCAAAACATCATTGTCAACGAGTTGGGTTTCCACAAGGTGTCTGCGAGGTGGGTTCCGCGACTGCTTTCAGTTGAACAAAAAAGGACGCGATTGACTAATTCACGCGACTGTTTGGAGTTATTTGAAGCCGATGCAGATGATTTTTTGAATCTTTTGTTACTATGGACGAAACATGGGTTCATTACTGTACACCGGAAACAAAACAACAATCAAAACAGTGGAGAAGACCTGGTTCACCACCCCTAAAAAAGGCTAAGTCGATTTTGTCGGCAAATAAGGTGATGGCTTCAGTATTCTGGGACTCGAAAGGTGTGATTATGATTGATTATCTTGAAAGGGGTCAGACTATAAACTCTGATTACTACTGCACCTTACTACGTCGTTTACGAGAGGAAATAAAAGAAAAACGTCGAGGAATGCTCAGAAGAAAAGTCCTGTTTCATCAAGATAACGCCGGTGTTCACACGTCAGTACAGTCAATGGCTGAAATTCACAACTGTGGCTTTGAACTGTTACCGCATCCGCCGTATTCACCTGATCTGGCACCATCAGACTTCTTTCTGTTCCCTAACCTAAAAAAGCACTTGGGAGGTCAAAGATTTTCGACAAACGACGAGGTCAAAGCAGCTGTAGACGCATATTTTGACTCTAAGGAAGAATCATTTTTTTTCAACGGTCTAAATCATAGATAAATAAATATGTAGCAAGCTAGTCTAAATGCTTGGAAGGGGAGGTGGCAAAAGTGTATTGAACTTAATGGTGATTATGTAGAAAAATAAAAATATGACTGATTTAGTATGTGTTTATTTTCTTGGTTAGGCCGAGTACTTTTCAATCCACCCTCGTATTAACAAGACGCGCAACTACTCAGTTCCACGCTCCACGGCAAGATTTGTCACTTATTATTTATTGTCCAATTAATTGTCTTTAAGTTCAAATGGCACGCTCTATTAACATAAGTCTAAGACAAAACAAGGAGACTTTCAATATATGAACAACCCGGCTAAATGTTTATTAAAAAATAAAATCAAAATAATGAGCAAGTAAATTATGAATATTAATGTTATGAATATATTTGAGTGATTTCGAACCATATAGATTAAGTAATTTCGTTGTAATTTCAACTATAGTGGTTTTTTAGAGGTGTTTTCGCAAATAATTATGATCTAGTCAAAATTATACTATCGTGTTTTTGAGCAATCAAATTCAAGATAAAGATATGAATTTACCTATATGAAAATTTCACTTCCCTTAGTCATCAGGTGTCATAGTCCTATCAATTATTTTATTATTATAATAGTACATGATATTCCCTTTAAAATGACACCAATATGAATAATATCTTATATCTATATCTACAAATAAATAAAATTGAAGTGTCTGTTTGTAATGTTAAAATAACAGCTTTTTATTAAATGCATATAAAAGTACTAGTAACAAAAACACAATTTTTAAATTTTTTGTCTGTCTGTCGGTCTGTCTGTCTGTCTGTCTGTTTGTTCCAGCTAATCTCCGAAACAGCTGGATCTATTTTGACGGGACTTTCACTGGCAGATAGCTGATGATATAAGGAATAACTTGAACTACTTTTGTTTTAGAAAAAGAATTAGGGTTCCGCGCAAAAAAAATTAAAACCCATGAAATTCATATTCCACGCGGGCGAGATCGCGGGGAATAACTAGTACTCAATATAGATAAATGTATACTTATTTTTATTTATTTATTATTTTAATAAATAAATAAAAATAAGTATTAATAATTTCTAGACACATCTCAACAGATATTTCGTTAATAAATTGCTATCAATACTGAAGCATTCTTTTATATTTAGCATCCATTTAACACAAAAAAAACTGATAAGAATACTTTTTAAACAACATATAATCAATAAACGATAATCGCGTATAGTGAATTTCGAGGTAAATTATTATATGTAAACGTTTTTGAATCGTCGTAATGATACATATTTCCTAAAGAAAATATTTCCACAATTAATTTGATGTAAAATAACATTAGAAATAACGTATAAAACGGAGAATTTATCAAATTTTTGATCGAGTTCCTAACCAGTACACAAACAAAAATAGCGAAATATCATTTTCAGATTTTTTTCTATATAGTTATTTGTTACAGAGTACACAGATAAAATTCACTCTCACAGATGACAAATTTCAAACACCACAATCTCTAATTTTTTTACTCTGCTATCTTCAGCGCTGTACACGAACGGAACGATGTCGTTGAGAGCCGTGGTAGCTCACATGGTTAGCGCTCGTTATAGGTATCATAGTACGGGAGCAACCCGGGTTCGATCCCCACTGGCACCAATGAAATTGTTGCGTGCTGATTTAGCTATCAGTTGGAAAGTCTGTTTTTCTGGGCCGTTTTGTTTTATTACGCTGACATCTCGCAAGTCACCTAGGGACCTAGGAGGTTGTCGGTTGCTTATTTTTTATTTTTCTTTAAAATTTTCGTCGGTAAAATAACATATAAATTTATAAAAGTAAAAAAAAGTAAAGTTACAGCCTATATACGTCCCACTGCTGGGCACAGGCCTCCTCTAATTTCTGAGAGGGTTTTAAGGCAGGGAAATGTCCGCCACGCTGCCTCAATGCGTGTTGACGAACTTCACATTTCTTCGAAATATATATTTTTTAATTTCTCAGACATGCGCTACCAGCATGCGACGACGCGGCCCGCGCCTTGCCACCACTTGCGTTTGCCGCGCTTTTTCTCGTCACAGAGTGGCGAAATCACAGTAATATAGGTATTTTATAAACAGCACCTGTCTAATATTATGAAATATGTAGATAAAACTTACCTTGATAAATGTATACCCTTTTGTTTGTAATATTTTTTTAGACCTCTCTTCAATCGTTTCTGCTTATTCCCCATGTTTTACAAACTAAACTTAAACATTAATAAAACTGTACAATTAATATAACTATAAAACACTACTATTAAACAAGAATCAGAAAAAACCTACTCCACTATTAACAAAATTAAATTTTTGCAGTAATATTTTACGATTTTATTTCGTAGTGCTGAGCTCTCGCAACGCGGCGTACGTCCACCTAGCAACACGATGCGCCCCGCACTGAATTCGTGGACGAATGCGGGGGTGATATAGACGCAGTATTTAATCGGGACGCATTTTTAATTTATTATCATAAAAATAATACATATTTCTAAAAAGTAACCAAACCAAATTATTTTATTTTGTATTGCAAAGCAGTAGATTTTTTTTTTATATTCCTTTGATAAACAATGAAGGAGTAAAGTGGTTTCATCTCAACGATTTGGAGGTGATTTGGGTATTTTTTTATTTATTATGTGACACCGAGAGAAAAATTATGTCTAAACCAAATTACGTATCAGATCATGTAGATTACTAGCTTTTTTTCATATGTAATTTCTCTGTAAGTGTCGACGAAAAGTTGGTTCATCTGCACGCTTTTTTTCAAGCTTTTTGCGAGAGAGCAGCCTTAATAATAAATGCACTTTGTTCATTCATATTCAAAATTTCAAAACACTTTATACACAAACACCGTGTCGAAGACTGAGGAAAAGAAACGACGTTAGACCATCGTTAAACAATGCACGGCCTTCAAGCCACACCTCCGTGCCCGTCGGAGAGCGTGAGGTTTTTTTCGTTACGAAATTTCTGAATTTTCCCGCACTCAAGGCCCGCGATAGAAGCTATGCAATAGCTTAAAAAAATTATAAAACTCTTTACATCCTTTTTTATTCTGTATTGTGTAGGCATTTAATATTTCCTTGTGCAGTAAAATATATTTAGTATTGTTTCTAACAGTTTACAGAAGCTACCTCTAACAACACTCCAGGATCCCTGTGTGTGTCGCCCAATTTCAACGGGATTTCAGAGGATATTAACATCAATTTTTGCGATCATTCATCCCAAACAGCTCTACCTACTACGACCACGTTAGTACCAAAGAATATATACACTACGCGAAAAGAAACTACACTTAAGCATGTGTGCACGTAAAATCGCTTGCGGCTATGTGTGGGTGTCTGGATGTGTGCGGGGGCCTTGAGAGGAGCGCGGGACGTGGAACGGGCAGTCACCGACTGCCCTGGCCGAGGGCTAGTAGTAATACCGATATTTGTTAGTATTAGTTAATATGAATATATTCGTCAAGTGATATAATATTTCAATTAATATATGAATATTATTGATATCTTATGTACATATTACTATTCTATTCATGTAGGTATTAAGTTTATGTTACCAAGTAACGTTATTAGTTTTTATAGCCGTGTATGCTAGGGTTATATGCTTTGATAATTATTAATGTTGTTATTAAATAAATGATATTATAGTATATGTATAAGTATTACTGAAAGTGATTTTAAGTGATTACAATTAAAATAAATTCCACTGCACAAAACAAGGGCACTTGTTTTGTTAGTTTAATTTTTAATAATGTTTTATGATACCTAAAAATATGTGAACTCATTTTAATGAAAGTCCATATGATCTTAACAAGAATTATGGGGAAATACCATGACAATAAAACTAATATATCGCCAATAATTTTATTATATTACCTTAACTGAAATATACACTATGAAAAATACCACTAGAGAGTCAAGAAATTTTAGATATCTATAAGGAGTTTTTGTATTTGTTCATTGTTGTATTTATGGATTATTTAATTAGAAATAGAAATGACTTATCTCCTCAACACATAGGGAACAATTTGTTGGCCGCCATGTCCCAGGAAACCTGCATACCTTTGGATTTTCTAAAAAATATATAAATGCTACGAATTTTTGCAATTGTTAGAAATAATAATGAAAATTAAAAAAATTAATCGAAAAATTCAAAAATATATAAGAGTAAATTATTTTTAAAGGATAGTAGGTAATACTGATTATTGCGTACTGAAATACTAAGTGTTGGTTAATTATTTAAGATTACCATTAACTGTCGTGCATATTTGGTTTTGTCGGAAGTTTTAATATTCCTCATTTAATAAAAGTTGATTTAAAATTGAACGTATCCTTCACTACCCAAATACATAAGTTTACATAATATATAACACATACCTACTATGTATCTTCTGTGGTACAAGTCTATAATATTCCATTTCGGTTCGATATCAACCCTAGCGTTACACGCTTCGACTCAAGGTCACCGGCGCTTAAGCTCTCACGTACAGGGAGTGTCACCGCTGTGTTAGTACTCTTATTAGTTTGTGACAAATTAATAAGAGTACTAACGTAGCTTATATCAAGTATCAACATCTAAACACTTGTTTCATCGTTTTCCCTAATAGTTCACATGTGTAAACAATATACAAAATCGCATCACTTTTATATATCGAAATCCACTTCAAACCCTTATTTAAACGATCTTATAATCGGTTTTGTAAAGTCGATTTATTAATAATAACAATCGATTTTTAATAAATAGATAATATCAATTACACATTTTAATCGATTTTTGTTAACAGCATCATCTGTACAACCTTTGAGTATTTAACTGGAGAGACCATGCGCATCTATTCCTAAACAAAAAGTCTGTTACTTTCAGGGGGTCGAGGTATACTACTGTACTAC
This sequence comes from Parnassius apollo, assembly GCA_907164705.1. NCBI lineage: Eukaryota > Metazoa > Arthropoda > Insecta > Lepidoptera > Papilionidae > Parnassius > Parnassius apollo. The sequence goes on from CAJQZP010000178.1 coordinate 11,647,455, forward strand.
TACTATATACTTTACTACAAATGCAAAATTGAATCGCGTCACTATACACGCAACTACAGCATTTGTGTTTAAGGCGAGGACTATGTCGATATTTTTATCGATAAACAGATCATCTTAATCCGCATAAGTTCAGCGTTGGTAAAAGTGATTTTTAGTGTTTTTTCATTTTTTTTTTTCTTCTAAGTAGAATACTACATAGATTATTAAATAATACTTATTGAAAGTCATTTTTTTAATTTCCACTGGTTCGCAAAAAAACCTCTGTCCTGGGAAGAACCAGCAAGAAACCCAGCGGGAATTTTGTTTTAAACATATTTAAATTTATAATAAATTTATTTTGTTACGATTTTTGAATTAATTTTTATAGAACCAGCATGGTGGCGATCACCTCATTCCCAGGGGTTATTTTCATTTATGTATTCATTTATACTATAATAACTCTTTTTTTACAATTTTTCTTTAATAAAACATTTAAGCTTGTTTAATGACAAATTTTGTACATATTCTGGGATTTTGTTGTAAAAGCGTATACATTGCCCCATAAATGAATTACTAATTCTGTGGAGTCTATTAACTGGTAATTTCATTCATTGTCTACAACCCTTCACAAGTCCGCTGCTGTACATAGGCCTCCCCCAAGAGATTCCACAAAGCACGGTTCGTATCCACATGCATACATCGACTTCCTGCATGTCTTACCAGGTCGTTACTCCATCTATTGGGGGGTCACCTTGCACTTTGCCCACCGGTGCGGGATTGTCACTCGAGAACCTTTTTTTCTCATTGGTTGTTGGTTGTTCTTCGAGCTATATGGTCGGCCCATTGCCACTTCAGCTTACTAATCCGTTGGGCTATGTCGGCTGTGGATATCCTTAATTCTAAGTTGATCTTGCAGAAAACCTCAAGCATAGCTGTCTTCGTAACTCGCTGAGCGACTTTGAGATCCATCATACGGCCAGCAGTGAAAGGTTTTTTAGTGTAATATAAAGTTATGATTTTATTATTTAATATAATTGTTTACGCCCGATTGTCTTATCTCGAGCGGAGTGAAGGGACGGTTAGCGAGGTGCGGGAGGAGGAGGCTAGCTGCATAATTCGCGCAGCGCAGTCGCCCTGTTCGCATCGAGCCTATCTGTGGGGAGGTCGACGGCCACTAGCGGCGCACGCGCCGGGACGCCGGCGTTAGCCGGTGTCGAGAACTTGTATTAAGGGAGCGCGCCATTTGAATATATTATTGAATATTAGAATATAACCTAGACCGCCTTGAATTTAGTGTTTATTTTGTCGCGTTACGTAACAGAGGACTGCTAGGAATTTGTAGTGATTAAAGGACCTTTTACCTTTTGATTACATTTTTGATTAAAGGAGCCGTGGTAGCTCAGTGGTTAACGCTCGCTGTAAATATAACAGAACGTGAGTAACCCGGGTTCGATCCCCGCCGGCACCAATGAAATTGTTAATTGCAATTTTAAGTGCTGATTTACCACTTAAAATTGCATTAAGGAAAACATCGTGAGAAAACCTGCATGTCTGAGGAATAAGAAAAAAAATTTCGAAGACATGTGAAGTTCGTCAACATGCATTTGGGCAGCGCGGGACACTTCCTTGCCCTAAACCCTCTCAGAAATGAGGGAAGGCCTGAGCCCAGCAGTGGGACGTATATAGGCTGTAACTAAAGGACCTTTTATGCAGTCAATTGAATCGACGCGGTGGTAGTTTGTGCTACGTTGGCCTGTGACATTGAACTTTGACCAGCCGTCCTTGAGTTGTACCGCGTGTCTCGGTTAAACGTTGTTGGACTTGATTGGATTAACTTGAAGATAATTAATTGGACAATAAATAATAAGTGATAAACGAACATAGTTTTCCTAGAAACGGAAGTGTTCTATGGCTGGATGCCCCTTAGATGGATCCCATATTTGAAGAGAGGCGACACTTTAGGATCTGCTGTTCTGCAACCAGCGGGGATATCAGGTTACATATTGAACACGTACTGAACACGATTCACACACACCCATTCCTATTGCGCCTGACTCTTCCTATGGTTAACCCTACTCCGACGGTAAACGGTAAGTTTTGTTTGGTTCTTTGTTAGCCGCTATTGTTTAATATTCCATAGGTCTTTGGAATATTAAACTATACCCTCCCCTTGTCTACTCGTCGAGTTGGATTCCTGATGGGCCCGAGTCTGACGACCTTTGTCAGGGTAGCCTGGGGCAGTAACAATAATTATAACCCAGTTTTGAAAGACTGATCAAACTTAAATTTAAATTTAAATAAAAAAGTTGGCTATGGATACTTTCCATGTTGTGTTTATACCGAACAATAAAAACACTAATGCGTCAGTAGCTTCATTGAAATTATCGGATATAACATCAAACTCGTACTGCTAGTATGGTATTTCATTAACTGCTTGATTTTCATTTCATCCATGACAATAATTTTTTTATCATGGTTACTCTCAGCGTCAGCGCTCCTTAAGTAAACTCTGGTCGGTCATTGATGACACTGTACCATTTAGTTAATGTCCGTGGTGCAGGCAAACATGTTCCCAAAGTTTTACGTACACAGCGATTGGATTTTTGTTAATAATAAAGTGCGAAACATCTTAACTCTGTGAAATATTTAGTTCTGGGCAGGTTTCTAGGCTTAATTTTAAGTAATTGTCTCTTTGAAAGTTCGCTTTCTTCAGTTCCTAATTTTTCTAGTGCCTATTTGTTTTCTTTATTTATCAAAGATGTCTTTGTCAGCAAATCTAGTATTCCTTGCAAACATGTAAATTTTTTCTTTAAATACCGTTACTGCCATTAATTTTCCTTGGTGTACAGTATGTTCACTTAGATACGGTCTGTTTTGAGCGCTGCTTCAGCACGTGCCGCATTTTGGCAAAGGTGTGACATTAAAGTTTGTACTGTAAAGCACCCGAAGCGTCGGGAAGACTCCATCCCCGGTTATAATTTATGTATGATCTTTTATGGAATAAACTATTTTTATTTATTATTATTATTCAACCAATAATAGAAAAAATTACAAATTTTTGTAATATTTTATTATAAAATCTAAACAAAAAATAAAAACCTGTTCGGCAGACAAACCCGAATGGGTTTAATTAACTTCTCGATACCTAAAGTTGTGACGTACTTTCGGTTGCAGTGATACCAGTAAATTTTACGAAAATTGCATACATTTGCTACGAAGTGGCAAGTTTCGATTCGACTTATTTGACTTTTATTTTTTATAATATTTTGATAAATACTAGTTATTGATCATATAAAATTATAATATATTCAGAATTGTGTTAAGATTGAACTGAATGAAATGAACTGACAAAATCCACTACACATCTCAATGTAATCATTATTATTCATCACAAACTGATTTAGTTGGTATTGAATAAATTTTCGTTAGTATATTTATTTTGCGTAGTAAATAATATTTATTTTTAAATCGCTTATTTTTCAGTTCATGAACGATGCTGGCAATACTTTTTATTTTACGAAAATATTCAGAAAATACGAGTTTTAACAACAATGTTATGTTAAAAGTATTCACAGGTTATTCACAGGTGAAAAGTCACGTTGTCCTTTTGCAGATTTGACGGTTTCGACTGTTTTTTGCATGAAAACAATAGCTAGGACTTGAATAATGCTCAAATGCCCCTTGATAACATTTGAATAATATTGCACGCGCAAATTAAGTTTGGTCGCTAATGAATTATAATTGATAACTTAAAAATTATAAAATTATATAGGTACCTAACACTGTTTACGTACCAATTTTTTTTGTTATATATACTTGTTTGAATAGTTTTTGTTTATTTAGTTTTAGGACAAAATAATTCTATAAGTTTTATTTAAAGTAATTTATATGTATTTTATAGAAAATACATACATTAAAAATTTGATAACATAATAATGAAAAAAACAGCAAATAACCAGATAATTAATTGTAACAATTAGGGTATTGCCTCGTTGATCTATATGTCGAAAATGCTACTTTACTAATTGCTGAGCCCTAACCCATGGGTTCGAATCCATGGTAAGATTTTTAACTTTATTATTGTTATTAAATTTTTACTTTATAATTTCTGACACTATCATTATTCATTTCTTTTCGTATATTTGTCAGTTTGCTTATATAAATTTATTTTCAAATTATATGGCCGTGCACGAGTATGCTAATCAAGAGGTCCCGGGTTCGATCCGTGGTCAGATCATAATATTTTTTTTAACTTTATTGTTATTAACTTTTTTCTTTTTAATTTTTGACACTACTATTAATGATAGTTTTAGGTTATTTCGTTCGTTTATGTGTTCGTTTATAAATTCATTGCTTGTGCAGTTTTCAAATTTAAAATTACTTAAGTTTTTTTATAGAATGTGACAAACGAGCACACATTCCACCTGATGTTAAGTGGTTACTGCGGCCCGTAGACATCTACATCTATCCTCGATAACGAATCAAAATTCAGATGCGTTGTCAAATCAAATAATTTATTCAGTATCACAGTTTTTACATAGCAGTGTTGTGAATGAGGACTTCTTTTAAGTGAATAAATACTTGTGCTAGAAATCCCCCCTCTCCGTAACATTGATTAACGAATACTAATGTGATACCTACTTACTTCAATACTTAATCTAAAAAAACATATTTTTAATTTAGATTTTTAAAGTTGCTCTAAAACACAGATTAAGAGTATTTAAAAATATATAACATTTCTCAACAAATTTTACATGGTACACAAGGATTTACAATATTTCAAAGCATTTGTGTGTGTGAGTTTTGTGTGTGTGTGTGTGTGTGTGTGTGTGTGTGTGTGTGTGTGTGTGTGTGTGTGTGCGTGCGTGCGTGCGTGTGTGTGTGTGTGTGTGTTTCTGTATGTGTGCGTGTGTGTTTATGTGAGTTTGAGCTTTATGGGTTATTAATAAAATTTCATTTAGATTAAGGCCCCAAAGGATTAAGTTTTTATCATTCCTATTTTATTAAATAAAATATTATTTTTAAATCAAACTTCTATTGTGTGTAAAATATAATCCAAGAATGTCTTATTTTGAGTTCTGTAAGAGAGACTCAATTTTATTATAACGTAGTAACTTAATTTTATCATAAAGTTTTTAATAGTGCTGTCAAACTCATTTTGCACTTGTATTTAGTCATTTGGTAAATGTTTAAAACTTTATTAACTTTATTATATAAATAAGCAGATCGAACCGTAAACTGCCTCCTAGCATAACCTGACTTGACTGTAGCAATGGAAGCTAAATTATGCTTTCGTCTTCTAGATATTTTGGAAGGATCATATGGAAGCGTTTTGTGACATTTTAGAATCATATTTAATATATACAATTGCCCAACTGTAAGAACATCACTTATTTTGTATAGGTTTTCAGTAGGATACCTATAGGGTTTAAAGCTCATTAACTTTAGTAGTGCTCTTTGTACTCTTTCTAAATGGAGAAACTGCGTCTTACTAGCACCACCCCAGACTGGGATAAAGTAGGTCAATAGTGACTGAGCCAATGAAACATAAATTAGTTTTAATAGTTTCTTGTCAGTAACATGTCTCAGCTTTTTAAAAATCCATATAAGTTTTCTGACTCTTCCCATCATTAGTTCTAGATGGGCGTGCCAGGATAGCCTCTGATCAACTACAACTCCCAAGTACTTTGTATTGTTAACTTTGTAAATGGTTTTGCAGGAGCAATTTATTCAAAGGTTGTTACACTCATGAATTTGAATTTTGAAACTATGTTCAGGTTGCGTTGAATTATATTTTGTGAATGGTATGTAGTTTGTTTTGTCCGTATTCAATGTTAAGAGATTGGTGTTTAACCAGTTAGCTACCCTGACTAGCCCTCCTCCGTGACTTGACGTACGGAATCCCATGTGTTGCCAGTGAAAACAATGGCAGTGTCGTCTGCATAAGAAAAAACTTGTCCCGCGTTAATACTCATATTGCAGAGGCTATTGATGTAAGTCAAGAATAGAGTCGGCCCAAGGACACTTCCCTGTGGGAACCATACGTCACATCACATTGGCTACTAATGTATTGGCCTATTTTCACGCATTTTTTGCGCTCATTGAGGTAGTCTGATAATAGCGCAAGTGCCACTCCTCTTATGCCAATACTCTCCAGACTTGGTATAAGAATGGTATCAAATGTTTTTTTTAAATCCAGAAACACTGAAATACATTTCTTTCCCCTGTCGATATTGTTAACGATATGTGTCATGTGTCGTTAATGCTGTGACTGCATCTTCAGTTGAAAGATTTTGCCGAAAGCCGTATTGCGATTTTGAAAGTAAATCAATTTTATTTAAATAATTTATAAGTCTCTTGTTGATTAATTTCTCTAGAATTTTTGAAAACTGAAATTGGCCTATAGTTGGATACATCTTCTCTGTCACCATTCTTATACACCGGCGTTATTATTGCCTTTTTGAGCCCCGCTGGGAAGATCTCATGTTTAAAACTGAGGTTAGGGAGGTGCGAAATTATGGGCGCTACTTAATCGTTCGCTTGTTTTAAGAATTGAGTAGATACAATATCCCAGCCTGGGGCGCTCTCAGATTTCAGGCTCATCAAAACTTTGTGAACCTCTTCAGGATCGGTTCCGGTTCTCAAAAGGCTCTACTACAAATTGCACCATCAGAAAGATAAGATCATAACAGTCATCTAGGTCTTTATGAGCCCTTTCAAATGAGTTTAAAGACAGTTGTCTTATCTACTGCCATCACTGAGATTCTATACTAATCTTTTGATTGCACCATCAGAAAAGTGAAATCATCACAGTCATCTAGGTCTTTATGAGGACCTTTCAAATGAGTCCAAACACAATGGTTCTACGGAGTCATGTCACATCCTAAACCCAACATCAGAGTCCATAATCAGCTAGGAGATATCATCACAGTCATCTAGGCCTTCATGAACCTTTTTAAAAATGAGTTGAAAAACTCATGATGGTTCTACGTAGCATCACAGATCCTTTACCCACATTTTTAGTCATTTATAAGGAATGTGATATCACTACAGTCACCTTAGTCCCCATCCTCCGTCAAACGAAATTCTCTAAATATATAAAATAATCTAAGCCGTGGTAGCTCAGATGGTTAACACCCGCTGTAAATATAACAGAACGCGAGTAACCCGGGTTCAATCCCCGCCGGCACCAATGAAATTGTTAATTGCAATTTTAAGTGCTGATTTACCACGTGCTCGACGGTGAAGGAAAACATCGTGAGGAAACCTGCATGTCTGAGGAATAAGAAAAAAAAAATTTCGCAGACATGTGAAGTTCGCCAACACGCATTGGGGCAGCGCGGCGGACACTTCCTTGCCCTAAAATCCTCTCGAAAATGAGGGGAGGCCTGTGCCCAGCAGTGGGACGTATATAGGCTGTAACTTTACGATACTTTACTATAAAAAATAATAAAAAAAATACGTGTGGCACTCGGTGACTCCCGCGGTAAAGCTATTGCATAGCATTTTTTATCAACTTATGCAATTATAATTATTTATTTACTTTATTTATGCAGTTAAGTCTTTGATATTAAATCAAGTTACACTTTTTGAGCGTGGTGACTGATAAGAAAACAATTTTTTTTCTCTTATTGAATAAATGAGAAGTTAATATTGTTTAAAATATTTTTAATATCTTACAATACATGTAGGTTATTCAGGAATTTTTATCATTGAGTTAGCAGCTAGTGTACACGCATACGTCTAGTCGCACGAACACAAACACCATGCCGAAGTCTGCCGAACTGACTGTTAGACGTAAAGATGGGCGAAACTGTTATATTTTTCTAATTCGTTATGTTGTTGTAATATATTTTTCTAACTGTTGTTTTAAACTGTTATAATATATTATAACAGTTTCAAATATTACATTGTACACGCGGTTAGTTCAGTTCAGTCGTCGGCTGTGTTCGCATTTTGTTGTATGTTGTTATAACGATTATAAATATTACGATGAAAGATTATTACGATTATAAATATTAGACGATTATAAGTATTATATGAAGACAAAAAATATTTTTAAGTTGTATCAGCATCAATTGAGTGTTTCGTGTTTTAAAGAGAATCATTTAAAATATTTATGTTAAGTTCAATGAACTTCCCTTCCTACTTTTTATAGGCTTAGGGATGTCTGAATGTATGCTAAGCTGTGTAATTATTGTATCTGTTATAATTATTTACTCATATTTTCAAAAAATTTACTTTTTTAAAATAAATAATTAATTTTTAAAAGAAATAAATAACTCATTCAGGCGTAGTTAGCTCATTGATGTTATGTCATTTTGATTGAATTTTTACATTATTTACACTGTGGTCAAAGTTTTAGTTATCTACAATTATTTACATTTTTTTCAGTTACTATTTAAAAATATTATTTGGTTTACTTTTGACGACGTACTTAAGCCTTTTGCGTCTATCCGATGTTAAATCCGAACGACAAAACTCTTCATACACTCCTACGTGTCTTTGCTTAAGGTGAAGCTTTAAATTTGTAATTGTACTTTAAAAAAAATTGTTTTGCAATAATTGCACACTGGTTTTTTTTCGTCCACACTTTGGACTATAAAATAGTTCCAAATGGCTGCGCTACGCTGGCGTAACATTATTATACACTTTTACATACAACACGCTAAATCCTATCTATATTACACTAAATATTTAAAATTACTTTAGGAATAAAACTTAACGAAAAATAAACAAAAACAACAATAGCTTTTTCACGTAATATGGGGACCCGCTATCAAAACATTACGTATATAATTTAACAGATAACAGTGTCATTGTCATCTCAGCTAGACAGCTAACGGAACACTAAACTGATATATTATATATTACAACAGCCAAATTAAATAACAGGCACAACAGGCAACTAATGAAGGAAATAATATATTTTTGTTTACCGTTATAATTTAGTGTTAGTAAAATAAGCTCTTATTAAGTTAGCTTAGAGTTTAAATTAGTGTAAGCTATATGCAATCCTTGTGGCACAATGAACGTAGGTAGTATTTTATTGACTCCTATTGTCTCGGCCGACGGTTGGACCGTAAACGTAAACAGATGACGCTTTCTAAGGATAATGAATATAATATTATAACAGTCAATGATTCATTATTCTAATGTGTTGTAAGATTAGAAATATATAATGAAATATATTATCTGTTGTATGTTATAACGCCCAACTTTAGTTAGACGATGCACGGCTTTCAACGCCACACCTCCGTGCCCGTCGGAGTGGGGAGCGTGGGGTTTTTTTTTTTCAAGAAATTTATAAGAAAGCGTGTAGGAGGCCGATAAGCGCGTTAAGTTTTGCAGCACGTTATATCTCTTAGCACGTTACATTACATGTCGTTCATTGGATAGATCGCGTGCGTGTAGATAAGAACATTATTTCATAATAAGTCGCATTTTAGACTAAAATAAAATAAAGCGGTAAAGAAAAACCAATGCACGCTTTTCCATACTTTTCAGACTTACTACTTTCTATAATCCTAAAAATATTTTTAAGTCATGTACTTTTTAAAATAGGATTTATTTTATTTTTAGAATCGAAATAAAATTAATAATTTTTTATGATAATTGATGTAAACATTATTATAACTTTAATATAAATTATAAATTAAATAAAAGTGTATTTAAAAGTTTATTTATTGTATTTATAAATCAATTATTTACATATTATATACAATTATATACACTTTTGTATCTATATTTTATTTACATTTAAAAACATTAGTTAGGCTTCTTTTATCACAACTGTGTCCTTTGATCATTTATAAATATACAGTATACACTAACTAAACAACGTCTAACATTAAATTAGGTCGCGCGCGATGAATAGCGCGCTACGAGATCAAATTTGCGTAACACGTCCTCTCCCAACAGCGCTGCTGCTAGAACTAATTGCCGCTAGAACTAGATATTAATACTTAATAGCGCCAAAGCACCATAGCGCCATGGCGACTACTTACATAACACGCGCTATGTGTTATGAACAGATAGCGCGCTATAAAATGGCGCTATGCGCTATATTAACCACCATTACCCTGCTCTCGTCTTGCGCGGCCAGTAGCGTTAGCATACCTGTTACCGCTGCACATATCCTTGAGTTTGCGTTTCGGAATTATTCTAGAGTTTGCGTTTAGGAGTCATTTGCTATTGTTTTTGAAGTTTTGTAATTTTCGTTACGTTTAGACTTTTCATTTGTCATAGTTGCACGTGGGTTGACAATTACAGTTTTTTTATATTTAGTCGTTTTTAGGAAGACGCTGCTGCCATTTCCTGATTTTGTTTTCTCTGTCGTCAGCTACGACACTCACGAGATGATATTGAGTAGTGGATATTCTTACACCGGTCTCAATATATTTAAAAAAATAATGATATGATACCTTCTTCTATTCTGTCATCATCTTCTAGTGAACTAATGAATATAATAGGTATCTCCTGTTGTAGGTAGTATTTCCTATACCACGTTTGGCTGCCGGACTGGCTGATCGCAGGACCAGATGTATCGTTTGATGATATTGCTTTCTTGTTTTGCTCTACATTTACGTAACCAGCGGGTTTAGGTAGGCTTATTTTATTTACTTCGTTGCAATTTTCTTAAATTCGTTTAATAATGAACCGAATAGTATTAGAGAACCTGAGAAATTTTCAACTGGAAAAGAGGCATGTCATCTTAGTTCTCATTGGTGGCAACGCATCCGCATTTTGTTTCTTAATAGAATACGATGATAGATGCACATATATATTGACCACAGCATCCTCTATCCATCAGGCATACGTTGATAGACTGTATGATCGTTTTACACCCTTCTTGTATAAAATGTCAAATAAATCTTTAGCAGAATTTAAATTTAATTGTGGCAGTTTAATGTTATTCCTGTTTATGATGAAACTGTTGTTGAGTTTTTGTTATCATAATTACGTTTGGACATTTCCGTGGACCTGTGGTGGTGGCTTTTTGTAATAAATATAAATATATATAAAATAAATACCGTAAGATGTATCACTTGAAATAACAAATTAGGTATGAATATAATTAATAGACGCTAATAATATGCTTATGAGTTATGAACTTACGACAATCGTAACTACGCAAAAAAGGTATAATGGGTATTTTAATCTAAAGCACAAACTAACCTCCTACTAGACGCCAATATGCTTATGAGTGAGTTATGATATGACCTTTCGTAAATATTGATATTCTTTATAAAAGACGGAAAAAAAACGTTTTTGCACGCAGTACTTTAAACAAACGTCAGTCGAATCAGGTGCCAAGTTAATCCGCCCGGTATGTAAGTGCTTACCAATAATTAAAACGAACTGAAGCCAGCGGATTACGGTGCGTCCGGAAAACTCCGTGGAGTGCCGTCAGTTAAAAATTTCAACTTAAAATTTCACACTCACTGTCAGTTTTTGGATGTAGGTACGTCAGTTCAACTGATCATTTTAACTGATCATGTGTGGGGACCATTAGATAATGAGAAAATAATAAATTTTTGGATAAATAAATCTATGAATATCCCAAAATATTAGGATAAAAAACTGCAGTTACTGACTTGCATACCAAGTGTTTCAACAACGGCATATCCTCCCAATAGGAGGCAATCTAAGGTTAAATTAGAAAAAGAACTTTAAAAAGATATCGAAGGAATTTGGACGCAGACCAAAAGCGCAACCGTATGGCAAAGGTGTTGATTCGTCTTGAAGTCGCAGAATGAATATAACTTCATCCAAACAGACACCTCACAAAATTTGAAGCCAGTGATCATATTACCTGGTTCTCCTATTCTCTGCCTACCGATAGGAGCGTTAAAGTCGTGCTCTTGGGGCTCCCGGCGGACACCAATACGGAGAACAACGTAGAATCTATAAGAGTGTAGGGACACAATGTAAGTCACAACCGGCGTAATATACCTAGTCCCTTAGATCGTATGTCCGGTGACTTTATATAGATTCTCACGTACGTACCGGTGAGCGTGTCACTGGTGAGCGTGTGAAGAACCGTATGTGAAGTAGTGTCGGTAAAATATGTACCCGCGACCCGGACTCGAGTCAACTCTCGCAAGCACCTATCCCGCCCACGCCAATAACACCCCCACCCACCCCGCGCCTGCTCAGGGTGAGTAGACGTCGACGGGGACCCACGAAAATTGCACCATGGTGCTGGCGAGTATCAGCGTTTCTTCTAGAATACTCGAATACTGGGTGGACCAACCACCACTCTTGTTCGTTCAGTTCAAGGCCGTAATAGAAAACCAGAAAATCGGGGATGTAGGACCTCGCGAGGAATAAAATTCCAGACGCTACACTCCAGATTATGTGCACCAGACACTTACACACGGCCGTTCAAGCAACCTCAGGGATTTAGAGGACATTGTGAGGTCAAGGTCAAATCAACACAACAATAATAATCTTAATAATTCCATAAGGTTTATTTTTGGTTTACGTAAGTATGACCACATATCATCCTATCGTTGAATGCTTAAATGGCTTCAATTCAATTTCACTTGTACTTTATTCAATTTTTAACGATCCAAGGTCGCCTACTTATCTTAAGGATAATTTTCATTTTCTTCATTCGATCGACGGTCGAACATCCCGACAGTCAAACCGTCTGAGGTTCAGGTTTCAACAGCATAGGTCTAATTTTTCAGGTCGTCTGTTACGATACAAGCTATGAAACTTTGGAACACCCTCCCCAATGATATTAAGAATGCCACAAATAAAAAATCTTCAAAGTTTTTCTACGACAACATTACCTGACCGGCTACTACTAATTGACACTGTTTTTCCTTTATTCTTTTCTCTTTTTCTACTTCTAACATTTATTTCATTATATTATATTATATATAATATTATTCATACGGATACTAATTTACGAAGTTTATAAGCATGTATATAATGTCGGCTCTACACGTTGGCCAACACAGTGGCGAATGTAGTGGCGAATATATTGGCCGAGAGTTGGTGACGGCATCCACACGTTGGAAGGTCGTTCAGTTTACTTCGGTTCGGGCCAATGTGCGGACGAATTTATTTTACTTTAGACGACGGCTCCGTGGCGCAGTGGCTTCGCATTAAGTGGCTGTGCCGGGGGCCGCGGTTTTGAATCCCGCACGGAACAAGTATTTGAATGTCTTACAAATAATTGTTTCGGGTCTGGATGTGTGTCCTTGTGTAATTTATGTTTTTAAGCTGCCTCCGCGATACAGCAGAAAATTCAAGTGTGGGGGTAACGTTTTTATAAAATAATTATAAAAGAATAGTGGATATTAATAAGGCTGTAAATAGATATAGGATATACGATTAGCTTTATTTATTCTTTACATGCATCATAAACTGGAATAAATACCATTAATAAGAACTAAAGTTATTTTAAAGTTAAGCGGGCTACATACGAGACGATATCGGTGGCGATCTAGGGTGGACAGAAATCGGGGCTTTTATCGGGGTAGACCTTACACACGGGCCTGCCTAGCAGTACGCGTTCGGAGTTGGAGCGGAATGCATATGCGGTAGAGTTCTTCAAAATACCTCCGACTCTCTTAAAACACCACCGTGTTGGTTTGGCATTAGCCATCTCGGTTAATTTATTCGAAAATAGAAAAAGAGAAGTTGCTGGGTGAAAAAACGGCTCCAAAAGAGATAAAAATTAAGCCACATAAACGTACTAAATGGCCTGTAATCCAAGGACGTGATTAATTTTCTCCGGATGGATGAAGACAGTTTTTATAACCTTCTAGAAATGATTTCGCCACTTATACAAAAAGGTCAATTTCTCCTACCTATGCTATTTAGTTATTTCTTCTCTTTGTTCATTTCTGCTTTGGTCAAAATCTGGTTATGTATTACACACAACAAACAAGGAAATAAAATACTTTTGTATAATAATATGTATACTTTTTTTTTAATGTAATCTTTATTTATGTAGTAAAACTATCAGAAAATAAAATAACTTATATCTTTTTTTAAACATAAAGAAACCTTTAATTTCGGACATACTCCCTTTTATATAACTTGTTTGTTGATGTGGAGATGGTGAAGGAGTAGAAGTTAGTTGTTGATAAGAGGATGAAGGCACGTAAGAGATCGAAGTGTGGTCTAGTGGAGTTGTAAGAGATATGAGTGCGGTCTTGTGTTGATAGCGTTGGAATAGGAGTTAGTTGTTGAGGAGAGGCTTTATCTTCTCCTAACTTACATCATACACTCTACTTTACGAACGGCAATAAAAAAATTAGTTTAGTAGGCATTCTTGACCATGTCACTTCGTAGGGTCACAGTCTAGGGTGAATATGATTTGAATTTCGATAAAGTTTCAATTAATTTATTATTTTATTCACTTTTTTTTGGTTTTTTGTAAAATATCAGTGCCATAGGCTTCTACTCCGTTTATATGATTAAAATGTAAAAATTTTGTTATATAAAAAAGGTCATTCAGTATCACTGTTTTGTTAACTTCCTTCCGCGAGGGTTGCCGGCAGCGACTGCCAATAGAAATCGGGCCGATGCGCCTACACACACGCAGTAAGGAGGGGGCGGTGCCCCGATCTAGGAAGCATCGGCTGATCTAGGAAGCATTTTTGCTCCTGCCAGCCGATTAAGGAGGCGATATCGGCCACGACTTAGGATGGCCCTACATACGACACGATTTAGAGGCAATCTAGGAGGCATCCCCACTACTCCACCCTAGATCGCCACCGATATCGTGTCGTATGTAGCCCGCTTTAAAGGAGTTATAATCAATTAGTCTATGTTTTAAAATTGGATTTTGATTTTAAAGTTTAGCAAAACATGTACTTGCTTTTCTATCAGACATTTGATGTATATAAAAAACACCTTATAATTTATTTGGTAATTTAATTATTTTTTGAGAAAGACAAAAACAATAGCAATAAATATAATTAACACTGACTTAATAATAGGTACTAATTATAATTTAGAACGTAAATGAAAAACTCATGACGAGCAAAGTGGCTCAGGACCAGGTTTTGCGGCAGTCTGTGGAGGAGGATGTTCAGTAGTGGACTTGTGAATAGCTGTAATGATGATGATGATTCGAAAACTTGCACGATTAAATTATAAGAAATCGACGTTTTTTTTATAGGATAGGGTGACAAATGAGCACAGAGTTCACCTGATGGTAAGTGGTTACTGTGGCCCACAGTCATCTACGTGTATCCTCGATTACGAATCAAAATGCAGATGCGTTGTCACCCGTGAGGACTTAGATGAAATACCTTGTTTCCTTTAAAAAGGATTTCTGGTTCTCTACACTCACTATACGAAACACAGCATCAATAAGCTACTATTTTACGCTGATATTCTGTGAGAGCGTGGTCCTTCCCCGGTTGAGCCGACCCATTCGTGCTACAACTATACTTCTAATATAACTGCATGGTTCTACCACGTATAAACGTCGTGCTTCATTTTTTTTTCATTTTAAAATTGTTCTCGTAATAATCTGATTGTAAATAAATGTTCGTTATTTTTTTTGATAAATAGCTTATCGATTAAAACAAATGTTTAAAAATAATTAAATCGCGCTAATTAAAGTAGTAGGAATGTTTAAAGTTGAAATTGGCACTAAAAGGCTGGTAATTTGGGCATCCACCACACAAAGCTTGAATATAAAATTTAAATCAGATGCGTGTAATCACTCTGGGAACTTGTAGCAAACTAAACGCGCGGCCAACGTGCGGACGCGGCGACCAAACTCTGCCAACAATCCTTTGATCTTTTGTAAAAAACCGACACCACGCGGATCTCGCGCCAACTTGTGGGCCATTGTTCCAATACATACCAATGAAGCCCAAACACCCCCTCTACACTATGGCCAATGCTATTGGCCACTACATTCGTCACTGTGTTGGCCAACGTGTAGAGGTTCCATAATAATAATGTCCTCCAGACCGAATTTCGGCCACGGCGACCTGCCTCAACGGAGGCTAGCCATCGGCGCAGGACAGGATTATAGTGCCCAAGTGTATGCGCAAGCACAGGTGCACTCTCTATTCCTTCTCTCTCGTAATCCGATGGGACGGTAAACCGACACGACCGGGAGAGAGTTCAGGCGCAGGACCAACGGCTTTACGTGCTTTCCGAGGCACGGGGGTGAGACACCGCCCACTTCTTGGCTCCAGGCAGCTACTGAAAATTTATTGACAGAAAAACTCAATAATTGATTTTTGGCCCGACCCGGGTTTCGAACCATTCCCTTCCCCGTATATATATATATATATATATATATATATATATATATATATATATATATATATATATATATATTCGTAAATTAAGTTCACATAATGCTTCCGATTAATTTACAGATTAACGAAATAAATCAATTGGACAGTAACTGAACTGCTATGAAGGTCTACATCTGAAGCAGAAAATTTTCGTCTAATGGTGATGAGATATGAAACACACGGTAATTAGTATTTAAAATGGTAATTATGCTATGTGATTTGTAATTATAAGTAAAAAGATGATATACTTAAATCACATATTTATTTCTTAATTAGGTGACAGTTCAAATTTAGCTATATAGCTTGATTTAATAAAAAATAATCAAAAATCAACTAGTTCTCTTAATAATCAATAATATTAACCGTCTCGTAATTTAAATCAAATCAACTAAAACACTAGTTCAAAATTCAGTGTCATTAGAACTCAGAGCTATATAAGTTCCATCTAAGATATTTCTTAAACTATATTACTTAAATCCGAATGAGTATCAATTATAAAATAATTCAGTCTTAAGTAGTACAGAAAAATACAAAAGATTAGCCGTTTCTATCAAACTTTGGTAAATATAGATGTTGACTTAATTTAAAAATTAAGAAAAATAACAACAAAAGAAACTGATTTTCAGAACAAAAACAATAATTATCTTTCTAGTAACCTACCTTATATAAAATCCACTAAAACATTAGTTCAAAACTCAAAAATATTGAAACTTGAACTCGAATCTGTATCACTTTCATGACCAGAAACTTCGCAGGTAGGATCAAATGCAGTCTTTTGTGAATCTGCAAAATCATCACACAGCAATGATGATCCAAGAACATTAGACTGGCCATCAATTATTTCATTTGAGCTTAATTGCAATGTACGAGTAGATTGAACGTAGTCTTGAAATACACTTGAAAAATTGATATCACTGCCACTGCCAGAAATATTATACTGATATACCATATTCTCAATTTGTACATTAGGGTCCAAGTGTAATTTATTATCAGGTTTTAAATCAGACAGCATTTTAGCGGTGGTTTCGTTTCTTTTGCGCTTTGGCGTTAGTAAAACATTTCTTAATATTTTAATAGTCCTGTTATTTGGTGTAGTTTTAGGGATTACGTTTGTGGTTGCAACATTCATATTATTATCTTCATTCTCTTTATTTGTAATATGTGTTGATTCATCTTTGTCTTTATAGCATAATTTACCGACAAATTTTGTATGTTTACAGTTCATGTCCAAGCATATAAAGCAACTAGTTTCTCTGAATATTAGGTGGTCCTTTTCTTTCTGCCACAGTATTTGATGGACTTTCATTGTACCTTTTAATGGTTTCAACTGTTCTGAAGTTATCAACATATCTTTTTCTGTTATTTGGTATTCTTCAACAGTTGCCACGTTATTGTTTTGTGTGTTTTGTTTTACGATTTTCAAAAATCCATCTAATGTTGCAACATCTCTACCAGCGTCAGCAGTGCGTTTAACAACTGCCCCTACTCCATCTGCAGCACCTTTGCCGTGAGCTGATTCGAAGTAATTCCAGGTGACCATCTTTAGCCCATGAAAATACCAATATAGTTTAGAAATACATAAAACATTGTTTTATTTCTGTACTGGCTACTTGGTGATTCTGATAAAAAATGAAATGTGTCTATTTTTTACTTGCAG
Source organism: Parnassius apollo (assembly GCA_907164705.1). Lineage (NCBI taxonomy): Eukaryota > Metazoa > Arthropoda > Insecta > Lepidoptera > Papilionidae > Parnassius > Parnassius apollo. Next base: position 11,665,377 of record CAJQZP010000178.1, read on the forward strand.
AGTTCACAAATTCAAGTAAAGGGATAATGTGCGCCCATACAGCAGCAGAATCATGTCGCAAGTTTTCGCTTACTGTACAAAATGATGTGTTTGTCAAATTGCTTGATCATCTGTTATATATATAACTGCAGTATGCAGTGTTAACTCTTGCCTACTACCTCCAAAGTGGAAGGCTTCAACCTATGAGTCATACTTCAAAGCATAGTTCTCACTAAAATCTATGTGAATGATAGCTTCATTGTTCTTGAGATGTTCCTTCCGATCTTTTATTGCAGTAAATTGCCACCTACGTGTTCCTTCATGTTTCAGGAATATTGGAATCATATTTTCTAATACCTCAATAGCTTGTTTCGGTGACGTGGTCACTGTGATCTTTGCTATAATTTTTTTAGTCTTTTCTACGCCTTTAACTACGTAAGTGGATATTGAGTTTTCCCATTTTTAGAATGATAATGGATCATCGTTATCGAATTATTGATAGTCAATTACGTATACAGGACACTACGCCTACCGGTACGACCCTTCCACTCGAGAACCTTTCTTCCCCATCGGTTATCGGTTCTTCGAGCTATATGGCCGACCCATTGCCACTTCAGCTTACTAATCCGTTGGGCTATGTCACTACTCTGGTTGTAGGGGATGAAAGCAAGTGGACTGTATTTAGTTTATTGTGTCGTGTTTCTATTAATACGCTAGGAGTTACTATTTTACTTTGCAACTGAATTTAACTATTAAAACTGTGACATCTGTCTGACTATAAAAGGGGTTGAATAGAAATTAAATTACTTGACAAAATGACACACTATATTTACACTTGCTGTAGTTAACACTAATAGGGATTCTTGTGGGTTCTTCTGTTCGGGTTGCTTGCTGTTGCTTGAATTGCCGCCGCTCGAATGAAGAATCGGCGCCAGAAACGCTTCTTTTATTTCGTAGTACGGTGCGCCGTAAGCACCGAGTTAGTAGGAGTGTCGTCCGCGCACACACAACAACACGCAACAAGGGCCCCGTTCCGATGCGGGACGGGTCGACGTGGGTGCGGTGCGGGGCGAGGGAGGATTTCACTCGCCGTCCGCAACACTGGTTTTACTGCGGATATCCTCAGAAACTCCGAGCAAGCCCTCTCCATAGCTCGCTGAGTGACCTTGAGAGTCCTCATACGGCCAGCAGTGAAGGACTACGTCTCAGATCCGTAAGTCATCACTGGCAACACGCACTGGTTGTATACTTTAGTTTTCAGAGATTGAGGTATACCTGACGAGAAGATGTGTCGTAATTTCCCGAACGCTGCCCAGCCGAGTTGAATCCGTCGATTGATATCTCGGTCGAAGTTGGACTTACCTAGTCGGACTATTTGTCCCAGGTAAACGTACTCGTCAACAACTTCGAGCATAGTGCTCCCAACAACTACCGGCATAAGTACGACATGGACATTAAACGTGATCTTTGTTTTGTCCACGTTCATCTTAAGACCTATCCGTTGGGAGACACCATTGAGGTCATTGATCATAGTGCTAAGGTCCTCCAGCGATTCTGCCATAAGGACTATATCGTCGGCAAAAGGTGAGTGATGTACTCGCCATTGATGTTAATACCGTATCCTTAATCCAGTCCAATAGCTTGAAAACGTCTTCCAACGCAGCGGTGAAGAGTTTCGGGGATATAACGTCACCCTGTCTTACACCTCTCTGCAGTTGGATAGATTTCGTACTCTGGTTCTGTACTCGGATAGCCATCGTAGCCCTACTGTACAAACACTTCAGCACTTCGATATACCGACAGTCAACTTGGCACCGCTGAAGAGACAGTAATTGACTATCAATAATTCGATAACGATGATCCATTATCATTCTAAAAATGGGAAAACTCAATATCCACTTACGTAGTTAAAGGCGTAGAAAAGACTAAAAAAATTATAGCAAAGAGAGAAGTTTAGCAGGACACTTAAATCGTCGATAACTGCTAAGTTCATTTCATCCCAGTAGCTACTCCAGCGCTGTTGTGATGAGTTTTTGAACTGTTATTTACTGCTTACAGATGAAAATTTTTTCAACTATTCTACTATGGGAGTTGGTACTCCTTACGTTTACATTCCATACCTACGGCGTTGCCTCATCAAAATTAGGTAAATATAGTTGTTTAATTTTGAAAACGAAAAATCTACCCCATATCGAACCGGAGTAACACACTGGCTAACTTTTGGAGACACAAATTAGAATAAGATTTTTTTCCACTAGCGTTGTATTGCAATAATTTATACATGATCATACAGTATCGTTATTGCTTTCAAAGTAAACTACAATTTTAAAATCATAATTCTTTATTATTTTATTTGTTGCATTTTTTCGTCCTGTAAGTTGATAGGAGACCACTGACCTCTATATATACAAGTACGCTGGACTGGCTATACACCGTGACATGATGAAGCGATTTGATTTCCGCCATTTTGGCGCTGACAACAGAAGTGCACGTCCACGGAACTAATAATAGGGATGAGACAGTGTACCAAATTATATCGATAAAATTCTCTAACCTACCTATACCTAAATAGAATGGACTCTATGTATAGATGGACTACCCGTAACGTCCATTCTATTTATGTATCATATTAATGTAATGCCATTATCATCATTAAAGCCCTTCACAAGTCCACTGCTGAACATAGGCCTCCCCCAAGAAATGCCATAAAGCAAGGTCCTGAGCCACCTGCATCCATCAACTTCCTGTATGTCTTACCAGGTTTTGACTTCATCTAGTGGGGGAACTTCCTACACATCACCTGCCGGTACGAGGCTGCCACTCGAGAACCTTTTTTCCCCACCGGTATTCGGTTCTTCGAGCTATATGGCCGATCAGTTGCCACTTCAGCTTACTAATCTATTGGGCGATGTCGGTCACTCTGGTTCAGCTGCAGATATCCTCATTTCTAAGTTTGAACCCCTGAGCATAACTTGCTGAGTGACTTCGAGCTTCCTCATACGGCCAGCAGTGAAAGACCTCGTCTCAAATCCATAGGTCATCACTGACACTGACTGACGAGAAGATGTGTTGTAATCTCCCGAACGCTGCCCAGCCGAGTTGAATCCGTCGATTGACCTATCGGTCGAAGTTGAACTTACCTAGTCGGACTATTTGTCCCAAGTAAAAACACTCGTCAACCACTTCAGATATGTGCTCCCAAAAACCACCGGCACAGATGTGACATGGACATTACACATGACTTTTATTTCGTTCATGTTCATCTTAAGACCTATACGTTGGGAGACACTATTGAGGTCATTGAACATAGTGCGTAGGTCCTCCAGCGAGTCTGCCATAAGGACTATATTGTCGGCAAATCGGGAATGTTACGTTACCCTGTCTTACACATCTCTACAGTTGGATTAGTTTTGTACTCTGGTTCTGTACTCGTATAGCCATCGTAGCCCTTAGACCATTCAACTAAAAAATTATTAAGATTAAACTAACTACACATAATAAAAATAAAAACATAATTTCCAAAACAATTTATTGTCAACCGTTCATTTAGTTCTAGTATTATAAAAAACAAATCAGCTGTTATAATAACGCCTATTCTAATCAACTACAGGTCTGTCTATAGACAGTAAAATATTTTCTACTATATAAAAATTTATGTTTGTACTTACTTTCTACGATGCTATACCGTTCATCAGATTGCGGTAAAACTTAGTCAACTTATTGGTTGCACTTCTGCGAATGTTATACGCATGGTACAATTAACTGACATTAGGTGGCGTGCGTATTTGAAAGTTATAGAAAGTTATATATCATTCTATTTCAATGATTGTATTCCCATTCCTAATTATACAATATAACTGTTCCACATTTTTAACGATATTTCCACAATTACTTCTTCTGCGGCAGCAATGCGCCGGAGTGAGCTAGCAAAATAATATAAAAAATATAAACTTTGAATTACATTGTTATCAGTTATTTACAATGTCATTTTCGAAATTAAAATAACAATGTTAAAAAAAATAACAGAAATTATCATACAGTCCTACTTTCCGTGGTATCGTCCCAAGAATGATGATTAATCGATCATGGGCGGCGGTAGTCACTTAACATCAGATGAGCCGCATGCTCGTTTGCCCCCTCTTCTATAAAAAAAAAGAATACTGGCTACGTGTTCTCTCTGAATGGCTATACTTAGCCTTCAAGCAAGGAAACAACAAACTAAACAACTTCTTATTACCAGCAGCGAAGATCAGTCACAGATAGTTTTTTAGGAACTACACCGCACGGACCAATAGTCTCTACAGCAAATTGCACAAATATGTACTCATCTTCTAAATATTCGAGTCTAGTCACTTAGTTCAGTTGCCTCTAACGCCACCTCTGCTTTAGACGAGGTACCCCTGAGATGGGATGCTGTCAAAGTGTTCGCAAGTAGTATCCCACACCAAAGCTTTATCTCTTTCTCTCTCTCTCAAGCAACCAAACCCATACCGTCGGGTATCCTGGTATCGTCTCTAAATATTCTACAAAGATCTTAAACCGAGGAAACATTTATAGAGATAGAGCCTTCGGATGACTTGTCCAGAACTAAAAACATTATATGAAAGAATACCATAACATTATTACTCGGTTATTTAACCGTGTATTAAAGATGGATTCGACCAAATACTATGTTAAACCAGAGTAACTAACCCTCGAATAATTTTACTCTTTGGTCTTACACCAAGATAACTTTATTTTGCGTTTTGTAACACAAACGTAGAGAAGCCAATACTGACTATTGTTACTCCAGAGTTTATTGTAGTAGAGTTTAATCATTCAAACAAGTAAACCAACTTAAACATAAATACAACTGTTGTAAAGCGCAATCCAAGATTTGAGGTCCACATAATTTTCCGAAAGTGTAAATAATGCCGCCCAATGGCAGCCCCTCCTTAGTTGCTGACTTCTCCCCCCGTTTTCATTCTCAGATAAGGCGCACCAGAAACAAGCCACACTGCCCTTAGCGTCCTTTAACTCCACCTGCACTATGGACTCCCCGAGCCCAATAATGGAATGGAGCCAGGAAAAACTATCACTTGGAAGCATTAAGTGGTGCAGTCTCACCAAAGTCGCGAAAGATAGTCGAGTGGCGCATTGCCAATCGCCATACCAACACTCCTCTTCCCTTACGACTCCACCTCGACTACAGCGGTACAGGGAGAGGAATCTCCTCTAGCAGCAGCCCACTAAAACACATACAAAGTGGCTCGACATCATCAGGTGACCTTTCGACCCTTGGCTATGACCCTTGAGTTTGGTAAAAAATGAGGAAAGAAGAAATAAAAAAAAACATTCGAAATAATAATCTTATACTTTTATACTTACTGGTACTGGTACTACCAGAAAATATTGTTTGTTCTTTTTCAAAGTGGTGCAGTTCTCATGTCTAATAAAACAGTCGTCTGTGAAATGTTTAAATTCAAATACAAATTCAAATTTATTTAATTGCCATAAATAGGGTAAGTGATAGGTTTTTTACAATAAAAATAAGTTGCTTAAAGACCTATTTAGCCATGAGATACGGCATGCAACTGTTTTTTTTAAATTACCAAATAATATAGCTGGTAGTCGATTCTAAAATGTCAAGTTATTAAATGTAAGTTATATAATTCAAAATGTCATAATTTACTATATCAATATCATAATTAAAATTTAAATACAATCAATCAAAAATAAAGTTCTGATAAAACAGTGATACGCAGTAATACGCAGCAATTACGTCTATCACATGTCAACATGCATATTATTATCATTTTGAAATTCTTTAACACTATAATAACATTTTCTTATTAGCCATTCACGTAACTTTTTGGTCATGAGAATCATAGAGCCGTGTTTGAACTGCTTTGGAATTTTATTAAATATTTTTACACACATACAGTAACAACCTTTCTGATAGACAGAAGTTTTTGGTTTATGGTCTAAGACAAGCCGTTTACTATCTCTAGTGCTTCGTGGATATATATCACAAGCTGACTTAAATAACTCTGCATGTTGTTTGACAAATTTATATATTTCCAATATGTACATGCCAAGGGACTGTTAATATACCCAGCTTAATAAATAGGGGCTTGCATGTATCAAGTGGTCCTTTATCGCATATAGCACGTATGCATTTTTTTTGTGCGATGAGAACTCTATTTGCTTCAACGCTGTTGCCCCACAGAACCAGACCATAATTAATATTAGACGCGACGTAACCATAATAAGCAGACATAGTTACGCTAAGAGTCGTTATCTTAGTTAAACGCCTTAAGACGAAAGCAAACCTATTAATTTTATTACAAACTTTATCAATGTGGCCAGTGAAATTTAAGTTCTCGTTAAGTACTGCACCCAAAAATGAGACCATGGTAGTCCTTTCAATAGGTATGTTTTTGTACAGCACATTAAGATTATTTGCTGCTCGTCCTTTTATGTTAAAATTTATGAAATTTGTCTTATTCAGATTTACATTTAGATTAATTAATTTAAGATATTGGACTATATTATTAATTGTGTTATTAATGTCATTTTCATAATTATTTAAATTGTCATTATAATTTGATTTAACAATAATGGAAATATCATCTGCAAACATTATGCATTGATGTTTAGTCAATCTCGGTAAGTCATTTATATATAATAAAAACAATATAGGACCCAGAACGCTACCCTGTGGTACTCCAAACTTATTTATTTTATAATTAGAACGATCGGATGTAGTTGTATTTCTCTCGCTTATTCTATTTATTTCTACGCATTGATGTCTATTTTCTAGATATGTTTTAAGCCAAGAGTGAGAAAGACCTCTAATCCCATACTTTTCCAGTTTATCTAACAAGACATTGTGAACTACAAAATCGAATGCCTTAGACATATCGAAGAAAAGTACAGTAGTACGCTGTTTATCATCGAGTCCAAGAATAACGTTATGTATTAGATTAAAGCACGCGAGGGTAGTTGATTTTCCCTTTTGGAACCCATTTTGCTCCGGTGTAATGATTTTGAATTTCGTTAAATAGTAGTTGAGCAGTCTTTTTTGCATGGCCTTTTCAAATACCTTTGATAATACCGGTATTAATGTAATTGGGCGATAGTTACCGATTTCAGATTTATTCTGTTTTTTGTGGATAGGTTTCACGATCGAGAATTTAAGAGCCTCAGGAAAGCATCCTGTTTCAAAGGATAAATTAATTAGGTATGTTAATACCTGGGCTAGTTCGTTTTTACAGAATTTTAACACTTTTGTTGAGATTTCATCATACCCACATGAGCTAGAATTGTTTAGTGATTGTATAATATGTGTAGTTTCTGTTGAATTCACCGGTTCAAGAAAAATTGACTTTGATATATGATTGATCGTTGATAGTATCTTTCGCTTTTTGTCCATATCATATATATACTTTGCATCAGTTAGGTTTACGTAGTAATCATTAAACAGTTCAACTATTTTGGCCCATTTGTTATTATACTATTTTCGTATTTCATATGTGTAATGTAATTTTGTGGGGGTTCGCTTTCCGTTACATCTTTGATGAGTTTCCATGAAGCTTTACAAATATTCTGACTGTTCTGGAGATATTTGACATTGCAATTTTTTTGGGCTATTGATATGCACCTCTTAAGCATTTTTGAATACCTCAAGTAAGCTTCTCTGTCCTCGTTAGTTTTTTGTTTATAATACTTGAAACGCAATGATCTTTTAGTTTTTATGCAAACTTTTAATCCCTTGGAGATCCATTTTGGCTTTGAATTTTTATTGGTAATTTTAATTTTTAATTTCGGAAAGCAAGATTTATAAAGTGTACAAAAAAGATCATAGAATCGATCGAATGCTGCATTCATGTTTTTTGCGTTGTAAACATCTGAGAAAGATAGTGACTGTAAGTAGCCACGAAACTTTAGAAGATTTTCATTGCAATAGTCTCTCTTATATAAGAACCAATATTGTAGACTATGAGTATTTTCTATTGAGAATGACAATATTTGGGCAGTATTGTGATCAGATAGATGAAGCGGCATTGTCACGCCCTTAGCTTGTTTAATATTACTTAAAATGTGGTCTTTACAATTATTTCCTCTAGTAGGTTCATTTATGTGAATTTTTAAATTAAAGTATTTAGCCATATCTTTTAATTGTTGCGATGCTCTAGATTCCACTAATGTATTTATATTAAAATCTCCAGTGATGATAATTTTATATTGTGTAAATGTCTTTAACAGTTCATGGGTCACCGCTTCCAGCCTCGTTAAAAATGAGTGAGCAAATCTATTGTGAGAGGTGTAAACACATAATATCATTACTTTGTATTTAGGGATTCTTATTCCGCAGCACTCAAATACTTCTGGTAATAAGTACTTGTCAAAAATTTTGAGTTCGTTGCAAGTAAGGCCCTTCTGCAGAAAGATGCAGGTACCACCACGTTTATTATTCCTGGAATAACTTGCTGCTTGTTTGTAATTTGAGAGAGTAGCATTTTTTCTCCTCACCTTTTTTTATAAATGATTCTGCGAAGCATATTAGATCAGGTTCTGAATCACAGTCTTTCAGTTCAGAGAGCGTCACTTCTAAAAGGTCCTTTTTTGAGAGCAAACCCGCTATATTTTGATGCAAAATAATAACACGTTTTTTGTTTAGGTCTTTAACACATTGATTGGAGGATGTTTTTGGGTTACTGTGTGGAACGAAAAAGATAATTTTGCCGTAAGGGAAAGAAAAAGTCTAATATGGAAGTCTGCTTGTGTCTATATCCACAATTTGTCAGTTTTTGTTGTGATTTCTTTAACACTTTTCCGTTACATCCGCTCTTCTGAACATGGTTCTTGATTAAAGAAAAGTTTAGAAATGTTTTCTCGTAATACAAAGAATCAATAAACATGTTAATACTATGACAGGCGTTCTTTAAATAACAATGATAATATTTTTTAGTTTCAATAAAGTGACTATTTTTAAACTTTTTACATATTAATTTTAATTGCGTGTTTAATGAATTATTATTTAAATGCTTACTACTAGTTACATTCATTACAATAACGGTGGCATGCTTTAGTAATTTCAAAGCAGCATATAATTCCGCTATAGCTGTTACCGGATCATCATCGTTTTCTCCTACACATAAAATTACCTTATCGTGTGTATACATACCTTTAAATTGGTACATAGCTTTAGGACTTCTTCCGTAGATGCAAATGGCTTGATGAACGCTGTTACTTGGTAGTCCTCGTATCTGCTATTCATTCTTGACTTAGTGAGTTCTGCCGCGAGACCAATGCACTGTTGCGTCCCCATAATGAAGATATTCTGTTTGGTGAATGCATTATTTTTTTTATTGTTTTCAGTTTCATTTCTTTGAAGAAATTGGAGAAAAGTGTGATGAATGGCTATATTTAGAAGTGTTTGAGGGGGAAAGTGAGACGTGAAATCCCTTATTTATCTCATTTGTGCCTTTAATTATTGGAGATTGACAGATGTTCTTTAGAACCTCAATTTCCTTTTTTCAATTTATTTATTTCTCTTTTGTATTCATTGTTTTCTATTATCGTATTCTCTAACTCATTTTGTGTACTCGAGAGATTAATTTTTAATTCTTTAATTTCTTCCTTCATTTCTTGCATTTCGCATATTTTAATAGTTGAGTAATCTTCACTCTTTGAGAGCATTTCCAAGGAGGATTCCTCTAGTTCGTCGCATTCTTCTTCCGTATCGATCCCGCATGAATCAAGCAGAGGAGATGATATATCTACAACTGATTCCGATTTAGGTGACGCAGTTTGTTTAGCTGCTGAGACAGTCTTTTTTCTTAATGTGATTTTTTTATATTCCGTGTGTGAACGTGTAGATTTTAATTCTTTTTTGGTTTTTTAAGCAGATTTTGCATTTCCACGCAGCTTTTTTTTCTGCTTGCATTAAACGATATAGCTTTTCTGACAAGCCAATACAATGAAAGTCGAATCTTTTTTTGCACTGCGAGCATAATATCGTATCTCTTGTCTCTCTGTTACATTTGCATTTATCACATATAACAGATTGATATCGGCTAGTTTTCATGTCATTATTCTGTTTTCCGTCCATTTTTAATGTTCTTGTTTAATGTTTGTTATTTTACTTTTTTATAAAATTTGTATAAAAAAAAGATGTTGGTCAATTTTACAAAAATAAAAATACAAAATTTAAGTGTTAAAAAGAATTTAAAAAAAATTAATTCGAGGATTTGAAGCCCAACTCGTACGCAGACCGTGCTCTCACTAAATACACCACGCGTGACACGCATTGACCTTTATTATGGACTGCTGAGTCACAATAGCTATTTCACTTGTAATTACCGTCACAGCCACTATTCACAACGATTTAATTTTAAGTTATTTATGATAATATCACGTCATTTAATTGTTTACTATAAAATTTTATTTACTTTCTAACGGTACTTGATCTTAGCTTCACGTATATATATAATTTAGCTGTTAATATGTAACTTTTCGTTTAATTACGAAAAAAATCTACAGAGCTTCGATTTAAAACAGCCGCACGGTCGGGTGTACAAAAACACACTCGTTTGGAACAAATATGATCATTTTGTTTCGGACGCCAATTCAATATTTATGCTTTTAAGCCATATTTAATCTAGGTTCACTTGGAAACCTTTTAATTAATAAACATTTTATAATCGTCTGTTGTTGGTGACTTTGTTTGTAACTAATATTATACACAATCAAACAACATAAAATACTTTCGTTTTTTAGTTTAAAAGTTCAAAATACAGATTTATTAAATAAGACAATTTAAATATGACAACATACTTTGGGATATTATGTCAATTTTATTTTTCAAGACATCCTTTAGCGGCGCTTCAAATTGCCACCGTCACCTTCTATGGTATAGCCATTCCAGCGTACTTGTATATATAGAGTGTAGTCAGTGTAGGAGACACATTCCGCCTGTGGCATCGCTTCCGAGCGGTTGCATCCAGGTAGTCCGCGCTTTCGTTCCTGTACGGTAGTGCTCCCCGCTCTCGCGCCCCCGCTGTCCCGCTCGCGCTGTACAGCGCCGACGCAGTGCTCAGTCCGCCGGCGGCACCGCTCTCGGACGGTCGCCTCCTGGTGGTCCGCGCTCCCGTACAGTACGGTAGTGCTGTCGCGCTCTCACGCGCCTCCGCTGTCCTGCTCACGCGGAACAGCGTCGAGGCTGCCGGTGAGTCACTTTTTCGCTACAGCTCTTACCCCCCTGTCTTCGGGCAGGGAGGTCTGACTGACCTTCGCTTTTCATTTTCATTTTTCATTTTCACTTGTCATTTCATTTCATTTTCATTATCATTTTTTTTTTTTTTTTCTTGCTATTCTTGTATTACGTGTATAGTGTGTCGTAGTACGTCTCGCGATCTAGTCCCTGTTCTACCGAGAGCAGGGACCCGTCCTCATCTTTATTTATACATAGCTCAGCTTGCATACTGACCCAAAATGGCCACACCCAGTTTCACTGAATCCCTCGCCGCCCTCATTAACCAATTCGGTTTAAATGGCAATGAGACGGTCCTCGCCGCCATCGCCACCATCGCCGCCCAGGCTTCCCTCCCTGCCCCTCAGGCACACCATCCGCCGCCGGTAATCGCATCTTACCTCGAAACGAGGAACTCTTTTGCCCCACTCGAATCTGCCCCCCTAGAAATGGAGTACGCATGCTCCGAGTCCTCGGCGCCGTCCTCCCGGAAGAGGCGCGCCACCACCTCAGGCTCCGGTTCATCGGAGTCCTCTGACTCCGACGGAACCGGGGAGTCCAACTTCACCACAGTCACCTCCAAGCGCAACGGAAAGCGCGCCGCGATAAAACGCACCCCCCCCCCACTTCAGCGGCCCCTGCCGCTCCTTCAACCTCCGCAGCCCTCGACGCTGCCCTGCAGTGGGACGGCCACTGATGTCACTAGACATCCCCACACCATCCAAACCAGCCTCTCGTTGTGCTCCAGTACTAGCGAAGAAGCAAGTCCCGCCCCCTGTCTTCCTAAGAGACAAGGCAAAATTCACCCAACTATCCAAAACCTGCTACGACGCAGGTATCAAGTATCCATAGGCCATCAACCTCGGGGAGGCGATCAAAATCATCCCTGCCTCGATCGAGGACTTCCGTCAGATCACCCGGCTATTCACAGCCGAAAGGGTCTCATACCACACGTACGCTCTCCCTGAAGAGCGTAAAGTTAGGGCCGTCATCAGAGGCGTCCCATTCGAATTCTCGAACGAGGAAATCCTCGAGGACCTTAAGTCCCAAGGCTTCCCCGTAGAAGCAGTGCACAAAATGCACAATAGAACGGGCAAGAGATACAACCTTGCCCTAGTAATCCTGTCAAACGTGCCGGAGGCTAAAGCCATCTTCCGGCAGGTGCGCACAGTGTGCGGCATGTCAAGGGTGAAGGTAGGCCCGGCTTCCCGGCGCAGTGCCACCGCTGCCAACTTTATGGTCACGCGGCGGCCAACTGCTCCGCCCCACCCAGGTGCGTGAAGTGCCTGGAACCTCACAACACAAAAGAGTGTCCCCGGCCCAAAGACGCCGAATCCCCCGCCCGCCTGTGTCCTGTGCAACCAGACAGGACACCCGGCGAACTACAAGGGTTGCCCACGCGCACCTCAACCTCGCCCCAGTAGGAAAGCTCCACCGCCGGTGAATGACCGATCTTTTCCGGCCCTCCAACAACGGCCCCGTCAGGGCCCTTCTCAGCCTATCCAGGGCTTCCCTCGACCCTCTCAGGGTCCCCATAGGCCCCCTCAGGGTCCCCCTAGGCCCCCCTCAGGGCATAATTCGGCCCCCCTCCGGGCTTCTCCAAGCCAATGCAGCCTCCAGTCTTTCCCTGGGGGCCCAAAAAGGCAGACCCACCGCGGACAACCTCGTACGCTCATGAAGCAGAGCCCACAATCGACGACTACAACACGCTATATTCCGCTATTAGGAATATCGACGTTAGGGAAATAACAGTTGTATCACGCAAACTGCGCGCGGCCAAGTCCCCCCAAGAACGTCTCCTCGTTCTTGCGGAGCACAATAACCTTTTGTTAGCGTTGTAAGTTAGGTTAACTTAATTAACTTAACTTCAATGACTGAGAGAATTAACCTACCTAGATCTCACGGTCGTATCAAACCTAAGGGTTTATCGCTTGTATTATTTAATATTCGCGGCTTGCGAAATAACCTCCCAGAGCTCAAGCTCTTTCTTCGGAATCGTGAAGTCGATTTCCTCCTCCTACAGGAAACTAATCTCAAAGCTAAGGACACTAGAGGCCTTTCTATTAAAAACTTCTCTCTTCTTCGTAACGACAGACCCGACCGCCGAGGCGGCGGAACGGCCATCTATTACAAGAAGACACTTCATTGCTCGCCCATTTCTACTCCGCAGCTTACCAACATGGAAGCCACGGTATGCAGGCTAGCTATGACTGGACATCAGTCCATCCTCATAGCCTCCTGTTACATCCCTTCAGGAACCTATCCCCTCAAAAAGGATTTTGAGGCCATTTTATCTTTAGGCAATTCAGTCATTATGTTTGGAGATTTTAACTCCAAGCATACTGAATGGACATGCCGCACTACGTCCCCCTAGTGGCAAGATACTGCTCGATATCACGCAGTCTCTTGATATTACCGTCCATAGTCCTCTCGGTGTTACTCACTTCCCCGATAACACCGATCACGCCCCCGATGTGTTAGATTTTGCGTTACTCCAAGGAGTTTCTCTCAACCTCGGAGCAATCGAGACACTAGACGATCTAGGATCAGATCACCGACCGGTCTCCCTCATTCTTGGCCATCAGCCACCTCCCCCAACACACACGAAAACCTTCACTAACTGGAAGGGATTCAAAGAGTCCCTAGCTAAAGCTCTGGACTCACAGGACTCTACCATCTCCCTATCGTCGGACTTAGATAGTCCCGAAAAAAATCGACACCGCGGTCGACTCACTCTCCACCCTTATTAAATCCTCCCTTAAGGAGAACGAAAGGGTCGTCCCGGTTGCTAACAATAGTGGGCTTCCCCTACATATTAGCAACCTAATAAAAGCCAAAAAAGCTGCTTTCCGGAGAGCAGCAAAATATCCCACCCCCGAATATAGGCGCGCGGCCAATCGTCTTCAACGAAAACTCCGCTTCCGCCTCTCTGAATTTCAAGATCTCGAAAAGAGTAAGCTCTTGGAGAATATCTCTCCATCTCACACAGCGTACTATCAGATGGCTAGAGCCCTCCGCATAGACGCTATCACCCACACTCCCCCTCTCTCCCGTCCCGACGGCACGGTTGCCTTCGAGGACGAGGAAAAGGCTGAGTGCTTTGCAGATAGCATTGCCGCTCAATGCTCTCCCAGTTCTCAACCCGTCGACCCCTCACACGTCCAGGCAGTGGAGGATGAGGTCCGCCGCCGGAGCTCACCCCCACGGCCTCTGAACCTATCTCTGTGTCCAATGATGAGATCTCATCCCTCATCAAAGGACTTAAGCCTAAAAAGGCTCCGGGCGCGGATGGCATCTCCAACCAAGCCCTAAAACACTTTCCCGAGCAGGTGTTAACCTTTTTATCTATTATCTTCAACGCCTGCTTCAACCTTAGTTATTTTCCCACTACGTGGAAAGAGGCTACTGTGATTGGAATTCCCAAGCCAGGCAAGCCTCTCAACCTCCCCCTCCAGCCATCGCCCCATTAGCCTCCTCAAGGCAATGGGCAAGCTCTTCGAAAGAGTCATCCAAAGTCGTATGAGGCGCTACCTGTTTCCCACAGACGGCGACCCTCTTATCATTCCCCATCAATTCGGCTTCCGAGCCAAACACTCATGTCCCCAACAAGTTCACCGCATTGTGGAATATATCCTCAGCGGTTTCTATCCTCGTCGTCATAAGACCATCGCGGTCTTTTTCGATATAGCCAAAGCTTTCGATAGAGTCTGGCACACAGGCCTTATCTACAAGCTCTATAAAATAGGTCTCCCCGATCGTCTAGTTCGTCTCGTGGCCTCCTATTTAAAACATCGTACCTTTCGTTTCAGACACGAAGGCACGCTCTCTTCACAGCGAACTATCAAGGCTGGTGTCCCTCAGGGCTCAGTACTGGCTCCTCTGCAGTACATCATATTCACCAACGACATTCCCATCCCGTCGAAAGGTGTTCAACTCTCCCTCTTTGCAGACGACACTGCCATCTACTGCAAAGGTGTCTCACTACCCTTCATACGGAACAAGATCCAAAAGTCAGTTGATGACCTAGGAGCCTGGTTCAAAAAATGGCGCATCGATGTGAACCCGGAGAAGAGCTCCGCCGTTCACTTCGATTATAAACGACGCCGTCTCAAAAACACTCCACCAATACGTATGCTAGGGACCCCTGTCCCTTGGCATACGTCCGCCAAATATTTAGGTGTCACTCTAGACACAGGGCTCACTTTCAAGCCCCACGTCAAAAGAGTAACCCGTCACGCACGTTTTTATCTGAGTAGGCTCAACAGTATGTTGGGCCGACACAGTAAAATGTCCCTTCGAAACAAGCGTACACTCTACAAGGTATGTATACGACCAGTCATGTCCTACGCGGGCCCCGTCTTTGCCCACGCAAACCCTAACATTTTAAATGAACTCCAAATAGTTCAGAACCTATTCTGTCGTCGAGCTGCGAACGCACCGTGGTACGTCCGCAATGCCGACCTTCATCGGGACTTAGAGCTCCCAACAATTCAACAATTTCTTAAAAAACTCTCTGAGAACTTCTTCAAAGCCTCAGAGTCGCACCCAAACCACTTAATTCGTGAGGCAGCTTCTTATGCAGCCCCACCCCCCTCTCGCTATCGTGTCCGCAGGCCGAGAAACTCTCTCTCGGACCCGCCTAATAAACTTTCAAACGACCTGAACTGTCTCCTGGCAGCTCAGGCCAACTCTAATTAAATAAAATTATTGTAATATCTGACATTAATTTGCCTTCGTAGGCACTCCCTCAGCGGCACTTAGCCGCCTGCGCCCTCTTTTCCCAAAAGAGGGTCGCTCATGATAAGGCACAATAGAGCTTAATCAGCCGGTTGCCTGTCCCTAAAGGCGGTTTTTAGGGGGTATCACTTAGGGTCCCCGGTAGGACAGTGAGTCCCCCATAACCACGATAGACCGGCTATCGTGGTATGCGTAATGCATTTTCCGCCTCCCTACGTACAGGGTAGCCCTTTAATTGCTTCGGGCGCAAAAAAAAAAAAAAATGTAGGAGACAAATAAATTTAGTATGCAGCTTTATTTTGTTGATTCAAAAATATATTTTATTTTTTATGTTTAAGGCTCTTGAATATTCTGGTTATTTATACATTATTCTAAACATGATTATCAATGTTTTATTAATTAATAATATTATCATACTTTTTGTTAGCGTATGGTATTCACAATCAAACATGGGACCTTACCCATGTATGTATGTATTATTATTATTATTTATTTTAATATATTGTTACGAGCTTAGGGTTTGTGACTTAGTTCCTCTATTCGATACTAGATGGCGCTAGTGGGAGTTTTTAGAAATATCTTGGCGCTTCTATTTCTTCTGCTTGATATCAGATGGCGCTAATAATCAACGTCTACGCGCCGCTACTCGAAGTGACAGTGGTGTGAGCGATGCTAAATTAACTTACGGTTATTCAATCACATTACCGGGTGATTTCTTCGAAGACGCGAAACTTTGCGATACGAATTCGGAATATTTGCAAAAGTTACAGGATAATAATGTACGTAATTTGAATCCGAGACCACCGTGTCACCGTACCTCACGTTCGTTATTTATTTCTAGTAGTTTAGATAACTGTAAATATGTATTTGTTCGGAATGATTTGATGTGAAAATCTCTTCAACCCCCTTATGATGGACCCTATAGCGTCATAAGCAGGATAGGGAAAACTTTTGTGATAAAAATAGGAGAAAAAGAAAGTACTATTTCTATGGATAGGTAAAACCTGCGCACATTCTGAGTGAAAACGATTTGAACAATAACATTATTTTTAGTGATGACAGGTGTAACGATAGTATTGTTAACGTGTATTGTTAGCACAAATAACGCGAAGTGGCCGCGTTATCAAGACCCCGGTACGTATTTCTACGTAGTACTATTATTTATTCTGTGGTATTGATTTGTAATCTATTTTAAGTTGAACGCACAAACTAATAAGAGTACTAACGTACTAGAACGGCTCATCCATGGAGTATAGAGGTAAGGAGGACAATCTCCCATAGGAGAATAGTTGAAAATATGTCCATCTATAAGCTATAAGTAAGCAGTAAATAACAGTTCAAAAACTCTCCACTACTGCGCTCGAGTAGCTACAGGGTATGTAGGTAAGTCGCCGTAAAATAAGTTGAGAGTGATTTTGAAAATAAAAATTTTGAAAGCAATAAAATAATTATTTTAAAAAGAATTATGGTGAGTCTGTGCAATAAAAAAATTATAAAAAGTTCTTGTATTTTAGCATTTTAATTGTAATTTCGATGTTAATCTTGTAAACATATAGACAATGTTTCGTACCTAAATTCGTTCAAATTGCTTCATTGTAGCCAGACGTATCTATCTATATCTAGTAATTGATCGAAGATGGGCTGGAGTCAGAGCATGTAGGAAAATACGAGCAAAAGCTTAGTATCTCAGACTGTCAACAATCATTCAGATTATAAGCTAGACTATATCAGCTAGACCTTGACCGCACTGGTGATAGTGTTCCTCTTGGTAATGGGGTACCTACTATGGCGCCGCTGCAAACATGTATCGAGAGGCTGGGTAATGAAGCAGAGCGTAAGCAATCCAACCATGGTGAGGGTGCAGGCGGTTCCCAACCAAGCCGTAGGTGCCTACGCCTACCGGTTTCGCGTAGCGAGTGCGAGTGTTAACCTAGTGTAAATTTAAGTGTTTTATCTTTGTATAAGGAGAGGAATGGTGTAGGGAAATACGAGGGCGGCTCTGAAAATTTCGGGAATCAAGGAAGTGACACAACATTACTATTTAAAAATGTATTTATTGCTTTTCGAAGTATTCTCCGCGAAATTTGACACATTTTTCCATACGATGGAACCAATCATTGAAGCAACCATTCCATTCGGAAGTTGGGGTCTCCGAAATAGCCGTTTTGTAGGCGTCCACAGCTTCTTCAGGTGATGAGAATCTCTAAAAGTCCACGCAATTTATTCTTTATTTTAGGGAAAGTATAGATACATAATTATTATTTTATATATAAAAAATTTTGTAATAAAAACACTCTGGAAAAATTGGCATGCACCCCTCGTATGACCAACGGTGGAAAATTTCCGGAAAACTCTGTAAAAATTGAACTCCGATTTTCCGTGATTCCAAACTGCATGCCATGGTCATACGAGGGGTGCATGCCAATTTTTCCAGTGTTTTTACTACAAAAACTTCCATTCTTTACATCGGCATGCAATTTGAGAACACGGAATTGCCCTTTAAATTTTTTCAGGTTTTCAGAACCTTTTGATCATCTTGGGCCGCTGCGGGGTGCATGCTATCAATTATTAGAGCTTCAATTTGCTTGAACTTCCGTATTTTACAAGGGCATGCAGTATACTATCACGGAAAAACACGAAAATTCGCTACGCAAAGAAAAGCGCTTTTCCTTATGAAGAGGACGCGCGGGGGGCTAAAGCCACGACAATCTTTGATATTTTAGGGTTAGTTATCAAGCCTTAAAAAGGCATGCACGACAAAATCGTGGAACGTCACCTGTCACCAGCTCCCGGTCTATGTGTAATATAGGTCACGGCCGGCATAACATACCTAGTTCTTTAGATTGCTTGTCCGGTGTCCTATGCCATGCCCATACTTATTTAATTATAACAACTACATGTATACGTAATATGTATAATAGTTATATGTCTGGCGGCTGCGCCCGTCACGATCAAATGACAGTCGCAAATCATATATATCTCCGTTTACACGTCACATTTCTTAATTTATTCCAATATAGACTTTTGTGGACTTATAATACTAAATTATTAGATACAGGATTCTAAGACTGTACAGAGAGCAATGTTTTGAATCAGGATACTTCCGTTCAATCAAAGCAAGACAGGGAAAACTAGGATGTATTTTCTTTGCACAGCTGCGGCGCACACAGAATGATGATGAGCTCCTTTACATACCCGGCATTAAGGTTAAGGCATTGAGCGGGAAGAAGGGATAGGCACAGTGCCACAGTTGAACACATATAGGCGCATTTTACCATGTACCGAGTACAACCCAACAATGCGTAAATGTTAACACTGCAGAGGGGCAAAGCCCCAGAGCAGTTTCCTGTCTCCGGACAGCCGTTAGAAAGGACAGAGAGGTTGAGAATTAATATTTTCAGAAACGTGAGAGTAAAACTCTAATCCGGAAAGCGACTATGAGCAATCGACCTGTGACATCTGCTATTATTAAGGACCTCACTGAAGAAGCCTAGCGAATTTAATCGACATAATTGTACACTAGCCGTGTGTGACAGAATACATCAATTTCTCATCTTAATCAGCATATTTACTTACCCCGAACGAAACAACACAATAAGAAATCTACATGGATAATTACTGAATCCAGGTATATTAGTGTTCCTACTGCCCACACCCAAAACAACTTACTACTATCCAAAGTGCTTTTAACACATACTTAACATACACTGATTTAGTTGTCCAGAAAAGTAATTTATTATCTTCTTACCCCGTTTAAAGTAAAAAAATAGTTTAGAATTTCAGTGAAATAAATAATAATGTGTAATAACATGTTACAATACAAACAGTAGTAACAACCGGGGTTCATCAAGGGTCCCATCTTGGCCCTCTTTTGTTTATTATATTTATTAATGACTTGGTAGACCATATCACAAGTGAATGTTCACTATATGCAGACGATATGAAAGTTTTCCGTATAATCGATGATGTTAATGACTGCCTCTTGTTGCAACGGGACCTTAACAATATTCATACCTGGTGTTGTCATAATAAAATGCATTTGAATGTAACTAAATGTTTTTTATAACTTTCACAACTCGTCTAAAGTATACATACCATATCAATGATCAACCTTTGTCTGAAAGTAATGTTGCCAAAGATTTGGGCGTTATCTTTGACTCAAAACTAGATTTTAAGCAACATTTTAATCACTTAACGCAAAGTGGTTATCAGTTAGTTGGTTTTGTTACACGAGTTATGAAGGAATTCAAGAGACCCCTTAGTCTAATATATCTTTTTAACACTCTTGTGAGACCGATCCTTGAATACGCCTCAGTAGTCTGGTCACCTTATTACGAAGTACATTTAGCTAATATTGAACGAGTCCAGAAATGTTTTCTGCGGAGCTTATGTCGTAAACATGGATTGATCCGCCAGTTGCTATCGTATAATGAAAGAGTGAATTACTTTTGGAGTTACGAAACTAGATGAACGTAGACAATATTTTGAGCTTATGTACCTTCACAAAATCATTCACTCCTCCATCGATTGCCCAGAATTGCTTAATTTAATTAATTTTAACAGTCGATCCCGTCTGCGTAACCCGCGTATCTTTCGCCTTGATGTTTACGGAAACAACACGTCTTTCTTTAATCCGGTCATTCGAATGTGTCGAAATTTTGACGAGCTGAGACATCGTAACGCTGATCTGGACATTTTCAATTCTAATATTTCACAATTTAGAAGATCTGTAATTGCTACGTTAAATATGTAAAATGACGAATATCATAAGTTCTTTTTTTTAACTGTCACTAGTACTATGTATTATTAATTTATGTTTCGGTCATACTTGTCATATTTTGTTTTGCTGTGCACACTTTATTGGATTATAGACTAGTTATAATATTTTTGTTACTGTAAATGTGTTTTGTATTGTCTTAAATCTGTTTGTGTGCCTTATTAATAAAAATATAATAAAATAAAGTAGGTCTACTAACACAATTTTATTTTAAATGATTCTACATATTAAATCTAAAATACGGTATTATTTATTCACACTTTAGGGTAATATGTATTTTCAAATTTCTTTCTGCATCTTGGATATGGTCGCAAGACTTTGGGAATATAAGGCGGCAAATGTTCATCCAAACGTCTCTTATATGGGTTGATATCTCGTTCAAAGAACCGTCGCTTAGCTTCAAAGAATCTGGTATTGTGTTTAATTTTGTAAATTCTCTCCCATAGATATATTTCAGGCATTAAATAATGTTTGGGTCTGTTTGAAACTAAATGCTTGTATCTGGATTCTAACCAACAACGTTTTTCATCATCTTCTATGTCAGCTATGATCTGTTCTTCTTTACCCAAGTATGGTTTCAGTTCATGATCTCTTTCTGCTGGAGCATTTAAATAGAGTTGAACTAGCATCTTCAAAACTTCTTCATTAAGTCCTTTTACCTGGTCATTCTCAATAGTATCATACAATTGAAGAGGCATGGTACCAAAGCATATGTTATGTTTCGGATTTTCATCCATTTGCTCATTATGCATTGCAATAGTGTTCATTTGATAAACATAAAATGACCATAACTTTCCATTTGTTATAATAGTTTGCGTTACAAGTGGATATGTAATATCATTGTATGTAGTAAATCCTTGGTAATTTGCTTGCCCCAGTAGCCAACCAAAACTAGCTTTTAAAGCTTGAGAGTGCAATGCCTCTACATTATCCTCCAGACCAAAAGATGGATTTCTCACTGATATATGGCCACGACCATGATAGGATAATAAGCCAAATTCATCATAATCGCCAGTCCAAAATCCTGGAAGAATGGGAATATAAAATTATAGCTATTTTAAAAATAATTTATAGACTCAGATGTTACATTGCGGAAAGAAGACGGGCAAAATTTCATAGAAAGCTGGGCCAGATGTTACAGTAACGATTACTGCATTATATTACTTATATACCAATACCATTTTAAGAAAACTAAAATGTTTACGACTGCTTCATGGTAGAAAAAAAATAGGATGTTATGGGTTTGTATAAAAACAATGTTATTGCTTACGTTATGCTTACAATGTTATTTTTACACCAAGCTCAACATTACACTTAGACTAGACTAGACCATAATTTTATGTATTGTAGGACATTCACACATAAAGGATCCCGACGTCACCGTCCAACTAAATTCTAGAGGTTTGAAATAATTATAAAAAAACAGAGGGAGTACGAAATAAAAACCTTTCTCCTTTAATGATTTATTAATCGTCCACTTCATCATAAACAAATAAAATATCGTCTGAAAATGGTGCATGCGGTATTAAATTCTCTTGATGTCTTGCCCAGCATAGGTACCATATTATGGACATTACATGACAACACCAACCTACAGTTCTTTTTCCTACTAAGCAATTAAAATAATACTGTTTGATGGCCTCTCTACCATTACGAGAACTGTCAACTAAAATATATGTAAAATATGTTTTTGAGCTTAAGTATATGTCTCGATTTTATTCCACCTCTTAATAGCCAGCTAGAATGGTTACATATTGACAGTTCTCTTAGTAGGCTGCTGTTCGTTTCTCGACACACTTCTATTTCATATCTCTCATCTTGTCGTATGTGTTCTCCATAATGGGACCTAGCCTACTTTACTTACTTACTTATCTTCACGCACAATCCCTAACGGGGTAGCCAGAGAGAACAGATCGCCAAGTGTCACGATCCTTACATACCTCTTTCGCTTCTTTCAGGTACATTATCTTCTTCATACATGCGCGTCTACGTATCCGAGTACTCTTGACCTTCCCCTCTTCGAGTAATTTGCTCACACATGGTCTTCGAAAGTTAGTCTCGGTCTACCTCAACACCTTTTAATATTTACTTTCGCGCTATATATTTTCTTCACTATTCGGTCTTCACTCATTCGCTCAACGTGCCCAAACCATCGGAGTACGCCCCTATCAATTTTTGTGATAAGGTCATCTTACAATCCTGCCATATTGCGAATCTCTATGTTTCGCTTTCGGTCGGCTATGGTAACGCCGCACATTTTACGAAGAGATCGCATCTCCACTGCATTCAACTTGCTTTTATGCTTCTTCTGGCATACCCAGGTTTCGCTGACATATAACAAAGTCGGTACCAACACTGCGTTATGTATTGCAAGGCGTGCACTCTTCACTACGCCTTGCCTTTTGACTAACGCATTCAGGGCACCATTGACTTTGTTCCCGGCAGCGACACGCCTGTCCACATCTAAATCACATCTTCCATCCCGGCCGAAAGCACTCCCCAAGTATACAATTTCATTTACCTGTTCTAGACATTCCTGATTTACCCATATTTCACATTTCGTTCTCTCTTCGTCCTTTTCAAATACCAGAACCTTAGTTTTATTAGCATTCAAATGGAGAACTTTAATTTCACATTCCTCTTTCATACTACTACTAATGCCTGCAGTTCTGCTTCTGATGGTGCAATAAGCACTGCATCATCAACATACAACAGACAATTAACTTTAATGTCCCCCAATTTCACACCCAAAAAGCTATTTTTCAGCTTATGTAAACAGCTGTCGAGATACAGTATGAACAGCCAGGAAGACATGACACAACCCTGTTTTACGCCCGCTTGGACGCTAAACATGGGTGACAGGTCATGCACTACCCGCACACAGGCTTTACAGTCATAGTAAAGTGACTGCACAGCCCTTAACAATCGAAAATCCACACCATATTCCGGCAACAGTTCCCACATTTTCTTCCTTATAACCTTATCAAATGCTTTCTCCAGATCCACAAAAGCACAGAAAATCCTCTGGTTAACACTCAGAAGCTTTTCCGTGATCATGCGGAGAGAAAACATTTGATCCGTGCATCCTCTTCCAGGTCTAAATCCGTATTGTGCCTCCCATAAGAATCTTTCCGATTTCTCTTGCATCCTACGTGTCAAAACCTTCGAGTAAACTTTACTTGCTAAACTGATCAAGCTGATGGCCCGATAGCACTCGCAGTCAAAATGTGAACCTTTACCTTTATATAAAGGCACAATGACCGCGGATCGCCAATCATCCGGGACACCTCCCGCCCGCCAGCACAAATTGCACAGCAGATGAAAGTTGTCCCAGACGCGAGGCCCACCGTACTTGACCATTTCAGCAGTAACTCTGGCTAGTCCTGCAGCCTTACTACATTACAAGCTTTGAATCGCACGTTCAATCTTTTTCATGCTGATGACCTCAGTGTCATCGAGGTCCGTGTTAAGCGTGCAAGTCACGGCGTCACCCCTGGATCCTTCACTAAGATCATGACACGCATACATTTCTCTATAAAATTCGCTCCATCGCTGCATGACGTCCGATTTTTCTGAGAGGACGTCATTGGTTTTCGAAAGCACTTTGTTCATTCTTAAGGCTGTCGCACCACTCCGGGACCTTCCAACCTCTTTCCAGAAGAGTTTGGAGTTTTCCTTAAAGTTGTGCGACAACCTTTCGTCCGCTTCTATTCTACACCTTTCACGTACTTTTCAATCAATGTTTTCGCATGAACTTTCTGCAGCTTATATCTTTCTTTCATCTTCTCTCTCATATGCTTATCGTTACTAGAGGCCAAGTAGTCTAACCATGCTTTTTTCTTCTTCTTTACAGCTTCTCTCACTTCATCATTCCACCATGCATCTCTTCTTTTACCTCTTTTTGTCGTTCCACATACTTCTTCCGCTGCACTTACCATTCCATCCCTAAGGTTCTGCCATGTTCTTTCCACACATTCTTTTCTGTCATCGATGGTGTCAAGCTTTTCAGCTACCCTCGTGTGATATTTGTCCTTAGTATCCGCTTCCTGAAGCTTCCAGCTTCGGATGCGACAGACCGACTGTGGTTCTGTTACTGCTGCCGTCCGGTAGCGCCAACCCGCGAACATACCCCTAAATCTAGTAATTACTAGATAGTGATCCGTTCCCAGGTACCCCTGAACACTCGTGTATCCATCACCTGTTTTCGCAGTCGGTCATCCACCAGGAACAAATCAATCATACTTCTCTCATTCTTTTTTTCTCTTGTGTACATATGGATTTTCCTGTGATTAAACATAGTGTTTGTCACAAGAAGACCCTTTTCCTTGCATACAACCAGTATAAGCTTGCCAGCATCATTAACCCTTTTATCGCCAAACTTTCCAAGCACCGACTCGTACCATGGTCGAGCGAAACCTACCCATCCATTCAAATCACCACATACAACAGTTCTTTCGTTTCCCTTAACCAAATCTAGAACTGCTCTTACATTCTCCCAAAACTCCTCCAGCTCAGCCCTGGACGACAAAGCTACCGGCGCATAAACAGCCAAAAGGAATAACTTCGCCAGTCCCAGTTTAAAGCAAACCCAGAGAAGTCTTGAGTTCACAACCTTATATTCAGTCATAAGATCGACCAACCGGGACGACAACAACACCCCCACTCCCTGGCAGGCGTTCTCGCTTTCCGGGACTCCGGACCATATAGCTAACGACTATACTATAGGGAAGCGACAGTAGCCTAGTGGCAGGACGCGGAACCGCGAACTTAATAAGGTTGCGGGTTCGAATCCACCATTCGACTGTCGTGAACCACTCCTAACACAAGCATTTTCAGCTTACCAGGAGTGGTTAAAAGGGAATATTAGTAATGTTAATTAATAGGATTACTAATATTTATTTTTAAAAAAAACGTCTCGCCAGGGAGCTCTTCAGTACCACTGCCTTTCCGTTTGGTCTCTGACATACGCACGACCTAGCCTACTTAATTTGATAAATACCTAAAGATATTTTTACAAAATCACTATTATCCAATGATTTCAAAAAGAAGGATAGGCCCTTCTAAATATTTTACTCATAACTTTTTCATACAAGAAAAAGTAGCGCATCTGTCATAATAGGTACAAACGTCATATCAAAACACGACGTAACCAGGGTCGGATTTCGTTGTATAATTATCCTAATTGTATCATTATTTCATAGTCTGTAGTATATAGTATCGTAATAATTCCATCCTCTGTGGTGCCCATTGGAGGCAAATCTCAGCCATGGTTTGGTCGCTCCTGTAAAATAGCATCATGCTATAAGCAGGAGTGCTACCGAGCCTGGGCTGACGCATCAGCGTCCACGCGTAAACACCAGCGCTCTAAAAAAGAAGTATAATTCCGCTTCTAGGTCCTTCAAAAGAGTCATTGCCAAGGCATAGTCAGAGCACATAGGCAGAATTGGCGAGAGACTAGTTCGTCTTCCTTCTGGAACCCGTGCATTCTGGTCTCTCGCCAAGGCTGTCCAGGGGAATTTCTGTCAGCCATCTCTTCCATCTCTGCACAGGGAGGACGACTCACTAGCCCACACCGCAAAGGAGAAAGCCGATCTTCTAGGCTCTTTCTTTGCGTCTAACTCGACTCTCGATGACGGGGGGAGTACGCCGCCGACCATCCCGCGGTGTGAGTGCTCCATGCCGGAAGTGCAGTTCACTCAGCGCTCGGTTCGCAAAGCACTCCTCTCCCTGGACATCCACAAGTCGAGTGGGCCTGACGGAATCCCCCCAATTGTGCTGAGGACGTGTTGCTCCAGAGTTGGCACCGGTTTTAACGCGTCTTTTCCGGTACTCCTACTCCCTAGGCGTAGTCCCAAAATCATGGAAGACGGCTTTCGTCCACCCGATCCCTAAAAAAGGCGACCGCTCAAACCCGTCCAACTACCGGCCTATCGCCATCACCTCCTTGTTCTCCAAAACAATGGAGTCCATTGTAAACTGCCAGCTCATGAGGTACCTTGAGGATCACCAGCTGATTAGTGACCGCCAATACGGTTTTCGCCGTGGTAGGTCAGCTGGTGATCTTCTGGTTTACCTAACTCACAGATGGGCGGAGGCAGTAGAGTCCAAGGGGGAGGCATTGGCCGTTAGTTTGGACATTGCGAAGGCCTTCGATCGGGTTTGGCACAAAGCGCTTCTTTCGAAGCTCCCTTCCTATGGGCTTCCCGAGAAATTGTGCGATTGGATCACCAGTTTTCTTGCAGATCGGAGCATCAAGGTCGTTGTAGACGGTGCAAGCTCCGATTGCAAGCCTATTAATGCTGGTGTTCCACAGGGCTGCATGCTATCGCCAACGCTGTTTCTTCTGCATATCAATGATATGTTCCAAACCAGTAGCATTCATTGCTATGCAGATGACAGCACTGGTGATGCTCTTTACACCGGCCGCGGACCGCGAACTTAATAAGGTCGCGGGTTCGAATCCACCATTCGACTGTCGTGAACCACTCCTAACACAAGCATTTTCAGCTTACCAGGAGTGGTTAAAAGGGAATATTAGTAATGTTAATTAATAGGATTACTAATATTTATTTAAAAAAAAATGTCTCGCCAGGGAGCTCTTCAGTATCACTGCCTTTCCGTTTGGTCTCTGACATACGCACGACCTAGCCTACTTAATTTGATAAATACCTAAAGATATTTTTACAAAATCACTATTATCCAATGATTTCAAAAAGAAGGATAGGCCCTTCTAAATATTTTACTCATAACTTTTTCATACAAGAAAAAGTAGCGCATCTGTCATAATAGGTACAAACGTCATATCAAAACACGACGTAACCAGGGTCGGATTTCGTTGTATAATTATCCTAATTGTATCATTATTTCATAGTCTGTAGTATATAGTATCGTAATAATTCCTTCCTCTGTGGTGCCCATTGGAGGCAAATCTCAGCCATGGTTTGGTCGCTCCTGTAAAATAGCATCATGCTATAAGCAGGAGTGCTACCGAGCCTGGGCTGACGCATCAGCGTCCAGGGATGTAAACACCAGCGCTCTAAAAAAGAAGTATAATTCCGCTTCTAGGTCCTTCAAAAGAGTCATTGCCAAGGCAAAGTCAGAGCACATAGGCAGAATTGGCGAGAGACTAGTTCGTCTTCCTTCTGGAACCCGTGCATTCTGGTCTCTCGCCACGGCTGTCCAGGGGAATTTCTGTCAGCCATCTCTTCCATCTCTGCACAGGGAGGACGACTCACTGGCCCACACCGCAAAGGAGAAAGCCGATCTTCTAGGCTCTTTCTTTGCGTCTAACTCGACTCTCGATGACGGGGGGAGTACGCCGCCGACCATCCCGCGGTGTGAGTGTTCCATGCCGGAAGTGCAGTTCACTCAGCGCTCGGTTCGCAAAGCACTCCTCTCCCTGGACATCCACAAGTCGAGTGGGCCTGACGGAATCCCCCAATTGTGCTGAGGACGTGTGCTCCAGAGTTGGCACCGGTTTTAACGCGTCTTTTCCGGTACTCCTACTCCCTAGGCGTAGTCCCAAAATCATGGAAGACGGCTTTCGTCCACACCCGATCCCTAAAAAAAGGGGACCGCTCAGACCCGTCCAACTACCGGCCTATCGCCATCACCTCCTTGTTCTCCAAAACAATGGAGTCCATTGTAAACTGCCAGCTCATGAGGTACCTTGAGGATCACCAGCTGATTAGTGACCGCCAATACGGTTTTCGCCGTGGTAGGTCAGCTGGTGATCTTCTGGTCTACCTAACTCACAGATGGGCGGAGGCAGTAGAGTCCAAGGGGGGAGGCATTGGCCGTTAGTTTGGACATTGCGAAGGCCTTCGATCGGGTTTGGCACAAAGCGCTTCTTTCGAAGCTCCCTTCCTATGGGCTTCCCGAGAAATTGTGCGATTGGATCACCAGTTTTCTTGCAGATCGGAGCATCAAGGTCGTTGTAGACGGTGCAAGCTCCGATTGCAAGCCTATTAATGCTGGTGTTCCACAGGGCTGCGTGCTATCGCCAACGCTGTTTCTTCTGCATATCAATGATATGTTCCAAACCCGTAGCATTCATTGCTATGCAGATGACAGCACTGGTGATGCTCTTTACACCGGCCGCGCCAATATTTCTCAAACAGACAAACTTGTGTCTGAAGTCGAGTCTTTGCTGAACGGAGTCTCGGATTGGGGGCGACTAAATCTAGTCCAGTTTAACCCCCAGAAGACACAAGTTTGCGCGTTAACCGCTAAAAAGAACCCCTTTCTCGTATCCCCTCAGTTTCAAGACACTCCCCTTGTTGCCTCAGTATTGGAATACTCGGCGTCGACATATCGAGTGACGTGCAGTTTCGTGGTCACTTGGAAGGGAAGGCCAAATTGGCCTCTAAAAAGCTTGGCGTGCTCAGCAGAGCCGGACAGTATTTCATGCCGGTACACCGCCTGCAACTTTACAAGGCGCAGGTTCGGCCGCTCATGGAATACTGTTTCCATCTCTGGGCTGGGGCTCCCCAGTACCAGCTCCTTCCACTTGACCGCATCCAGCGCAGAGCGGCTCGAATCGTCGACGACCGAGTGCTTTCCGATCGGCTCGATTCACTGGCGCTGCGAAGAGATGTTGCATCTCTTTGCGTATTTTATCGCATCTATCACGGGGAGTGCTCTGAGGAATTGTTCGGATTAATCCCAGCCGCCAAATTTCGTGAACGCACTACACGGCAAACGTCCCGATACCATCCACACCATCTGGATGCTTGGCGGTCCACCACTGTACGTTTCAAAAGGAGTTTTCTTCCGCGTACAACCTCTCTGTGGAATAATTTACCACCGGCGATTTTTCCGGACCGATACGACCTGGGGACCTTCAAGAAAAGAGCTTACTCCTTTCTAAAGGGCCGGCAACGCACCTGCAATTCCCCTGGTGTTGCGGTTGATCATGGGCGGCGGTAGTCACTTAACATCAGGTGAGCCACATGCTCGTTTGCCCCCTCTTCTAT
This sequence comes from Parnassius apollo, assembly GCA_907164705.1. Classification (NCBI taxonomy): domain Eukaryota; kingdom Metazoa; phylum Arthropoda; class Insecta; order Lepidoptera; family Papilionidae; genus Parnassius; species Parnassius apollo. The sequence continues at coordinate 11,695,081 of CAJQZP010000178.1, forward strand.
AAAAAAAAATAATACAAAGCGAAAATACCATAATTTACCTAAAGGTCGACTTGTATTATTATCGGTTCCTTTTAAATTTTAATAATAACCCTACGATGTCGAGAATTTTTGTACTGTACACGAGTACCGCGTTTTTTTAATAAAATTAGAATTAGCTCCCTTTCTGGTCAATGCATTTATGTTGCATCCTTGATACAACTATAATGAGGGCTACCAAGGTAAAAACTCTATGCTCTAGAAGCAATCGGTTTGAAAACAGAATTTCAAAATATTTTATGAATCAGATTTTCAGATTCAATTAAGCAGATATGGTTTCTTTTGTACTCTTTTCGTTTTACCCTAATAGAATATAAAATATATTAGGTACCAATATTTAAAATTTAACTTACACTAAGTTCTTTAGACAAAAATTAAACAGAAATAAAAATAAAACCGTCAAAAAACGAAACGTATAGATAAACTAGACGCGTGACGCCAAAATCCCGGCACATGGGAAAAAAGAAACATGAAACGTCAAACGTGATATAATTTTTTTAAAATAGTATAATTTTAATTTCCATGTACAATATTTTTGAGGGTCTGAATCCAGCCCTGGACTAATCTTGGTATCGTAACTAAACTAACTGTAAAATAAAACCCTAAAAATGCATTTATATAATAATTTAATTGTAACAAAATTAATATATGGTTGATTATACTTACAACGTTTATTTATTTTATTTTTAATCCCATTTTCCAGCCCATGGTCACGGGGGACATGGGTGCTGGAAAGCGCCCGAAACGTCGGGAATTAAAAATAAAAAGTAAAAATAAACGCGATAAAATCCGTAAAAGTAGTTTTAATCATGTGCAATGTTCGCGTAAATATAAGAAAACATTATAATATATGGTTATTTACCGATGATACGATATCACATGTTTTTTAAAATCTTTGTTTCGTAATTTTTGCATTCTTTTACCACGCAACTAGACATATTTATGACAGGCAAATATGTCCTGCGCGCGCACTACTGTCGACCGATTCGCGTTGGCCCTAAACTGTAATTTTAGGGCCAGCGCACTGGACCGTTTTAGTTGTTCGTTCGGCCCGGTCCTTACGCTAGTAATATATAAGTCAATGCTATTATGTGTGATCTGAGGAAAATCATTTAAGTTATCATTTTGCACATGTATTCTTGTAAAATCAGAAAGAAACCGTTAGAATCCTTTAACGTACCCAGAGTCGTTACAGAGCAGAATATAATTACAGCACACAAAAAAAAACATAAAATATTAAATACCACCGCAAGCTCAGAGCCAAACAAACGTAACAAATGATTTGATTGACGTTTGAGTTTTTGAACAAACGTTTGATACACAAACGTTTCCGCTTTGTGGCCTGTATCAAACATTGATAATCGATTATGAAATCGATTTATTAATCTATTTAGTCAATTTATTTTTACGACTTTTTTGAAACGTTGAAGTGTCTCACGAGGAAACCATTATTTAAATAATAAGTTTCTTAAACTTACCTAAAGAAGAAAACACTGAATCACTTTTTATTGTCTTTTTTTCTATTTTTGTATTAAATAACTCAATTGTATTAAATAAATCAATTAACTAACCTATTTCATCCGGCAGTATTGTTTAAAAATGAAAATAACGGAAGTCAGTATTATTTTTATGAAATATTTAATTTCTTTTGCCATGACAAAACTGCTTAATATTTCATTATTAACTACAAAAAAAAACTGTTAAAAATATTGATAAATATTTCACTTCAAATTCGCCCATCTCCTTTGTTATATTAAATATCCGAAAAGGGTGATGCCAATCTTGTGATTATGAAATTCAACATCTCCAAACCACAAGCATGCCTCTTTAACGCAAAAAGGTACCAGCTCACCATGGCATCTTTTTTCGAAATGAATTATTGGAATACATCGACCACTTTCAGTTGCTGGGGTGTAGATGCTGGGCACAGACAGGCCTCCTCACATTTTTGAGAGGGTTTATTCGTTATAACGAAATTACTAGTATTTTTTAATGTATACCTACCTGGTATATTAGTGCCATGTCTGTGTTGCGTGTGGTAACCAACACTTTCTGGAACGAAAGAGAATTTCGGCACTTTGAAATCGGGATTAGTTGCTTCATCATATGGCAGTATTGGTTTGAGTGGCAGGTTACTTCTCAAAGTCAGCAAAGGTGTCCCTAAAATTTTATATTATTTTTATTAAACCATATTTCACTACATTTCACAAGTATTGATAATAGATATAACAAATTTTATGGATTTTATCGCATATAATTTAAACATTTTTAGTCTGAGGGAAACGAGGTGTTTGACATCCTGATGTTTGAGTATGTGAACTTGTTTAGGGTGGTCCTGAATACTACATCAAAGTAAAAGTAAAATCAATAGGTTTTTATTTTTTATCTTTTTTCTTTAGATGAATGGATTTTTTACTGTAACATTATTTACCAATATATTGAACTGGTCTATCAATAGGTTCTTCAAGTCGGTCATGTAACCATTTATGTTTTTTTCTTATGTTTCTAACAGTATGCGGTACATCTAAACCACCAACAAACCAAAATGCTTCATGACGAGGTTCATAATCAGTCTGCAATAAAAACACATTAATTTTTATATCAACCATGGATAAAATTTAAACCAAGTTACTAAAAATGATCCAATACACAAGATATTAAAAGTCATTGGAAAGATTCGCACTAGTATTCATACTTTCAGGGTTCTGCTGTTATATATATATAATGGTCATGTCACACAAGAAACTAGGAACAATTTCTTTTGCCATAAGATTAGCTCTTTTAAAATAATTATCGCTTACTTAACATCTAATCTACAACATATTTTTAACTTATCTTAAAACTGAGTTCTTGAATATATGGTAAATGAACTGTAAACGTTGGTTATATTTTTTTTATAAAACAGGCCTTTTCGCCATAAATCCTTAAAAATCCATTACTGGACATGGCGCCACACATGGTAATAACCATGAAGGTTGTTCTCTAACCTTCATGGTAATAACATTGACTTAAAGGTTACAGTTGACAGGTGAATTTCAAGACTAAGGTATTTTTACATCTGAGGTTAACGAAATAGTTATGACACACTGTATCGTGTAATCGTATTCGTAAAACCGTAAAATCTTTATGGCATTTCCCATAGTCGCTATTAACGATACCCACGTTCCACGCAATGTAAATGGGTTGTATCTCTTACGTCGCCACAACACGATCATTGATAAAGGAATTAGAATAGATCATGCAGAGTATTACGTTATTTGTAAAGTTCTAAAGAACTGAATGAAAAAAGATTTGTGAAACATGAGACAGACCTACATGAGAAATTATAAATTACATATATATTTCGAATTATGGTTAATAGAGTTGTTACTTACTTTAGGGTAAATATGAATTATAAAAAAATATATTCTAGGATTAAAAACTAAATCGAGTCTTATGTTACTTTCAGGGTAAGTTGTCTTCCCCCCCGAGGCGGGGGGGCTTAGTAGCCGTGGCTTGGTCTCCCACGGTGAACAAAGAGGAACCCACGTGGCTGGCCCGAGGTGAAGGGCCGGCCTGAGGTGGCCACTCCGAGTGGGCTTGGGGAGCCCACTTCGGATGTGTGCTGGTGGACTGCAGCGAGTGGGGACTCCGCACCCTCTACCGCTGCAGCCGAGGTGGAGTCGCGGAGGAAGAGGAGTGTTGGTATGGCGATGCGCCACTCGCCCTATCCTCCGCGACTCAAACGGGGCCGCACCGTTGATGCGGTGGTGATGGGGCTGCGGGGGGAGAGGATTGTCGGTATTGCGAGGCGCCGCTCTCCCTATCCTCCGCAGCCGAATCTTGGTTGGCGGCGGAGCCTTAGACCAGATCCGCCGCTGGGGTCGGGAAGGCTAGTACTAAGTAGTAAGTGCTCGTTTTTCCTGGCCCCATGGCCTTCGCGCATCGGACGCGGGGGCGTCTGTTGCGCAGATGTAATTGGAGGCCGTGGAGGAAGGCGTGCCATGTGTTCTGGTGCGCCTTACTTGGAAAGGAGAACGAGGAGGAATATTCCTCTACCGAGGAGGTGCTGCCATGGGGCGGCAGTCGCTGGTAGGGCCGCGGAAGTGTGCGAAAGCGTTCCCGTAGCCCTGCCAATATGCGACGAAGGTGGAACACCATGGGCTTTTAGTCGGTGCGAGTCCGACATAACCCGTCCTTGCCCCCGCGAGGCGTATGCGTAGGCATTTCCCCATGTTAAAAAAAAAGGGTAAGTTGTCTTATGTTACATATTTAGTTTTTAACGACAACCAAACTGACAGTTCCCCTGACGGTAAGGTGGTACTTAAGTCTCTAAATACCTGCAGCTAACTTCAAACAAAGAAGACTAAGGATGAGTAGCCACTTCTAAGGACTAAGATGGAATGCCTCACAGTACATAATTATACTGGCTCTCTTTACCTTTCAGACTAATGTAATAATAATTAATGTGGTTACTATCTACATTCGAAAATTTGGACAGCGTGTCTACCGCTGCTTAACCAATTTTTAACCACAATGACGAAAGATAATAATTGGAGAATATAATAAAATCAATATTTTTTATAAAATAAAATTAGCAAATTTGTAAGCATGCACAACTGCAGCCGAATCCAACTGTCACTCCCGAAAACACTCTCTAACAAACTGTAACACAAAAATATGCACACTGCTAGAAAAAAAATAATCAGTGTATGGTATGTAACAAGATGGACTCCTAGGTAAACAAATAAAAAAAGAATGTAAAATTAAATTTTATAATCAGTTTCAAAAACGCAAGTTTCTGAGAACACGAAATTAAACTAAATGATCTCCATCATGTATTTAAATACCTACCTGAGAAGATAAAATATGTGAAGCTTTGTCTGAAAGTTTATTACAAATTATTCTGTTAATTTGTTTCACTATATTTTTTGTTATCATATCTTCTTTCTGCTGTTCTTCAGGTTTTTCTTGTTCTGTGACATTATTATGCCTGAAAAAAACATTTTGTAGTCAATAGTCAATCAAAGAGCAGCTGTATTAATTTTTTTCAATCACATATGCCGAAAATTTTCTAATCATCAATTTTTTATAGCTTCTTATACATAAGTATAATTGTCGCACTCCATTTTTTTAATAATAAATAGCAAGTAAATTTCTGAGAACCATAACAGCTCAGGGGCTCAGCGCTTGCTGTAAATTTCATTGTGTGAGCAACCCATATTCAGTCCCCGCTGGCACCAATGAAATTGTTAATTGCAATTTTAAGTGTTGATTTACCAAATACTCGGCGGTGAAGGAAAACATCGTGAGGAAACCTGCATATATGAGAAATAAGAAAAAAATATTTCAAAGACATGTGAAAGTTTGCCAACACGCATTGGGGCAGCACAGCGGACATTTCTTTGCGCTAAAATCCTCTTAGAAATGAGAGGAGGCCTGTGCCCATCAGTGGGATGTATATAGGCTGTAACTAAGTAAACTTCTAAAAAAATAAATAATTAAAAAATTCAAAAACCTGACTGCAAAAAAGACAATTTAAAAGTAACGTACTAAAAAGATCGAAACAAGATTGAGAATACAAAACAAAATTAAAATAAACTATAAACAAAGTAAACTCTACTTCGGTTTAACAAACTAGATAAGCTAAAAACCTAAGTAAAATAGCCTAAGTAAAATATTAAGTTTAGTAGCAGTAGTAGGCAGAACCCATTATCTTTCGGTTTGTAATTTGCAATGGGTCCCAGTGTGTTATCCTATGAGATCTGATCGCTATAAATGTTCCCTTTGTTTAAGAGACTTGTGGAATATTTAGAAATAATGGCAGAAGAACTGATGGTATGACTTTGGTTTCTTGGGAGAGAGTTAAAGCCTCATTATCGAATGCTACATGTCTAGACACTTTAGCAGCCTCTCATCTCAGAGGTACCTAGTTTAGCCGGGACAGTATCATAGGTGGCTAAACCAAGAAAGTGGCAAGTATGAGTCCCTGACATATGACCACATATTTGTGCCATTTGCTGTAGAGGCTATTGGTCCGTGCGGTGAAGTTCCTAAAGGATCATTTCTTGCTCAAAAGCTAATTATAGCCATTCAGCGAGGAAATGCAACCAGCATTCTCAGCACTATACTAGAAAAGCTTATTGTTACTCCCCATCAGCTGGAGAATGAACCATAGAAAGTTACCAGGACTGACAAGCAAACTCAGTTTAAAAATGCACAGCATGAAAATTCTATGTGAGATGTGGCAGTAACATTACAATCAGTTCTAACACAAGCTATAAGTTCATGCAATAGAGATCCAAAATGATTCTAAGATTGATGAGAAAATTCTGCAATTCTATGCTGGATGTAGAGCAATGGTAGCTCAGATGGTTAAAGAGCCGTGGTAGCTCAGATGGTTAATGCTCGCTGTAAATATAACAGAATGCGAGTAACTTGGGTTCAATCCCCGCCTGCACCAATGAAATTGTTAATTGCAATTTTAAGTGCTGATTTACCATGTGCTCGGCGGTGAAGGAAAACATCGTGAGGAAACCTGCATGTCTGAGGTATAAGAAAAAAAAATATTTCGAGACATGTGAAGCTCGCCAACACGCATTGGGGCAGCCTGGCAGACACTTTCTTGCCCTAAAACCCTCTCAAAAATGAGGGGAGGCCTGTAGTTTAGTTTAGTTTAGTTTGCAACGGGCTGTTTTCCGCAACTCCACGTCTCTGCGCGTATTTTGTGTGTGGGCAGGAATAATGTGATTATTCGAGCCATGAGATCTCCCCCGAAGAAGCTCAACAGTCCCTTGATGTTGCATGCAACTTCGGGGAGTGATCCCGGCGTGCCGAGATGTTTAGCCCTGTACGTAGCGACCTCCGGACATTTCAGTAGCACGTGGGCCGCCGTTTCTTCCTCCCCCATACATGCCCTGCACAGGGGACTATCTGTAACACCTATAGTAAATAAATGTTTGTTAAAGGTGCCATGTCCTGTGATAGCACTAGTTACTATCCTGATCTGCGGCTTGTTCAGTCTCATTAGAACTTTGGTTAAGCGACTGTTTATTACAGGTAGGGCCTCCCTAGCTTGTCTACAGTCTATTAGATTTTTCCAAAGCTGAGCGTGTTGATTAGTGAAGTGTCTACGTACCATTGAACGAACGTTACCAAAGGGGATTGGTATGATTGGTTCCGGCCCTATAGTGGCCAGAGCCGATCCTCTTCTGGCCAGTTCATCCGCTGCATCGTTGCCTCTGGATCCACTGTGTCCCTTTATCCATTGTAGAGTCACATTGTTGTTTTTACATACCTCATTTAATCGTTGATGGCATTCATATATTAGTCCCGAGTTCACCCCATTGCAACTCAGAGCTTGTAGTACCGCCCTACTGTCGGTCAGTATTCTGATGGGGAAGTCATTAACCTTCCTAGCATCTATTGCTATGGCCGCTTGAATGATACCCATACATTCCGCCTGAAAGACCGTGTTATAGGTACCCAGCGGTGTGCATATGTGAATATTGAGGTCTTCAGAGAAAGCTCCAGAACCTACACCTTCCTTTGTTTTAGAACCATCGGTGAAAATTCTAAGCTCTTTTGGGCTTAATCCTTCCGGCTGGCTGTTTTCATTTAATTGTATCTTGTATTTCTTATCGAAAACAAATTGTTTAGGAATCCTATCGTATTTGGCTTGTAGGATAGGAATTTCTGAGTAAATTCTATCAATTATGCCTGTATGAGGGACACTATTCTTACTCCAAAGATTTAGGGTCTTGAGTCTGATGGCAGCTAAAGTCGCTTCTTGTTGTATAAGTAGATGAAGCGGAGTTAGCTCCAGCATCGCTTCCAAGGCTGCTGTTGGCGTAGTTCTTATGCAGCCTGTGGCAGCCATACATGCCAGTCTCTGGTAGCGCTGAAGCTTCTTAATTGTGGTGGCTTCATTGGTCTTGGTCCACCATACCAGAGCGCCGTATGTGATCATGGGCCGGATTACAGTTTTGTAAAGCCACAGTATGATTTTTGGCGTCAGTCCCCATCTTTTGCCAATCATGTGATGTGCAATGCAGAACATTGCCAGAAAGTTATACTAGCTTTGTTGATTTTGTTTTCTATGTTTTTATTCCAGTTAAGTTTGCTGTCCAAGGTAAGACCTAAATATTTTACCTCAGAGGATAGCTGGAGTTTTGTGCTGAAAAGACTTGGAAGATGATAGTTATTCAGCATCCGTTTTTGTGTGAACATTACTAAAACCGTTTTATTTGGGTTGACGGTTAAGTCGTATTCCCTGCACCATCTCTCCACTATACGGAGAGCCGCTTGGGTCAGGTCGCACACTATGCTAGCTGTCTTTCCCGAGACCAGTATAGTCAGGTCATCAGCATAACCTACTGTATAAAAGTGATTAGTATTTAATTTGCTGATGAGTTCATTAATGACCATATTCCACAGGAGAGGTGAGAGGACCCCACCCTGCGGGCAACCTTTCTTAATTAGGATTGGTTGAGATTCACCAGCAATCTTTATTATTCGTGTACTGAGCATGCAAACTATCCAGTCGATCAGTGCCGATTCAACTTTATGTCTACTGAGTGCACCTTTTATGCTGGAGAAGTTTGTTCTGTCAAAAGCACCTTCTATATCTATGAAGGAACCTAGACATATTTCTTTGTTTTGGATGGCCCCTTCAATCTTAGTAATTACCTGATGAAGTGCCGATTCTGTTGATTTGCCTAGACTGTAGGCGTGTTGCTTGTCGTGTAGTGGTAAGTTCATTAGCGCCGACCCCCTTAATTCCCTCTCACACATCCTCTCCATCGTCTTTAGGAGAAAGGATGTGAGGCTAATGGGCCTGTAGGATTTAGGGTCAGTGTAATCGCTCTTACCTGGTTTGGGTATAAATGTGATTTTCACTTCCCTTCTTCCCTAGGAACATATTTTAGAGCCAGACAGGCTCTCATTATGGCAACAAGTCTGACTATTAGGGCTTTACCCCCCCACTGTAGAAGTGCCGGGAATATGCCGTCAGGTCCTGCCGCCTTATAGGGGAGGAAACTGTGAATGGCCCAATGGATTTTGTCCATCGTTACCACTCTCTGTGCTAAATTCCAGTCTTCTACTGTTGGTGTCAGTATGTCGTCATGCCGGTTTGCCTCCTGGGTTAAGCAGCAACCTGGGAAGTGCGTTTTAATTAGGATGCGTTGGGCTTCATCCGGCGATGTTGAGTAGCTACCGTCGGGTTTCTTTAGAGACATGGATCCCGACGTGTTCTGTTTAGCTAGAATATTCCTTATCCTATTTGCTTGTTTGCAGGTTTCTATGTTGCCACAGAATTTACGCCACCCAGTCGAGCGTCGATACCTGATACATTTTTTGTATTCAGACTTAGCTTTCTTATATAGTAGCCAGTCTTCATCCATTGAGGTATTCATGGCCCTGTTTAGGGCTTTTCTTACCTTCTTGCGTTTCCTATCGAGTTCTACACCCCACCACTGTTGCTTTACCTCGGCATGCCTTGGTGGAGTGATTTCTGGACATGATTCATGGTAGCTATCTATCATGGCCTTAGTAACAGCTGCTACCTGTTCTTCTAGGAGCGACTGATCTGCTATAGTATTTATCCCCTCAGAACCCGCGAGCGAAGACGTCAACTTATTTAGGTATTTTGTTTTATCCGTCTTGCGGGGATTTCTCCATGGTGGTGTAGAGGGGATATCGACCTGTAGTGCGAAGCAGATCCATCTATGGTCTGAGCATGAGGGGGGAGGCCTGTATCCAGCAGTGGGACGTATATAAGGTGTAACATTACTTTACTTTTTTTTTTAATGCTAGATGTCACAGTTATAAAAATCATTTGACTTAGTGGATAATAACTTTTTATTTAAATTATTATAACTTTATAACAGGTAGCATGGAATATTATGTGGAATATGCCACTCAAATATCAGACCCATATATTACAAGACCTGGTAAATCAAGGCAGTAAATTAGAGCAACTTGAGTTTTTATTACTGATCAGCAATTTGCCCGAGATGGTTAAGGACTTATTGTGACTTCTATTTACTGATAATTTCAAGTTGTATTACATAGTAGAAACATTAAAAGACTGTGAAAAGCTACAATAGATTGAAAACAGAGTAGTGGCATGGAGCAAGAATAGTCTTGACAGTTTAAGAACTCAAGTGTGTATCCATACACTAGAAAATACATACCCATTGTATGTAACTAGAAGGTGGAAAAGTGCCAATAGTTAGAGTTAAAAGAGTTAAAGATCTAGATAGTTAAATTGTAAATTATTGTTTAGGAATCACACTCTATATTAAAGCAAAAAAGTATTAAGAATCATATTTTTATTAAGAATAAAAAGGACTACAAGCTTTGTATGTTGCGTGCCTTGTAGCATGGTGCGAATAAGAGCTCACACATATGAAGTTTCATATTTTTTTAGACAAACTATCATACAGATATTGTTGTACTTTATGAATGGGTACTGCCCACTTACGATAGGTGATGTGCCACGCTAAACTATGCCATGCCATGACGAACAACCTCAGGCTATCAAAAATTAGTTTGGAAATAAATCGAATATATAAAATCTGTAAAAGTAGTTTTAATCAATTTTAAATCAATGTGTAGTGTAGATTTATAAATCAAATTCTCGATCATTTTTACCTTTCATCCCGATACTTGGCCCATTGTACCTGGTAGCACTGATACACATATAGCGAAAAGTGCTAACACTCATACTAGCAAAACTGAATAAGCATAGTGAAAATTATGAATGCAGCCATTTTATTTTTTAAAGGTCAATATGAATGTTGCAATCAACATTAAATAGAAGATGATATTTATTTTATAATTAATACATAGTATAATCTATACATTTAAGTGTCTGCTTGTAATATCAAAATTCTAGCCTTTTACTAAATGCATATGAAAACAAAAAGTTCCGGCTTACAGCTGGCACTGGCAGATAATTGATGTTATATGGAGTAACACAGGCTACTTTTATTTTAGAAAAAGAACAAGGATGCCGTGCAAAAAAATTTAAATGGAAATCCAATTGTAACAAATACCACGCGGGCAAAGTCACGGGAACAGCGATTATGTTACTATTATGTCATAATTTGTATTAAACTTTAATTTGATTTTTCATGCATAGTAGTTTATAAAGAAATATGTGTTTCAGTTTTAATTTTTATATCGATAGTTAACTGCTAATTTTTGCTTTGCTTTGTGTATTGTTAATCACTTTTTTTAAATCAATTTAACATTGCTCCATTTCTAGACACGCCAAACTGTAAGCTGTCACCTGCACCATGCTATAACGCAAAGACTATAAACTGTTGTGTTCAATAAATTCTATAAGGATAGCTATCTCAATAAATAAATACTGATCTGCTTTAAGTTTATTTTGCCCTACATAGTGAAAAAATAAACTTATTTTAATTTATTACCTCACATTTGGTGCCTAAAAAAAGAAAAGACTTGGACAATTTCATTGGACATTTATCTATGTTTTATATTGAAACCTTTAAACTGTCAATGTTAATTTTATCAAAAATGTATGGCATACATAGTGCACATATTATCAAGTATAATACTAGCACAAGTAGATTATGTTGCAGAGTATATTTATGTATTACATAAATGTTTGTAGCTTTGGGGTAGTCGGTGGTTCCATTGCAACTTAGCATATTGTTGCTAATATATAGTAGTTTCCTGTACCTCTCCCCTTAATTATCTATTAGTGTTTCAGACGGTGAAACACAACCTTTTTATTCTACCAGTTATTACATTGAGTGTGGTATATACTGTTATATATAATTAGTATAATATATAAGAAGTAATTATATAAATATACTATTATAATAAAGTTTTTAATAATAATCAGATATTTTATTTATTACTGTATACTCTTTAACTTAACTAAATGTATAATTAGGTGGTGTTATTGCAAAACAGCAATCTTTTCTATGTAAACCTTGGTTAAACTATAGTATGTTTCTAGGCCAGGCAGAAAAAAGTACATTGACCTCAAGTATTATGTTAGCATCGAAACAAAACGACAGTTATTGCTTCCATATATTTCTTTATAGATTACATATTGTAATGTGCTAAGCGTATCTCATGGTAAGGGGTAGGGTGAAGGAAGTAGTCATTCAGAGATAATAAACCTGTTTCGACGCAATTTGCAATAGGTCTCACGCTGCTTTGGGATGCTCTTGCATGTAGATATTTTGAGATTTAAAATTTTCAGTTATAGTAGTTGTTTTAATTTTTATTAAGTTTGTTTTGTTAGTTGTACTATTACTAAAGTTTGTTTGTTTGTTGTTTTGTACCAAAGTTTTTGTTATTGTTTTGTGACGTTTTGCATATTATCACTAGTATGAAATCGGATCTCCAGACATGAAAATCTCATAGACTTTACGTCACCACGGAAGAAGCGGAGTGCCGCATATTGAACCGAAAAAATAATGATTGTAAACATCTATAAATATGTAAAAGAAATGTGGTCTAGTGATGTATATCCATCCAAAACGGATATGAAAAAGAAGACTGACGATATTTTAGGTTATAATCAATGTGACGGACTCTTCTACGTCTTCATCATCATAAAATGATTCTGAAATAGATACAGATGAATAGTTTGTCAAGTGTCTCTGACAATCTATTATGAGAAGTTTTATGCATGCTTCAAGGTTGGCTGCTTAAGAATGCTTAGCATTAAAAGTTCATCTTTTTACCTGACTGCCAAGAAGTGGTTATGTTTTATACAACTACCTACCTACCTACTTATTAAAGTACTTACCTACTATTAACGTAGAAATGAAAATTGTAATAACTCATGATTTATAAATAATAAACTTAAATTAATATTAATTTGCTTTTTAATTCATTTAGGTGCAGGACAATCTTCTTTCTTTATTATATAATAATAGACATAGGGCCTGTAAAGAACTTTGCACTCGGCATCTTTATATATCACTCTCATGATGTATGTAATGATAAAAGAATAAAAAAATGAACCTAAAGAAAAAAAGATTGTCTACCCCAATGATATTGTCGAAGGTCAATGTACTTTTTTCCGCCTGCCCTAGAAACGTACTATAGCATAATCTTCAGTATAAATAAATATTAGAAGTGAGTTATTATGTAGTTATGGCATAAATTAATACAGAAATTTCATGTGATAATGGTCAGCAATATTGCAAATATATATCAGCTCTGCACCTACAATCCACCTGTACAGCCTGGTAAGAGCAAATGTTCTAAGTAATTCTTCTCAACTTGTGCATTCTATAAAGGCTAATGTCTATCAGTAGACTAGGAAAAGCAGTAGATGTGATGTGATGATGTGAATTTAAAAGATTTAGTTCTGAAATTAGGAACTCACTTAACATATTCCGATTCCAAAATTATTATGTCCTCAATTAGAGACTTAGTTTGTTTTACAACCAAATCTGCAAGTGATGCTGTTTCAGAATATACGTCTGGGAGAGCACTTGATGGTATAAAATGTGTCCTTGTGTAGCACTTCACTAGAGGTAATGCATTGTAAGGTACTTTATCTTCATTCAACATAACGCACTTCCATCCGTAATATCGGGGCATATTTAGAGCAATTTGTTTTTCTTCAACAGTGTTTAACTTTCGGATTTTTTCATAAACGCTTTGTCTTTCTCGTAGTTTTCTTCCTTGTAGTGACATATCCAATATTGGAGGATATTCGGGTGTATCAGTATATTCATTTTCGTCAGTAAGTAGTGCATGAGAATATCTTCTTTTAGTCCACAACTTAAATTTTTGAAGGTTTCTGTTAAATTTAATTAAATGCATATTGGACAAACACCTTTATTACCCTCTAACCATATCAGTATTCAGTTAGGTATAACCTAAAAATATTTTGTTTCATAACAATATAACCACAAACCAACAAACTATTAAAGAGTACTGAAGACAGTGTTGCCAGATTTTTTTCACCTTCCCCCCTAGATTTTTCCAAAAAACCCTTAGTTTCCCTATGTAGGGGGATAAAAAACCCTCTTAATTTTTATTCGGTCAAGTTTCGTGTGAATCAGATTTATTAAAAATAACTACTACATACAAGCTACGTAATTAGACCATTCAACTCAATGGACGAGTAATGCGCCTAATGCTATGAACAAAAAAGTCTGTCACTTTTAGTGCGGGGGAAAAAACAATACATAGACAGTACTGCACACCTACTAAATAAAATTTTGTGTCACTTTTGTGTAACACACACACTTACACACAAATCTAAATCTCCAACACTATTACATTTTATGCACACATGTAGGTTAAATACATCAATATGGAAAAAGTTATGAGTATAAGACGAACAAATTAATTGCGATACTACCATATCGAAATTTTATATCGATAATAAATTGTCGGCATTGTCTGTTTTGAAAAAGAATTCGAAAGTTGGTAAGACTAGTGAATAACCTTCAGAAAAACCTCTAGATTAATTACGTGATATTAAAACCTCTAAAAAACCTCAACGTTCTCCAAAAATCCCTAGATTGAGGAAAAACCTCTAGATCTGGCAACACTGACTGAAGAGTATAATAACATTAACAAATATTGGATACGTTTGGCAGAAAAAAGCGCTAGCAAGCGCTTACAAGCGCTGAAATAGTTTTCGGCCAGGACACGATTGCTACTTCAGTAGCGCTGACACAATCCGCCATTTTGCTTATTTCATTGTTTGTTTTGAAGTAAAGTTTATAAGTTTTTTTTTGTGCAATATTAGTTTTAAGTAATATAATGACATGAATAGACATATAGATGTCATTAAAAATTCATGATTGGTAAGTTTTTAATATGAATACTTTACAAATATATATTTAAATTAGGTTAGGTTCCACGGTTAAAACTGACTTCGTGTCCTAGAGGAAAATAGCTACTTACGATTTGACAGCGCTTACCGCTTACGATCGCCATTTTGCTTACAAGCGCTTGCTAGCGCTTTTTTCTGCCGAACGCACCCATAGGCAAAGCATGCATGTCGATCTGAAATTGATTAATCGAAGAATCGATTTCTTGTGCAAAAAGATTAATTTTTAATCGATATATCGTACTCAGTAACACACAATCGTCATCACGTGAGCACAACATCCAATTGTGCGTCGCCCTACCAAACGGTTGCAAGGGTTGCAACAATACTCTGCTATACCCTTTCTCCCTGTTATACCATTTTTTATTAAAATATAAACAAAGTATTGCTTTTTTGATATATGTCTAGACTTGATTTTCCCCGCATCAGAGTATTGTTGCCATTTCCTCTCAAATTGTACTCTGAAACATCTATGCTGACACTTGTTATTTCTATTCCGTACCCACCATGAAATCTTATGTGCTCCCCATAATATGACCGTGCTTATTGTATCTGATAGGTTCCTAAAGCAAAAACAATTAATTCGTTCATTTGCATTCTGGGAAATGTGATTAGGCTATCCCTACGAGTATCAGCCGTTATACTAAAAAGCTAGAAGATCGTCTCATATTTGTACTATCAACGAATAGGGACAAATTATTTGGTAAAGACATCCTGTATCTAATAATAATGGAGTAGAAAGAGCAGTGGAGATTCCGAACGAATTGCGAGTTAATGATTCATCTCCTAGGAGGTCTTCGGGTTCAAGGAGACCCTCTTTTCCCGGGCGTCATCGCGGAAGGACACGGCTCCCCCCGGTATTGGGTGCTGCCACGCAGCTTGTTGGTTGGAGTGTTGCGCACTTCACGCCATCAGACTAGGTGTCGGGAATACTCACTCGTCCCCAGCGGCTCCCTCGCCAGGCGGTGAGAGAAGGATTTCTCGTGGGAGTGGCCACCCATCAGGTGGGCGTGCATGTAAGGGGGTCAAATTTTGAAGGTGAAGGGGTGGCCCGTTGTCTGCGCGGTCGAACAACCGTCTCGCAGTATGGGCCACAAATTCATGTACAGTTTGAATTTTAAGGTCCCTGGCTATGAGATCATCTCTCACATAGCGGCCTGCTCCAATGATCGTCCGGAGCGCTAGATTCTGCTGGGCTTGCAGCCTCTTGCGCTGTGTGGTCGATGTTAGCGCGTACCAGGCTGGCGCTGCGTAAGTCAGCCGTGAGCGAACGTAGGTCTTGTAAACAGATGTTTTTGTTTTTAACGGGAGTGTGGATGCCAGTATTGGGTATAATTTCGCTCGTGCGACTCTGGCCTGGACCACTACGTGGTTGACCATAGGGGTCATTCGCAACGATCGATCAATCTGGCATCCTAGGTAGGTGACGGTACCTTTCCAACCTACGTCCTGCCCACGGAGTCGCAAGGTTGGTAGGGTGCGTCTCAGCCTGGTCGCGAAGGCGGCGGTCTTCCCGACGTTGACCGCCATCCTCCATCTGTCCAGCCAATCAGGCAACAACTGCAGTCTCTGCAGCTTCTTTGCTGCCAGTTCTACCCGACGAGATGACGTGAAGTACGCACTGTCGTCTGCATATAACGCGAGCACAACATCGTCTTCCCACTCCTCCAGGCGACCTTGGATTGTGGGGATGTCATTGGTGTACACCGCGTACAGGTGGGGTGATAGGCAGCTGCCCTGCGGCACTCCCGCTTCAATCGGTCGTGCTACAGAGACAGCCTCCTCAATGTTGACATATAAGCTCCACCCCTCCAGGAACGACGCTATTAACCACACAAGCAATGGCGGCAAGGTGGAGTTATTTATTAATTTGTGGAGTAGCCCTTCATGCCACACTCTGTCGAAGGTCTTCTCCATGTCCAAGAAGACAGATGCGGCCGCGGTTGTGCTCGGCCGCAAGATAGTGCAGCACGCGGACTAGTTGGGCTGTGGAGGAATGTGCTCTGCGGAAGACAAATTGTTCCTCCCGCAGAGCAATATGCGGAAGTAATCTGGTGAGTGTAATTTTTTCGAAGAGTTTTGCTATGTGCGGCAATAGCGTTATGGGGCGTTAGCTAGCAGGGTACCTCCTGTTCTTACCCGGAATTGGTGGCACGACAATCTTGCACAGTTTCCAGTTTGTTGGGAAGTGGCCAGTTCTTAACACGCCGTTGAAAAGTCTGGCCACCTCCACAACTCCCCTTCTTTAAGGCCATGGTGGTAATGCCGTCGCACCCGGTGCTTTGCGGTTAGGTAGGTGTATGATGGCGCGCCTTACCTCCGCTGGCGAGATAAAGTCCTCGCCTCGCAGTGGTGGTGCCGGGTGTGACAGGTATTCCTGTACGCGGTTTTCTACACTCTCGGTGTGCTCCGCGTACCCCTCTGCATTGGGGTTTGGTGTGAATTGTATTTGGAGGTGCTGTGCCATCATTTCCGCACTCTGCTGGGCGTCATAGATTCTTTTTCCCGTGTTGTCCACAAGTGGGCAAACAGGAGGTGGTGTTCTAGTGAGCTGCCGGTTGAGGAGTTGCAGGGAGATGGGTGTCTCCGAGGCTTCGTTGACTCGCCTCTCCCATGCCTCTCCCCTGTGCGCTCTGATCGCCACCGACAGCGGTTCTGTTACTCAGTTGAGTTGTGTTTGATTTGTGGGCACGTGTTTGTGCCCACAGCTTTATCAACTTCCGCTTCTTGCTAAGTTGCAGTTTTAGTTTGTGAGGGGTTGCTCCCCTCGGCGCCCCGTGGAGACAGGGTGTGAGGAGAGTTCCAGTTGTTTATTGAGTGTGGTGTGCAGAAGCAATGCCGCTGTCTCCACAACTTCTTGGGTGGTCATGGAGGCGCCGACTCGGAGGTCCTCCAGCGCTTTGCGGAAGCGTGCCTAGTTCGTCCGCATTTTGGGACCCCTGGGCACTACGGCGTCCGCATCGGTGCCTATAGTGAACAACACGGGGACGTGCTGCGTGTCCAGATCATACAGCACCTCTAGCCGTATTCTGAACGGTATTTGATGGCACAACAAAAGCCGTTCACAGTTGATGATTGTGATTGTGATCGTGACAGTTGATGAGTGGGATTAGAGGGATGTGGGTGGGCTCATCTGGACCCAGTATCTCATATCCCCACTCTTCAGCGTGTTCGAAGAGTTTCTTTTACCAGGAGGTGTGATTATGGCAGAGCCCCAAGCAGGATGTTTTGCGTTGAGGTCTCCGGCGATAATTGCAGGTGTTGTTGCATTAAATATAGTACTTAAATCCTGGGAGGCTAACGAGGTACCGCGAGGTTGGTAGGCGGCAAAGAACCTCATATCCGTGGTTCCCACCGTATATGTTACCAGTTCCAGTCGTATATGGTGTCAACTTCCTCGTGCATGACGTCCCTCCTCACAAGGGCCGCAGTACCCCTGTACGCGACACCTTCTGGGGAGATCTCGTCGTGGCGATACATGAAGAAGTTGGGGAGCTTCAGTTTTGCAGAGGGGTGCAGTTTAGTTTCTCCCAGCTGCACACCCTGGACTTTGTACTGCTTGAACAACGTGCGCAGTTCGGCGACCTTCCCTTTGATGCCGCCGGTGTTCCAATATACTATTTTAGTTACCTTGCCCTCTGCTGATGTTCGACAGTTGGGCTAAGGTAGTGAGGGTTGGTACCTCTGGTCATTGCTGTTCAGACCCCTCCCAGGAATTTGATAACCACTCCCATCAGCTGTGGGAGGGCCTCTTCTATGGTGGATGGTGAAGATTTACGGATAATTTAAAATAGCATCTTCGGATTCTACGGAAATTTTTATACCAAATACCAATCTACGGATTTGGAAAAATTCGAGCTGGAAAAACTCGTGTTAACCACATAGACCAAATATTTTTTATTTAGATTTTTTGTCTTGGATGCTTGTTTTTTAAGCTATGTCTTCATTTCATACATGCGTAATATCCTCTTAGTAGTCTGTGTTTCATACGGGGTCGTCATTTTTATAGTTAGATTTTTTTATTTCTTAACTATATGCTGATGCGTGACATTGCGAAGTATTTGGGAGATTTGGACGACAGCTCATCCTAGCGTACAGTTGATGACGACAGACACTCAAGTTTATTAGGCGCCTAAGCGATCAAAATAACTCGAGGTTTATTTATAGTATCATCGACGCACTTGTTTTGTCATTTTCTCTAATAGTGCACATGCGCAGACACTTAATACAAAAAAATTTTATAATTTTTACGCACGAAAATCCACTTTTAACCATTATTTAAAGGATAAAACAGGAGCAACAACCCTTCGGAGGTCAAGTTCCCGCCAAAACTCAGACCACAGATTAATAAAACATAGACCAGAGAGTACATTATTATAATCATGGAGGTTAGAGAACAAGAGAACGATCGCTGTAGAAAATACTGTCCCAGAAATATGGACAAAATAAGTGAGGCGCTGCGATCGCTAAGTTGTGTAAATGATTATAATTTCAAAGAAAATACCGAAATTATTATTATTTATTATAAATTATATTTTTTATAATTTCAATTATTATAAATATTATAAATTATTACAAATATAAATTATTAATTATTATTTAGTTATTATTATTATTTATTGTGGTATTAGTAGTGTATTCTCATCTGGTTGGGCTGAATAAATATATAAAAGGAAATTATAAATATACATAAATATATATTTCATATACCAGCACAAATAAATAAATAATACATAAATAAATAAAAGCCCAACCAGATGGAGGCCCTCGGCAGGGGAGACCAAACGGCCGAGGGTTAGGGGGAAAGGGAGAGAAACCGGCGGACGATGCGGGCGTTATCGAGGAGCACCGCCTTTTGCATTTGAGCCTGGAGCGGTCCGTCACGGAGTCCCAGCCTCCTCAGATGACCCAAGAGGCTGACTGGGATTAGCCCGTTTGCAGAAATGACTACAGGAATAATATCAGTCGGCAGACCACCCCACATGTCGGTCACCTCGTGAGCTCGTGAGGTCCAAATATTTTGTTCGATTATCTGTTTCGGCTTTCACGAGGTTCTTGTCATACGGAATGGTAATGTCGACCAAAAATATCCTTGACTGTGTCCGGTCGATCAGCACAATATCAGGCTTATTCGCGCAAGAATAGTCCTGTCTGTGATGATGACCCGGTCCCAGTAGAGCATGGCGCGATCATTTTCGAGCACGGCTTCCGGCAAGTACTTGTAATACGGCAATTTCCGGTCCACGAGACCGTATTTCAGAGCGAGATCCTGGTGAAGAATTCTGGCTACTAGGTTGTGCCTGTGCAAGTACTCAGAGTTAGAAAGCGCCGAACAACAGGAGATGACATGCCTAAGTGATTCGCTGGGACAAGCTCGATACAACATGTCGACGGTGCCATCCTTTAGGATGTATCTCCGATAGTTATTGGTCATAATAACCTGATCCTGTATTGCACAGACAAAACCCTCGGTTTTCCCGAAGAGGTCACTAAAGCGTGGCCAGTAGAGGGAGGCTACCGTGTCTACGAAAGGCTCATGTAGAGCCTTGTGTCCCGGTCGGAAATGCTCTGTACTGCCGGGTCTTGCCATTGCTCGTTGGCTAAGGATAGTGGGGTAAGTCCTTTATCACAAAATATGACGTCCTTATAGAATGGATCATCCGATCTTACCAGGAAGTAATTACGGAGGCTGCACACTTCGCGATTATGCATGGTGAGCGCGCTCAAAAAGCCACGCCCACCATGTTTTCGCGGCAAGCATAGCCTCATTAGCTCATTACCGACGATCTCGGATGATGCATCCTATGGGACGTTATAGTAGTGCGGACTTTTCTATCCAGGGCGTTAAGTTCAGTCTGAGTGCACCTGAGTATGCCAAAGGTATATACATGAGGCCAGGCATGACCCAACCGTTATATGCGTGTGTCTTATTCACACCAGACAAAAGGCTGTTGAGCACTTTGGTCAAGCGTGCATAAAACACGTCGCAAACTGAATGTTTCATACCAGCCTCATCGATACCGATGTTCTGTGACATACCCAGGTATCGGTATGTTTCAGCCTCGGAAAGGGTCCTTCAACTGATGGGCATAGATAAGTCTATGCCCTCAGAATTAGCAACCCTTCCCCTTTCAACATGGAGGACCGCACATTTATCCGTCCCCAGCTCCATTCCAATAGAATTGCTAAATTCACAAGTGATGTTTAGCAATTCCACAAGATGGGAGCGATTGGAGGTGAATAACTTGAGGTCATTCATATAAAAAGGTGGGTCACTTTTGTACCTCCTTTCCGAAGCTGAAAACCCCTCCCAGAGCCCTCCAGTAAAATACTGAGAGGGTTCAAAGAGAGGCAGAACCAGATTGGACTCAGACAATCGCCTTGGAAGTACCCCTTCTTATCCTTATGTGGCTTTCCGCAGCCATCATCCGCTCACCCAGATGACAAAGGATCGTACTCCACTGTCCCATACATTGCTCGAGGAAGTCTCTAACTGTACAGTCTATCTTGTACAGCTCGAGGACTCTCTTTAGCCATGTATGGGGCACCGAGTCGAATGCCTTTCTGTAGTCTATCCAGGCGGCGGAGAAGTTCCGACGGTTGCGTTTCACCACTTTGCCAATGACCGCGTCAATGAGAAGTGGTTCCTTGGTTCCACGACCACCGCCCCGATATCCATTTTGAGCGCGCGACATCACCTGATTTGAGTCCAGGTGACGAGTGATTCTCGCGCTCATGTGTGCGCAATGGATGTTAGTGTCTTATATATGGTCTTATGTATGGTCGTAACCGACGAGCATGTATGCATATACATGCTCGTCGGTTAAGGGTACTCCTAATTTGGCCCGTTTTCGATAAATCGCCAATTTGGTCGATAAATTTTCGCCTAGTACGTCCCGTTCCGACTCTGCCATTCACTTCTGCAACATAGATTTTTTTTGTCACTCTTTCCTTATTCATTCTTTCCACATGACCAAACCACCGAAGCATTCCTTTCTTAATCCTGGTCACAACATCATCTTGCAAATCACACTCTTCTCTTATTACACAATTTCTTACCCTGTCGTTCAGATTCAACCCTAACATACTCCTTAACGACCGCATTTCTACTGCGTTGATTCTACTCTCGTGCTTCTTCTGCCACACCCAACTTTCACTACCATACGTTAAATTAGGGCCCAACAAAGCATTGTGAATTGGCATACGTGCCTTTTTTGACACATTTTGACTCTTCACAATAGAGTGCAGGGCCCCATTTACTCTATTTCCCGCATTCACTCGTCGTTCTATATCCTTATCATATCTCCCATCCCTGCTAAATACGCAGCCCAAATATACAAACTCATCTACTTGCTCGATCAACTCCCCTTCTATTCTTATTTCACAAATCGTTTTACTTTCTTCTCTTTCAAAACCCATAACCTTCGTCTTACTTGCGTTCACTTTCATACCCCTTTCTTTTAATGATCTGTTCATTAATGTAACCATCATTTGCAACTCGGCCGCCGACGACGCAAGGATAACTTGATCATCGGCGTACAAAAGGCATTTGACGGTTATACCCATTCTTAATCCGCATTCTTCAACTTTCAAATTTTGCAAACAACTGTCCATAAATAGGTTGAACAGCCACGGGGAAGCCACACAGCCCTGTCTGACACCTTTATGGATGTCAAACCAGTTCGAGTAGACCCCGTTGATCCTAACACAAGCACTAGAGTCCCTATAAAGAGACTGCAATGCCTGTATCAAGCCAGCGCTCAACCCAAATGAGTTCAGTGTTTGCCATAGCACATCCCTATCCACTCTGTCATAGGCCTTTTCCAAGTCCATGAACGCACAAAAAACCTTTTGGTTTTTGGCCAAAAACTTCTCCGTGATCATGCGCATGGAAAAAACTTGATCTGTACATCCCATTCCCTTTCTGAATCCCGCTTGCACATCCCAAATTTTTCCATCAGTTTCTTTCATGACCCTTTCAATCAGTACCTTAGCATACAGTTTTCCCACAATGCTAAGAAGGCTGATGCCACGATAGTTTTTACATTCCTGCTGCGACCATTTTCCTTTATATACTGGGACTATCACGGTTTTGCACCAGTCTACCGGTACCCGCTTCAGTTCCCAGCATAAATTAAACATGGTGTGCAGCAGGCCTGCCATGACTTCCTCTCCAGCCCTTAGCATTTCGAGTGAAACTCTATCATATCCGGCAGCCTTACCAGCTTTCATGCTTTTAATTGCTTTCATTATTTCATCTATACTTATCTCGCTACCTCTTTCCTCTTCTTTCGGAGTTTCTACTTCACTTAGTACACACGTTGTCTCCTCACTCATAAACACGCTTTCGAAATATTCCTTCCATCTCTTTAAACTCAAAACTTCATCTTTCAGAATATAGCCATTCTCGTCTCTTATAACATTCATCATAGGCTGTTTTGAATGTCCCCTGGCAGTTCTTACAAGTTTCCAGAACATTTTAATATTTACCTGGAAGTTATCCGATATTCTTCTATCATTCTTATCCGTTCTTTCTTGTTTTTTTCTTTCAACTACTTCTTTTACTCTCTTATTAAGATGTTTAAAGACTGCCTTTTTTCTTTCAATATCATCATTCGTACCACTAGAATCACCAGCCTTTGTTGCTAGTTCTTTGCTTCAACTTCCATACGTATCTCATCATCCCACCATAACGTATTATTTTTCCTTTCATTCTTCCTCTTACTAACACCACGTACTTCGGTAGCTGCATCCACTAAACCTTTCTTTACATTTTGCCATACATTCTCCAAGTCTAACTCCTTCATACATAATTCTTCCAAACCACTTATATTTTCTTTCAGTCTACATTTGAACTTGTTTCTCTCACCTTCATCTTGTAACCTTTCTGTTCTAATACGCTGTAACGCAGTGGTAGACACAGATGATCGATGGCGCCAACGCCTGAATAGACCATTAATTCGGCATAAAACCAAATAATGATCCGTTCCTACGTTAGAACCCCGGTAACCCTTGTATCTACCACTGCGCCCCTCAATCTTTCATCCACAATTATGAAATCTATCATGCTTCTATCGTCACCTCTTTCCCAAGTATACATGTGAATCCTCTTGTGGCGAAAGCAAGTGTTCGTCACAAAAAGATTCTTTTCCATACATACGGTGAGGAGACTTTCACCATTCTCATTTATACTTTCATCACCAAACGTTCCCAATATCCTTTCATAACCAAGCCTCCTCACCCCAACCCTTCCATTAAAATCTCCTAGCATAATAATATTTTCATTTCCCTTACACTTCATTAACACCATCCTTACCATTTCCCAAAACCGCTCTCGGATATAAGTGGGCTTAGACATGTCTGGGGCGTAGACCCCTAACACAAACAACTTCTTTAAGCCCACTTTCATTCGTATCCATAGCAGTCTTGGGCTTACACATTCATACTCTTTCACACATTGGCCCATTCTTTCTGAAAGGATGATACCTACCCCCTGGCATGTCCGCTCGATCTCGTCTACACCAGACCAGTATGCGGTATACATGCCATGTGTAGTGACATCCTTCCCCTTCCTTTTCGTCTCATTTACACATAACACATCTATTCCTCTATCATACATCATATCCATTTTATCATTCATTGCCCCACATACATTCAACGTAGCCAGACGGGCCTCTGCAATCCACTTTTCGCCTCTCCGGGAAACAGAACGTGACGGGTGGCGAACCCGGGTTTTCCTCCCGGAGATTCTTCGCACCCCTGCCCCATTAAAGGGGCGCCGGGAACTTGGGGCCATTTCTTTTATATAGTTCCTCATGGTGCGAAAATGTTTTACGCCGCTACCACGGCGTGGAGCAGAGTCTGTGGTATCGGCTTGTCGCTCATTTAGCACCACCCGGGGGTCATGTGTAGGATGGGCCTAGGATTAGGTGGTCATAGCCTACGGACGCGAGCGACTCATCCCCCTATCGCCCTATAATACGCCCGCAATGCGTTGCTATTCATTGAGATTGTCCAACGCATAAGGCATATTCCACCAGTAGCGGGTGCCGATTGCTGGGCCCGTGAAGACCCTGCCGTTACCAAGCCTGCTGGTGGAGATGATGGATGCGAGGGGCTACTAGGTGGTCGAGCAGCACCTTGCGCTCGGCTGGCGGTTCGCATGCTGTTACGTTCAGCGCCAGCTCCAGACGCGCCCCGGCGACCCCCAGGCAGCGGCCCTTTACGCGTTCTATCAAATTCCATCATCCATTTTAATGGGCTTCATTCAACGGGAGACGTCCAGACCCGACGCCATTTCATGGTGAGGCCATGTGCACAAGCGGGCCTTTGCACCTTCAACTTATGCTGAGGCACGGCACTAACATCTCTTGGCAAGGTGCTGACTGACTGCGCTCACGTAGTGGTTTTGTCACGTAACCGTTACGTCAGCGGGCGATGGGTTATTAATAGAGTAATCACATCTGGTTGGGCTGGATAAATATATAAAGGGAAAAATAAATATACTAAAATATATATTTAATATACTAACATAAATAAATAAATAAATAATACATAAATAAATAAAAGCCCAACCAGATGGAAGCCCTCGGCAGGGGAGACCAAACGGCCGAGGGTTAGGGGGAAAGGGAAAGAAACCGGCGGACGATGCGGGCGGTATCGAGGAGTAATTATTTTTATTATTAATATTTTTATTATTTATTATTATTATTTTATAGAAGAGGGGGCAAACGAGCATGCGGCTCATCTGATGTTAAGTGGCTACCGCCGCCCATGATCAACCGCAACACCAGGGGAATTGCAGGTGCGTTGCTGGCCCTTTAGAAAGGAGTAAGCTCTTTTCTTGAAGGTCCCCAGGTCGTATCGGTCCGGAAAAATCGATGGTGGTAAACTATTCCACAGAGAGGTTGTACGCGGAAGAAAACTCCTTTTGAAACGTACAGTGATGGACCGCCAAGCATCCAGATTGTGTGGATAGTATCGGGACGTTTGCCGTGTAGTGCGTTCACGAAATTTGGCGGCTGATATTAATCCGAACAATTCCTCAGAGCATTCCCCATGGTATATGCGAAAGAAAATGCAAAGAGATGCAACATCTCTTCGCAGCGCCAGTGAATCGAGCCGATCGGAAAGCATTCGGTCGTCGACGATTCGAGTCGCTCTGCGCTGGATGCGGTCAAGTGGAAGGAGCTGGTACTGGGGAGCCCCAGCTCAGAGATGGGAAGAGTATTCCATAAGTGGCCGAACCTGCGCCTTGTAAAGTTGCAGGCGGTGTGCCGGCATGAAATACTGTACTAGGAGACGTTTTCCCGAGAAATATTGGCTCGGCCGGTGTAAAGAGCATCACCAGTGCTCTCATCTGCATAGCAATGAATGTTACGGGTTTGCAACATATCATTGATATTGTAACGCTTCCCCCCTCTCTCATAATAATAAATATATTAAATACTAAATATATTATATTCCTCTTTATATTAAAATTATATATATGTGATCAGGATTAATAAAATATCTTCATCATCTTTCTAAAGATGATTAAAACTACAATCCGCCGAAGAAGATTAGTCAGTTCCTACCATCCGTCAAGTGTCATATTCCTCTACAAGATGCAGGAGTGTACAAGCTTGATTGTGAATGTGGTCTCTCTTATATAGGACAAACAAAAATATCAATTAGAACCCGCGTAAAAGAACATATAGCTGATGTGAAGCATCAACGTTCCGGGAAGTCTGCAGTTTGTGATCATATCCTGGACGGCCCCAACCATTACATCAGATTTGATAGACCACAAATCCTCGCGAAAGAACACCGATTCCTACCAAGGATGATACGTGAGGCTATTGAAATTAAAAAACATCCTAATTTCAATAGAGAAGGAGGCTGGGTACTACCACCTGCTTGGGATCCTATAATCAATAAAATTAAAACTAAACCCAATCATACCACAGCAAGACCTCAAGACATAGTCAGTTCATTTTGCATAGATCGGACCATAAACAATAATTAAAAAAGCTGAAGGTACTCCGGGTTTAACAATGACATCGGGACGTCAGTCATCTCAGTCCCCCGTGACCATGGGTGCTGGAAAGCGCCCGAAACGTCGGGAATTAAAAATAAAAGTAATTAAAAGCAAAAATAAACGCGATAAAATCCGTAAAAGTAGTTTTAATCATGTGTAGTGTTCGCGTAAATATAAGAAATCATTATGATCTTTCTAAAGGTTTAATAATAGGCCGTTTGTAATATTTTGGCGTGATCGCCTTAGTTAGGACCCTTATTTACGTTATGTTTGTTTAGTAACTTAGTTCTTTTAGGTGTCTTTTGGAAGAATGAATATTCACTAGAGCAATTGAAAGCTGTTGGTAGTGCCTTATAAGCTAAGTGAACCCCGTTCACGAAGACAGGGCTCGGGAAAGGTTAAGAACATAAAACGTTCCTATTCCACTTGTATCAGGTTTACATTATTAATTATCCCTTCCCGCTCGGAAAAGGCTCAAAATATATTTATACAAAATACCCGATACAAGGGCTTCGCTCTCCTACATTCATTTAAAAAAATGTAGGGGAGGCACACGGCCCCACACACGCCGTGTACGGTGAGCGCCAACCATTTTCATGCACTCCCCCCGAAGGGAACGCTAATTCGGGAACTGGACCGTAGTCCACAGCAAAATAACTGACGAACCAGTAAAAGAGGCTTGGCCCCTTGTTAGTGCGTAAACACAAACATCGACCGAAGTAGCGCATGTCAATGCGTGTAAACGCCATACAGAATAAGGACGAATCCAGCCACAGTGAATGTACGTCACACGGTTTAGGCAAATAGGCACACTGGCCGTAAACCCTCCGTGAGCGCCACCACCTGCCAGACCGCCGCTCCTGCAGACGTGATGTAACTGTATGGCATCACCACCAATTGCATGATCAGCACGGCTACTAGCCGCAGAGCGTGTCTTGAGTCTATCGCTCACCTCAAGGGAATGGGGTCCCACGTTGTGCGACTTTCGGCCGCAGCTTTGAGAGTCTCCTCAGATCCTCACGCCAGCTACCACCCGCATAAGGTCGACACAAACGCTCCACCAACCAATACAACGGCAGATATAGCCAAAAGGCAGTTATAAGATAAGAGTAATAATTCGCCATCAGAAAGGGTTTGTGTCACTGATGTTGAGTAAATGCATTTTCGATCATGTTTGTCTCACCCACCAACAAGTTGCCTTCAATCATTCAAAGGTGGGAAAGTTACAGAGATATAATATTATGTTGTTAAATAAAACATCGTGGAGGGCAGACAGTCTGCAGCCTCGTAATGAAGGGACCCGACTTGGGCAAAGCTACTCAGGCGTGAGTCAAACCAAGACGCAGAGAGTGCCATTGAGAATAGCGTCCCACTAAACAACCATCGCAGAGACGCAATGCTACAGAACGCAACAAGCATCAATACGACTATCGTCGGGCTTACACCATCTCAAGGTCCCCCATACATCCCAGCAGACATCACCACCCGTATACCTCCATCGACCAGAACCACAAGAATGCGTCGAATCAGGCGCAGCACACCCGCAGATCCATCACAAGACGCAATACTGCAAGTAGCAGTAAGCATCAATGCAACTATCATACGGATGGCGCCCCCTCACAACACCCCCACATGACCCCTATCGATTTTGATAACAAAGTTTGTATTGTTGTTATATAAAAAATATCACCAACGTATCATAGTAGCACGCTACTAAGACGCCAATGAACAAAATTCCACGTATCATAGCGCTAATGCACTAAGACAGGAAGATGAGTATGCCTATTACACTTAAAAGTGCTACCAAACACACTCATCATCCCAATCCGAAATATAGACGACGCATCGCTATGCGCTACTACACCGCCCACAAACGGTATGGGTATGCGATGTCCACGGGAAAGCCGTATTGCTACAACAAACCCAGCTTACCACTGGCATTAAGATGTTATTTGTTTACTTCCATCGACCAGAACCACAAGAATGCGTCGAATCAGGCGCAGCACACCCGCAGATCCATCACAAGACGCAATACCGCAAGTAGCAATAGCCGCAGTAGCATCAATGCAACTATCATACGGATGGCGCACCCTAACAACACACCCACATGACCCCTATCGATTTTGGTAACAAAGTTTTTATTGTTGTTATATAAAAAATATCACCAACGTATCATAGTAGCACGCTACTAAGACGCCAATGAACAAAACTCCATGTATCATAGCGCTGATGCACTAAGACATGAAGTTGAGTATGCCTGTTACACTTAAAAGTGCTACCAAACACACTCATTATCCCAATCCGAAAGATAAACGACGCATCGCTATGCGCTACGACGTCACCCACAAACGGTATAGGGTGCGATGTTTATTTATTTATTTTTTTATTTATTTGTCACACCAACAAGATATACACTACAAGCTTTCTAAGAGTAGACAATAAATAGTTTAATGCTCAGTGATACCTCTTTTATAGGTGTAAACTACATGAATATTGAGCGTCATACTCACATTGCTTTTTGCTTTATAAATAGTTATCTTAAAGGGAACATTACAATAAAAACAGTACAATCAGATTTACAAATACACAGTTCTTAAACGTTACGTTTTGCTTACGAAAATATAAAACTTTACCAAAATTTCAATGTCAAAGAATTAAAATGTTATTATATAAGAAAAAAAATATTTATGAATAAATAAAGGAATGAAAACAATGTCAATGATAATATCAAATTGAATTACTAATTAAAAGAAATTAAAATACAATTATTAAGATTAAAATTATTTTATACAGCAATAAAAAAAGAAACATTAAAAAGTAACACAATATATATTTTAAAAATCGTATATCAGTTGAGAGACTACCTTTTTTAAAGCGACGTAAGGGGTCTGAGAAAATATCCGAAGTTTGTGTCTTTCGACGTTTTTTCGAAATACATGAACCATCTTTGAATATAATTTGTTCACTCCCGGTATTACCAATATCTTTGTTACGTATCTCGTTGTAACTCCTCATTAATCTGTTTAGAGGAGCATAATAGCCTAGATGCGACCGTGCTAACTTTGTGACGAATGGAGCGTATTTCTTATACCTGGGCGATCGCCTGGGAATAGCAAAATTAATATGAGATATAACGTCTGGAGCGTCGATGTAACCATTTATCATTTTGTAGAGGAATAAGATGTCCGACATCGCTCTGCGCTCGACGAGAGGTTTTTCATATGAAAGTATTTCAAACGATCATTATAGCTAGGCAAGAGTTTTGCTAATTTACAACTGTAAGTCAAGTGCCAGAGGAATCTTTTTTGTACACCTTCTATACGCTTTTTGTATACGTCGTGCGGGTTCCACACCACGCTGCAGTATTCTAAGTTACTACGCACAAGTGCCATATAGATTGCAATTTTTGTGCTTGGATTTTTAAACTCCTTACAGGTACGTAAGACAAACCCCAATGTCTTGAAGGCTTTTTTAGTGATGCTATCTATATGTAAATTAAATCGCAATTTGGTATCGAGAGTTACACCCAAATCTCTAATATGATCAACCTCTTTTAATGGTACATCGTCAATACAATAATATCTAGTCACTGAGAGCTTTTTTCTAGTGAAGCGTACCACGTGGCGTTTGTCAATATTCAAGCTCATACCATTCGATTTGCACCATAATACTAGATTTTCCAAGTCATTTTGAAGCAACAATACATCCTCTAATGAATTTACTGATCTAAAAAACTTCAAATCATCGGCGAACATGTGATACTTAGAATTTTGGAAACACTTACCGATATCATTAATAAAAACGTTGAACAGCATGGGACCCAGATGGGATCCTTGAGGAACTCCGGAACCCGCAGTAAAAAAGCCAGATTCGAATCCCCCTGCTACCACCACAGACAGTCTATTCGTTAGGTAAGATCTGAACCAGCGCAAGAGATTACCGCCTATACCGACACATGATAATTTGTGCAATAATATGTCGTGATTGACTTTATCAAAAGCCTTACTAAAGTCAGTGTATATGACATCGAAAGACAGCGCATGATCAACACCTTCGGCCAGGCCTTCAATGAAGGATATCAGATTAGTCGTGGTAGAGCGGGCTTTCATAAAACCGTGCTGTTCCAGTGCAGTTAAGTGTCTTAGATGCCAAGTCATTATAGGGCACAGTAGTTTTTCAAAGACTTTAGCAAACACCGTAATAATTGATATTGGGCTATAGTTTTTCACTGAGTTTATATCACCTCCTTTGTGTTTCGGTATAACAAGAAAAGTTTTCCAAACGCTGGGAAAAATTCCAGAACAAAGAGATTTATTAATTATCAAGGACAGAGGTAAAGCTAGAGCACCAGCACATCTTACAGCAAAAATAGATGGTATTGCATCTGAGCCAGCGCCTTTAGTGGAGTCAAGTCTCTTTAAGACCCTAAATACTTGGTCTTTAGTCACTGAAATATTGGTAATAAAGTTAGAAGCGGGGGATTTATCTGCATAGTGCTCGTCTGGAATGGATAGTTTATCAATATTGTAGACTGAAGAGAACTGTGAAACAAAAAGTTCGCAGATATCCGGGCCAGTAGTGGCAAGAGTAGTTCCAGAAGACATTTGGGCAGGGTAGATACTGCTACTGCCTCTTTTGTGTTTAATGAAACTCTATAGAAGTTTAGGATTTGATTTAAAAGATGTCTCTAGTCGTAGCAAATAATTTTTATAATTCTGGCTAAGTAATTTCGTACATCTATCTCTAAGGAGTTCAAAGGTCAATAAATCCCGAGGGTTATTAAATTTACGGTGTTTAGATCTGTATTTATATTTTTCCTTGATTACCTTAATTAACCTGTCTGAAAACCATATGGGGTATTTCTTATTATTACGAGGTTTGGACTTGGGTACATGTTTAGCTATGATGGATTGAAGTACTTTATAGAAATGTACTACCATTTTTTTTAACATGGGGAAATGCCTACGCATACCCGCCTCGCGGGGGCATGGACGGGTTATGTCGGACTCGCACCGACTAAAACCCCATGGTGTTCCACCTTCGTCGCATATTGGCAGGGCTACGGGAACGCTTTCGCATACTTCCGCGGCCCTACCAGCGACTGCCGCCCCATGGCAGCACCTCCTCGGAAGAGGAATATTCCTCCCCGTTCTCCTTCCCAAGTAAGGCGCACCAGAACACATGGCACGCCTTCCTCCACGGCCTCCAATTACATCTGCGCAACAGACGCCCCCGCGTCCGATGCGCGAAGGCCATGGGGCCAGAAAAAACGAGCACTTAGAAGTACTAGCCTTCCCGACCCCAGCGGCGGATGTGGTCTATGGCTCCGCCGCCAACCAAGATTCGGCTGCGGAGGATAGGGAGAGCGGCGCCTCGCAATACCGACAATCCTCTCCCCCCGCAGCCCCATCACCACCGCATCTACGGTGCGGCCCCGTTTGAGTCGCGGAGGATAGGGTGAGTGGCGCATCGCCATACCAACACTCCTCTTCCTCCGCGACTCCACGAGGGTGCGGAGTCCCCACTCGCTGCAGTCCACCAGCACACATCCGAAGTGGGCTCCCCAAGCCCACTCGGAGTGGCCACCTCAGGCCGGCCCTTCACCTCGGGCCAGCCACGTGGGTTCCTCTTTGTTTACCGTGGGAGACCAAGCCACGGCTACTAAGCCCCCCCGCCACGACAAGGCGGGAACCCGTTCGGGGGGGAGAAATGTACTACCATGTCATCTACGTTTTCATAACGCGACAATTCGTCTTTCCATGATATACTATTCAATTCATTTACAATTTTAACAAAATCTGTTTTATAAAACATAAATTTGGGTTCGTGCTTGGTTAGGAGATAATTGTCACATTTAAGTCCCACACAGAATTCGATAGGAGGATGCAACGGGTCAATCACCGATAATGGGTCGGTACTTACGTAGAGGCGGGTGATATCCAGTGTACTTATTATCAGATCCAACAGTTTGTCTTTATTGTTAAAACAGGAATTGTGCTGAACTAGATTATTAAGAGACATGAAATCAACGAGCATGTTATTAAGTAGACTATTGGATGTTGCAGGTTTGAGTGTGTGACTAACAGTCTTAGTCCAACATAAGCTACTCAAATTGAAGTCACCAAGTATAAGAGTGTTTTCACTGTTGTTTTCTAATATGCGATTGGCATTACTAATAAAATGCTTAAGTTTATGCATTTTTACTGGAGGAGGGATATATACGCCACAGATGTACAGGTGTCTGTCTTTATTAAAGCTATCATATATTTCCACTTTAACCCATAAATCTTCACAATCCGACTCCTGCGCACTCAAACGGCACGACTTAAAGCGTTTAGAGACAGCAATGAGAACACCACCTCCCATTTTTTCACCATGGAATCCGCTGTTTTCGCGGTCGCGTCGTTAGACCGTGTAACGGTCATCAAATACTTCATTATCAAAAATTGTGCCATTCAACCATGTCTCTGTGAAAACAATAATGTCAAAATTACAACAAACTACATTATTAAACAGTTCAATAGTTTTTGTCCTCAGACCCCTAACATTTTGGTATTAACAAGTAAAAGTGCCTTTTAGTACAAATATAGCAAATATAGCGTAATCATGACAAACGATTCAAAAGGTCGAGGTTCTTTACATGGACGTAGTTTGATTCTTCATTTTTGCGCATGTATATCCTACCATCACGCACCCATACAAATTTGTATTTCAGTTCGCGAGCTTTGGTTCGCACAGCAGTGTGCAAGCTCTTATTTTCCGGGGAGAGATGCTCCATGACGTAAATAGCAGTCTTCTTATCTCCTCCGATACCTAAGTGGCTCGAATTGAGTTTGTCGTCCCGATTGGTTTTGTTGAAACGTGCAGTCGCAGCGAGAAAATCGTCGCGCAGGCGTGGACTGCCGAATTTTACTAAGATGGATCGAGGACGCGGACTTGAGCTATTCATTTTGGCTAGTCGAGAGCAGTAATGAATGTGTGACTCAGTGATTGGTGCATTTTATAATTTTGCCCAGTTGCACTACTGTGTTGATAAGATTCTCCATCCTATTTTCAGGTACACACTGGATTTCAATATTTGAGCAGCGTGATTGTTGGTCTATTTGGGCTATTCGTGACGATAAGGATAGATTATTTGCCCGCAAATATTCTGTCTCAGATCTTAGTTTCTCAATCATGCTAACGTGTGCGGCATTGCTAGCCTTGATTTTTTCAAGTTCCTCGTTAAAATGCTTCGAGGGAGGATACTGCGTTTTGGATCTCTAAAAGGTGCGGGTGAATCTGGTGGTTGAATAACTGTTGCAACTCTTCGCGGATGATGTCTCGAATGCTACTAGCCGACAGACAAGAACAGTTTGTAGCGGTGGTGCGTGTCTTGCCGCGCTTTGTAACGTAATCAGACTTCGGTGACGGCGGCGGGTTACTACGAACTGGAGTGTTTGTGTTGTCGCCTTTACGTTCCTTGCAGCGGCACTGTACGCAAATCCAGTTTGATTTGTCTTCCTGCGACATCTTGTTGTAATCTTTCGAACTAATGTTCATGCAAAAGAGATGATAATTTGCAGCACAGCGTGAACAGAGCAGGACAGGAACATCCTTTGAGTTACTCAAACAACCCGCACATTCTTTGACGGATTCCATATTTGAAAATAATCCTAATAAATTGTGTTTGGATAATCTTTTTACCTTTCTTGGTCAAATTAAATTCAAAACATCTAAAATAAATTTATTGAGAACTAGACAAATTTTCTGTCGATATGCTGGGATTCGATCCGGGGGTCGTAGGCGTACGACGCAGTACCAGAGACAGCTACACCACGGCAGTCGACGCCTGAGACAGCAAAATATCTTATCTGATTGTTACAGTGTGTTTACGCCCAATGCAAGCATAGCACTCGTATGACCATATAAGGTAATGTTTCGTCCAAGCGCAGCGAAGGATGAGTCACCACAGAGAATACGCACGGCACTGATAACTTTGTCACTACAAAACACTATTATAACCTTGAATATTTACTCACTGGCGACTATATTGGATAATTTGATTAATGTAAATTAACACTTATACTTTAAAGGATACAATGATAGGAGTTTGACGCAAAAATAAGCTCTTTATAAGGAGCAAGAACCAAAAATATACGGAGCCCTGTAAAGTACGTGCGCTCGGCCCAAGAGGTAGTATACACAATATGTTCACGGGAAAGCCGTATTGCTACAACAAACCCGCTTACCACCGGCACTAAGATTGTTGTTATATAAGACTGCACTAACGTATCATAGTAGCACGCTACTAAGACGCCAGTGGACAAAACTCCACGTATCATAGCGCTAATGCACTAAGACATGAAGTTGAGTATGCCTGTTACACTTAAAAGTGCTACCAAACACACTCATCCCAATCCGAAAGATAGACGACGCATCGCTATGCGCTACGACGTCGCCCACAAACGGTATGGGTGTGCGATGTCCACGGGAAAGCCGTATTGCTACAACAAACCCGCTTACCACCAGCACTAAGATGATATGTCTAGGACACATCGGTTAGCGAGTCCAAGTTTACCTCGGACCAATTGCTCGTGAAGCAGCACACACGCCACCATAATATTCCTTTTCAAGTCCCTAATAAGGACTTGTCATTTTGATACAGTACTAGGAGCAGTCGATCACCCGACCACTCCATACAATGCTTATGCATCAAGGAGACCTCCTACAATATTGCTTTGTATCATAAACCTTACTTTCATAAGTCATGCATATATAGGATTCGAACCCACGACCCTACTATTGTAATGCAAATTCATCATGGAGACTTTTTTTCGTCATAAGAAGATTCACATGTATACATGGGAAAGAGGTGATGATAGAAGCATGATAGATTTCGTAATTGTGGATGAAAGAATGAGGAGCGCAGTGGTAGATACAAGGGTTTACCGGGGGTCCAACGTAGGGACGGATCATTACTTGGTCTTATGTCAAATTAATGGTCTTTTCAAGCGTTGGCGGCATCGGACATCTGTGTCTACCACTGCGTTACAGCGTATAAGAATAGAGAAGTTACAAGATGAAGATGAGAAAGAGAAGTATAAATGTAGACTGAGAGAAAATATTAGATGTTTGTATGAGTTGTGTATGAATGATTTAGACTTGAAGACTGTGTGGGATAATATTAAGAAAGGTTTGGTGGATACCGCCACCGAAGTATGTGGTGTAAGTAAAAGAACAAATGAAAGGAAAAGTAATACGTTGTGGTGGGATGATGAGGTACGGGTGGAAGTTGAATCAAAGAAGAAAGCATGGTTAGATTTACTAGCAACCAAAGCTGGTAATTCTTCTGGTATGAATGATGAGATTGAAAGAAAAAAGGCAGAATTTAGACGTCTAAATAAGAGAGTAAAAGAAGTTGTTGAAAGGAAAAAGAAAGAAAGAATGGATAAGAATGATAGAAGGATATCTGATAATTTCCAGGCTAACATAAAAATGTTCTGGAAACTCGTAAGAACTGCCAGGGGAAATACAAAACAGCCTATAATAAATGCTATAAGAGACGAGAATGGATGTATTCTGAATGATGAAGTTTCGAATTTAAACAGATGGAAGGAATACTTTGAAAGCGTGTTTATGAGTGAAGAGTCGTATGAATTAAATGAACTAGAAATTCCGAAAGAAGTGGAAAGGGGTATGGAGATAAGTGTAGATGAAATAATGAAAGCAATGAAAAGCATGAAAGCAGGTAAGGCAGCTGGATATGATAGAGTATCACTCGAGATGCTAAGGGCTGGAGAGGGAGTGGTGGCAGGCCTGCTGTACACCTTGTTTAATTTATGTTGGGAATTAAAACGGGTACCGGATGACTGGTGTAAAGCAGTTATAGTACCAATATATAAAGGAAAAGGGTCACAGCAGGACTGCAAAAACTACCGCGGTATCAGCTTGCTTAGTATTGTGGGTAAACTGTATGCTAAGGTGTTAATTAAAAGAGTTATGAAAGAAACCGATGGAAAAATTTGGGATGTGCAAGCGGGTTTTAGAAAGGGAATGGGGTGCACAGATCAAGTCTTTTCCATGCGCATGATTGCGGAGAAGTTTTTGGCCAAAAACCAGAAAGTTTTTTGTGCGTTCATGGACTTGGAAAAGGCTTATGACAGAGTGGACAGGAATGTGTTATGGCAAACACTGAACTCATATGGGTTGAGCGCTGGTTTGATACAGGCATTAGGGTCTCTTTATAGGGACTCTAGTGCTTGTGTCAGGATCAATGGGGTCTACTCGGACTGGTTTGGCATCCAAAAAGGTGTCAGACAGGGCTGTGTAGCTTCCCCTTGGCTGTTCAACCTATTTATGGACCGGTGTTTGCAAACTTTGAAAGATGAAGAATGTGGTTTAAGAATGGGCGAGTTAACCGTCAAATGCCTTTTGTATGCCGATGATCAAGTCATATTTGCGTCATCAGCGGCTGAGTTGCAAATGATGGTTACATTAATGAACTGGAAATTAAAAGAAAGGGGAATGAAAGTGAACGCAAGTAAGACGAAAGTGATGGTTTTTGAAAGAGAAGAAAGCAAAACGGTATGTGAAATAAGAATAGAAGGAGAGTTAATTGAGCAAGTGGATGAGTTTGTGTATTTGGGATGTGTATTTAGCAGGGATGGTAGATATGATAGGGATATAGAACGACGAGTAAATGCAGGGAATAGAGTGAATGGGGCACTACACTCTATTATGAAGAACCAGAATGTGTCAAAACAGGCACGTATGGTAATTCATAATGCTGTGTTAGTCCCTACGTTAATGTATGGTAGTGAAAGCTGAGTGTGGCAGAAGAAGCACGAAAGTAGAATAAATGCTGTAGAAATGCGTTCTTTAAGAAATATGCTAGGGTTTAATCTGAATGACAGGGTGAGAAATTGCGTGATAAGAGATAAATGTGGTATGCAAGATGATGTTGTGACCAGCATTAAGAAAGGAATGCTTCGGTGGTTTGGTCACGTAGAAAGAATGAATGATGAAAGAGTGACAAAGCAAATTTATATGGCAGATGTGAACGGCCGAGTCGGGAAGGGACGCCCTAGAAAAAAGTTTGTCGACCAAATTGGCGATATTTTGAAAATGGGCCACGTTAGAAGTACCCTTAACCGACGAGCATGTATGCGTAGATATATGGATGTAAAGGAGGCGAAAGAGGTATGTCAGGATCGTGCCAAATGGAAGTCCGTAATCTCTGCCTACCCCTCTGGGTGACAGGCGTGAGTGTTTATGTTATGTTATGTTATCATGGAGACCTTCTATAGTATTGCTTTTGTATCATAGACCTTACTTTCATAAGTCATTAATATATAGGGTTCGAACCCACGACCCTACTATTGTAATACATATTAATCATAGAGACCTTCTATAGTATTGCTTTTGTATCATAGACCTTACTTCCATAAGTCATTAATATATAGGGTTCGAACCCACGACCCTACTATTGTAATGCATATTCATCATAGAGACCTTCTATAGTATTGCTATTGTATCATTGAGTTTAATATCATAAGTCCCTAATATAGGACTAGTCATTGTGCTACAGTACTTCAGGCAGTCGGGCTCCCGACCACCCCATATATATGTACAACTGCAGGTATGTATCTCCGACAGCTCCTCCATACAAGACATCTATACATGAACACCTTCCATAACTTAGGAAATTTCTTTTATACATGAACTCCTTCCAAGACTTAGACAATTTTTAACAAATTTTCTAATTATCTTATAAATGTTATTTATCTTTATTTTTATAATATTTTAGACTAGTATTTCTATTATTTATCTTATTTTAAACATTTTTTCGAGTTTTTAATAAATTTATTTATTATGGAAGACAATATTTTGCCTTTAATGTTATGTTATGTTATTGGTCTAATGTCTGAAATGTATTTATATTAACTTTATGGTTATTAATGTAATTTTATAGTTTAATATATATCTTTTAAGACTATTTTTGACGCCCCTTTATATCGAATTTAATTATTAATAATAATATTGGGCCGTCACAATATGCAGAAGAAACAGCGTTGGCGATAGCACGAAGCCTTGTGGCATACCAACATTAATAGGCTTGTAATCGGAGCTTGCACCGTCTACAACGACCTTGATGCTCCGATCTGCAAGAAAGCTGGTGATCCAATCGCACAATTTCTCGGGAAGCCCATACGTTGATTGTCGTCTACATGTACCTAGGTACATGCAGGTATCGGGCCTCGGGGTAAACCCCATTACCCGGATATCCTCATACCCCATAACTATGGGGCAGTCATTTTGGCCTATTCATGGCATAGATGGTGCTACGGTTGTAACGCAGCCGGATAAGAATTTTTTCCCGTAGTTCACCGACTACGGGAAGGAGGTTATCTGTGGAGGTTATCTAATTAGGTCTAAGTTGGCCTTTCAGCGGCATTGTGGGTTGTTACTCGACTCTCTAATCGATATAGAGAGGAGTTCTCTTGGAAGAGGTCGCCCGTCCGGGGGCCGAGTGTGCAACGGTGCAAAACCGTTGAGATGGTTATGTGGCCCGTTATCGGCACGGTCAAACATGCCGCGCGCTAGCCGGGCCACGAAGTCGGTGATGGTCTCGACTTTCAGATCGGCCGCTATGACGTCATTCCGGACGTAACGACCTGCTCCGACAATCGTCCTTAATGACAGGTTCTGCTGAGCCTATAGTCGACGCCTCAGAGGGTCGCTCAGAAGCACGTACCAGGCCGGAGCAGCGTAGGTGGTGATGGTCCGGATATACGTTTTGTATATCCGGAGCTTGGTCTTTATTGGCAGCTTGGATGCCAGGACCGGACGAAGCATCGCCCGCGCACATCTGGCTTTGCGGACGACGAAGTCGACGTGCGCAGTCATGCGCAGCGCCCGGTCGATCCGGCACCCGAGGTATGTCACGGCCTTCTCGTACGCGATCTTCTGGCCGTCGAGAGTTAGCGGTGGTGGTAGATTTCTGAGACGACGGGTGAGCAGAGCGGTCGTCTTACCAACGATGACGACCATCCTCCACTCGTTCAGCCATGGTGGCAACAGGTCCAGCAGACGCTGCATTTTGGCAGTGGCT
The DNA here is from genome assembly GCA_907164705.1 of Parnassius apollo. Lineage (NCBI taxonomy): Eukaryota > Metazoa > Arthropoda > Insecta > Lepidoptera > Papilionidae > Parnassius > Parnassius apollo. The sequence goes on from CAJQZP010000178.1 coordinate 11,735,053, forward strand.
ATATGGGCTCTTCTGGACGAGGTGAAATAGGCGCTATCGTCCGCATATAGCGCCAGCTCAACATCGTCCTCCCATTCTTGCAGCCTGCCTGCCAATGTTGGTATGTCGTTCGTGTATGCCGCGTACAGGACTGGAGACAGACAACTGCCCTGTGGGACGCCGGCACTGATGGTTCTTGTTTCGGACTCGGTGTCCTCTATGCAGACGTAGAACTTCCTGTCTTCCAGGAAAGACGCCATTAACCGCAACATAGCAGGGGGACACTGGTCTGCTCGTGTAGTTTGTATAGTAATCCTGAGTGCCACACCCGGTCGAACGCCTTCTCGATATCGAGAAAGACGCCCAACGATATGCGGCCACGATTGTACTCTGCCGCAAGCAGGTGCAGCACTCTAGTCAGCTGTGTGACTGTAGAGTGACCCCTCCTGAATCCGTGCTGCTCCGCCCGAAGTTGGATGCACGGACGGAGACGTCTCAGCAGCAATCTTTCAAACAGTTTAGCTATGTGCGGTAATAGCGTAATCGGCCTGTAGCTGGCAGCTCTACGCCTGTCCTTCCCGGGTTTCGGCAAGATGATAATTTTGCCTTTTTTCCATTCCTCCGGGAAGTGGGATGTCCGTAGTATCCCATTGTAGAGTCGACCAATCTCTACTAGGGCTTTATAGGGCAGTTGTCGGAGTGCAGCGTTGGTAATCCCGTCGTGTCCGGGCGCCTTCCTCGGTTGCAGGCAGGTTACTGTCCTCCGCAGTTCGGCGGGGGAAATGAACTACTCTCCTGCAAGAGGCGGCGCAGGTGCGACAGGAACTCCTGTACGCGACTCTCCTTAATGGCATGAAGCTCCATGAACTCCGCACTCGCAGGGTTCGGCATAAATTGCTCCTCGAAGTGCTCTCCTAGGATATCCGCTCTGCCCTTGGCATCATAGCAGCGTTCGCCCGCACTGTTGGTCAGCGGGCAAACGGGAGGTCTGGTTTTGGTTAACTGTCGGTTCAGTTTATAGAGCGACGCATTTTGCTCATCCGCCTTCCATATGCGCCGCTCCCAGGCCTCTCCTCTGTAGGCCCGGACTGCAACCGACAGTTCCTCCGATAAGATGTTAAGCTGTGATTTTAGTCTTGGGCAGCGAGTACGCGCCCAGAGCTTCCTCAGTGCTCTTTTGCGCTTTATCTGCACGCTTATTTCCCGCGGCAGATCGTCACGCCTTTCTGTGATCGGGACGATCGTAGAAGCCGCGTGGAGGGCCTCCTGGATGTTTTTGGTGATTCTAGTTGCAGCGGCCTCTACGTCGTCCGCTGTATTTATAAGTTGGTGGGCTGGAGGTCTCGCCTGCAGGTGTTGTGCGTAGCGCCTCCAGTCGATGCGTGTCTTAAATGCTCTGGGCGGCGTAGTCACCGCCTTAGTGCCAAGGGTTATCAGAATCGGGAGGTGCTGTGAGCTCAGGTCGTATAGCACCTCTACCACTACTGGGTAGTTGACGTTCCTAGAGAGCACGATGTCTAATACAGCCGGATTTTGCCTCGGGTCTGTCGGAACGTTGGTTGGTTCTTCGGGACCTAAAACGTCATAGTTGTTCCTCTCGGCCGCGTTCCTCTTCGTATAGTGCATGACCCGGCGGGGTGATCACTCTGGACCCCCACGCCGGATGTTTGGCGTTTAGGTCCCCGGCGATTATAGTAGGTGTTTCGCCTTCCATCACCGTCCGGATGTCTGAGGAGCAGAATGGAGTCCCTGGCGGGCGGTATGCTGCGTAAATCCTTAGTTCCTCGCCCGCCGCCTCCATTCTTATGCCAGTAGAGCGCATAGTCTGGTAGGGTGGTAGTTCCAGCTCTTGGTGGACGATGTCCCTCCTCACAAAAACCTCCTCACAAGAAGAAAGGGGAAGCCCATAGGAAGGGAGCTTAGAAAGAAGCGCTTTGTGCTAAACCCGATCGAAGGCCTTCGCAATATTCAAACTAACGGCCAATGCCTCCCCCTTGGAGCCTCCGCCCATCTGTGAGTTAGATAGATCAGAAGATCACTAGCTGACCGACCACGGCGAAATTATTATTTTATTTATAATATTTCAGCATTTTTAATTTTCTTTTTGTCAAAAATTAAAAAAAAATTACTTCCCAGATACTACTTACCGGCGGCAATGTAGCTAAAAAATTCTACAAATTTTCAGGGACAGGCGGGCTATGCTTTAGCACGTAGTGATCGTTCTCCTGTTCTCTAACATCCATTATGGTTAATATTTCCAATATGGACCATCGATTTCAAAGCCCATATTTTTTTTTGTAGATAGTACTCACTAAAAGAAAGCGTTTTGCAAAGTTTTAGGTTGCGGAAACTTACGGTTCATGAGATATATTTTTTTTAAACTTTTCATACAAATTGGCAAATAACACGCAATTCTTACAAAATAAATTTGACAAATGATTGATGTCAAACGTCAATTAGTGTAGGGTTCCGAATATTTTGAAAGTATCAATACGTACTCGATACCAAGTATCGTATCAAAAGTATCAATACTACTTGGTACGCATTACGCATACAATTCAATTGTTATTTTAAATTTCGTTACAGAACTATATGAATATACGTTTAAATTTTATCCAAATATGTTTAAAAGGATGTTTGAGGTTATTATATAACCTAAAACTACGTTATCGTCCTTTCTCACTCAAGGCCACGCTAATCATTAGTCTATTGGTTTCTCTATCTACGTGGAGGGCAGACGTCGTCGACGGTTATGTTCAGTTTGCGTCTTTTCTTACAGCTAATTCGATTCTCGAAGAGATTTATTACTTAGTACAGTAGGTAGGCATAAAATTTATTTTTAGTTAGTATAATTTAAGTAGAAATATAGATTACATTTTATTTTAATTTCTGTTGTATTAAAATTGTTTTTTTGATTATAGGATAAGTAATGATTACATATACTTACAAATACAACGTAAATATACTACAGTACCTAAGTATAGTACAGTCAAGTGAATACAGTATAATATTAATAGAATATTATAAACGCGAAAGTTTGTAAGTATGGATGGATGGATGTTTGTTACTCTTTCACGTAAAAACTACTGAATGGATTTTAATGAAACCACAATTATATAGATTATACATCAGAATAATACAGAGGATACAATTTATAAAGATATTGTGTGAATTGTCCAAAATATGACGATAAGTGTCAAGTAAGTAGGAAAAAATCTATCAATTGCGAGCTATTCTGGCGTGCCCTGCCAAAACCGCTAGTGTTACACATATGGCACGGTGGCGTGGTGGTCGCCAGCGGTGGCGGGAGAACGGTGCAGGGGCGGGGCGGGCGGTTCGACGCACGGCGGGTGAGGTGGGGTCTACTGAACCCAAAAATTATTTATGTGATAATTTTAATGTTAGTTCTTTTCTACGTCACGCTAATATAAGCTACTCGAAATACTAATCCTGCACAGACAAAGTCGCGGGCACCAGCTAGTAAACTATACACTGACACGTTGGACTGGCTATACATAGTGATACTTTGAATATTCAACCAATGAGGTGGCATCGCAAAGTTGCTATTGTTCACTTTCACTAATCTTACGTCTGTTACAAAAATCATCACGAATTGACGTGATAATTTTCTGAATCTTTATGAAGAAACAAATGTCTCATCAGAAACCTTGTGGGTCATTCAGGACGTGGAGAATTTTGAGCCCATAGTTACAATGGCGGCTTAGTATATTCACAAACTCATTGGAAGTACTAGCGGATATATTGTTTCAAGTTAACATTGTAAGTAAGGCTTTGCAGTCCAAATCTTCGGATTTACTAAACGCATCGTAATTTCTTAATAGAGATAGATCCAGTTTTTAAGCCAGTCCGAACCAGACTAAAGAACCGATTATTTAAGTACCGAACTGAAGCTCTACGGGAGACACCAACTGATGCCGAAAATTGTTTAAAATGAACGTTACCCATGGTTGATACAATTTAAAGTGCATAAAAATTGTTCCTAGAAGGTTCATATTATAAACAGCCAGTGCCGATTTGTAAATTATAAAAAATCGGTCAAGTTCACGTCGGGCCACTTAAAATGTAGAGATAGGATTCCGTAATTGCCGGTCAAAATACGTAGGCAGTGTCGGATTAACCACGTAGCAATAGTAGCAATTGCTACGGGCCCCGCACATCCAAGCCCGACAATCACCGCCTATGCTTAATTTTTCTAGTTAAACTTGTTAAAACGTGATATATTGAATTTACTTGATGTCACAAAAACGTTAAACGTTACACTTTTTTCGATCAAGAGCATCCACGTCAGATAATTGGTAACCGATTATTTCGTGGGCGAAAAGGAAATACGAAATTTCACGGTAAACGCACAACTCACACTGACACTATCGCGCATTCAAGGTCAAACACATTTTCAAACATCACCAAAATACCTCCGCAATGGCATTTTAAAAAAGCTAACTTTCCTTTGTTGTATCATTTAATTGAGACCACAGACTGGTCTTCCATATATGAATTAAATTTAGAAATGAGTTTAGATTACTTCTACGAGTCTATTAATAAAATATTAGAACAATGTGTTCCAAAAAAAAATCAAAGTTATAGTAGGTCTAAATACGTGTATCCTGAGTGGTATACCGCCGATGTTATCCGATTAATACAACAAAAAGCTACTCTTCATAAAGTATACAAGAAAAGTAGATCAGGTTTAGATTACGAGGTTTTTTCACAATTTAGGGCTAAGGTCAAACAAAGCATAAGAGAAGCGTATACACACCATCAGCATATCGTTCAAAGTAATTTACAGGAAAACCCTATATCTTTCTGGAGGTATATAAACTCCAAAAAAAGCAATAGAAGTCCTCGGAAAATGTATAAAAACGGTGAACTTCTGACGAATGAACAGTCAGTACATGAGTTAGCCAATTACTTCTATTCGGTGTACAGTCCGTGTAAGGCTAAATTAGATGTAAATTCAGCGATACAGGTGACTGGCAGTGAGAACGCGGCAGCACGCGTACACCTTAGCGCGTTACAGCTCAGTGAGGTACAGCACGCCCTTAAACAACTTAAGCCAAAGAAATCGACAGGACCAGATGGTATACCACCGTATATATTTAGAGACTGCCGATCTGTTCTAGCTAAGCCTTTGCTTCATATATATAACCAATCCCTGAGAGCAGCAGTATTTCCGGAAAGATGGAAGACGACTAGGGTAGTACCAGTACCGAAAGCTGGTGCCAAAGGAAACCTGGATGGTAATAGACCTATCGCAGTCCTGTCGACTCCAGCAAAAATATTTGAGTCAGCTATACAGAAGAGCGTATATCATCAAATGGGTATACAATTATCGGATTCACAACACGGGTTTCGGCCGAATAGAAGTACAAGCAGTAATCTTCTTGCGTATATGGCGGACGTGTTACCGACGGTGGACGCGGGCGGGCAGGTCGACGCAGTCTATTTCGACTTCAAAAAAGCGTTTGACCTTGTAGATAATGATATCCTACTCAGAAAGCTAGCAGGCATTGGTTTTACACCACACTTACTCAACTTCTTTGCTAGCTACATGACAGACAGACAGCAATATGTAGAATATGCAGGATACCGATCAGACACATATTTCACGAGGTCTGGAGTAAGCCAGGGTAGTAATTTAGGTCCTTTGGAGTTCATAATAATGATAAATGATCTCCCCAAAATGGTCCAAGAAGCAAAATGCCTATTATTTGCAGATGATTTTAAATTATACCTACCTATAGTATGTAAGGAGGATTGCACGAGGCTACAAAGTGATATAGATAGGGTGACTAGGTGGAGCAAGGAAAACAACTTGCAGCTTAACACCTCAAAATGTGTCACAATTACATTCTCTCGTAGCCACAACCCTATTGTACATAATTATATGATAGAAGACTGTGTACCCATGACTAGGGTCAAGGAAGTTCGTGATTTAGGAGTGGGTATGAATACAGGATTAACTTTTCGTGAACACATCATTAAATGTTGTAAAAAAGCTTACAAAAGTTTGGGTTTCATACTACGCACAGTTAATAATTTCACAAATATTTACGCAATTACTGCATTATATAATACACTGGTTAGGAGCCAACTGGAATACAATGCGATGATTTGGTCGCCGCACGAAAACAAGTACACTCTTATGCTGGAGCGAGTACAAAATAAATTTTTAAGATACCTGTACATGCGACTGTATGGAGTGTATCCACTCTATCCATTAATGTATCCAACATTGTTCATTTTAGGTATGGTAGGTTACAATGAAATCAGGGTTAGAAGGGAATTTACTCTTGCACGCTATTTGTACACAGTTCTGATAGGCAGAGTACATAACACAGACGTGCTGGATCAGTTGGCACTCCGAGTCCCTGACCGGTACGTATATCGCAGACGCCGGCCGCAGCTGCTGGCGGTACCGCGCGCGAGGACTAACTTGCTGCAGCACGCGCCGCTCACGCGCGCACTCAGAACACTAAACAGAGTCCAAGATAAAATTGACATATTTTGTTGTACTCTGAGTGAATTCACGAAGGTCACATTATATGTAATAAGTTATAGTTAAATCTAGGTTTTTTATGTAATTTTTTGTTTATTTTTTTTATTTTTATAATCTGTTGTTAGTAGGAAATAATTTTTGTTAGTATTTTATTTAGGTAGGAAATGCTTTTACTTTTATTATATATTTACTTCTATTATATTCTTATTGTTGATTTTAGGTAATAATTTTTGTTAAATCTTAGGATAAGTTACTCTATCGCATTAGGAAACTGTAAAGATAGATGTAAGAGAGAATAAATAAATAAATAAATAAATAAAGTTTCAACGCCGAACACGCCGATTGGCTCAGTACTCATCATGCAGAAAGATTGTTTTACCTTCAGTGGCGAAGCTAGGGCTCCAAACTAGGGCAAGCCCAAGATATGGTTTTGTTGTTTTTAGCAGTTTTATAAAAATACACCAATCTTGATCTGTGTCTTCACTCTTTAGTTTCATATTCAGTGTTGTCAAGGACGTGCTTAACAAAGCACACAGAAGGCATACTACCGCTAGATAGATTGTATGACATATGCAATTGCATACCTTCGGTGGCTTTGAACAGAGCCGTTTGGGTTTGCTTAAGCGAAAGAAAAAGATATATACATATAATATTAATATTAAATACATGAACAAAAGAAAAGCATGAACGAAGTACAAACAAACTATGTACAAATAAAAAAGGGACGCCTGGCAGATGTGAAACATGGAAATTATTTTGTTTGAGTTACGACGACGAAGTTACGACAGGAATTATAAATGGTATAATGAGATGATAAATCTTTGCAAATTTTCTTACCATAAAATAATGACTATTTATTATTTAATTAAAAAATAAAGACATTAAATTAATTCGCAACTATCCGCTTAAAAATACAATGATGTGTCTTACCTGGATTGAAGAGCACCTCCCGCCCTCCCTCAATTGCGTGCACTAATCCCGTCATCACTAATCCTAGCACCACTCCTCCCGGCACCACTTCACATTCACTTAGTATTCACAAGTTAATCCTGACTTTTTTTAGACCACAAGATAGAAAATTTTGTATAGATTTTATAATGCTAAACTTCTTCATAGAAAAGTAGTCTCTAAATATATGTTTCATCGATTTTAAGTGCTGTGGGTGGGTGCGATGCGAGTCGCATGCGATCGCCCGGCAAGTCCCGAGCGGTCGCATGTGACTGCATGGGATTTTTATGGCGCTTGAAGGGTTAATAAACCGTACAAAATTATATTTTTAACTCTTAAGGTAATATAAATATTAAATTATTAAATTAGCCGTTAGCGTGTTTATGCCATCTAGCGTAATATTTACGTACCACCGTGAGAATAAATCCATTTTCGATCGACAAAATGACTTCACCTATAGAATTAAGTAGATGGCGCTATTTTTAAAATTTTTTATACTGAAATACTAAAAGAAATATTCTTTAAAAACCTAAATACATCTATTATTCATTTAATTTATTACATTAAAATTCGGGCTTCACATTGAAAAAAAAGATTGTAACAATTATTTGCTATAAAAAACTTATACCTAGGTATTTCATATTTTATGCTGAAGTTAAAAATAATATTTTAACTCATATGGTAATATAAGTATTGAGTTATTAAACCTTTAATTACGTCTAGAATAATTAAACTTTGATACTAAAGAGTCCTGTACCAATTGAAGGATGAAGAAATGTTTATTGATTTAAAACTTCATTTTCAAAGATTTTACCTTTTTCTCGCTGATTAGCACTTTAACACACTTATATTTATCACAAGGAATTTCACCATTTTCACTAAAAATCTTTGAGAAATTAAAAACGTATCTAAAAATTTACTTTTTTAAATAAATAATTAATTTTTAAAAGAAATAAATAACTCATTCAGGCGTAGTTAGCTCATTGATGTTATGTCATTTTGATTGAATTTTTACATTATTTACACTGTGGTCAAAGTTTTAGTTATCTACAATTATTTACATTTTTTTCAGTTACTATTCAAAAATATTATTTGGTTTACTTTTGACGACGTACTTAAGCCTTTTGCGTCTATCCGATATTAAATCCGAACGACAAAACTCTTCATACACTCCTACGTGTCTTTGCTTAAGGTGAAGCTTTAAATTTGTAATTGTACTTTAAAAAAAATTGTTTTGCAATAATTGCACACTGGTTTTTTTTCGTCCACACTTTGGACTATAAAATAGTTCCAAATGGCTGCGCTACGCTGGCGTAACATTATTATACACTTTTACATACAACACGCAAACATTGTATATAATTTAACAGATAACAGTGTCATTGTCATCTCAGCTAGACAGCTAACGGAACACTAAACTGATATATTATATATTACAACAGCCAAATTAGATAACAGGCACAACAGGCAACTAATGAAGGAAATAATATATTTTTGTTTACCGTTATAATTTAGTGTTAGTAAAATAAGCTCTTATTAAGTTAGCTTAGAGTTTAAATTAGTCTAAGCTATATGCAATCCTTGTGGCACAATGAATGTAGGTAGTATTTTATTGACTCCTATTGTCTCGGCCGACGGTTGGACCGTAAACGTAAACAGATGACGCTTTCTAACGATAATGAATATAATATTATAACAGTCAATGATTCATTATTCTAATGTGTTGTAAGATTAGAAATATATTATCTGTTGTATGTTATAACGCCCAACTTTATCTTCAGGACAAAGCATGGCTTTTGGTTTCATAGTAATTGCTATATAAACATATCGTAGTTATATTTCATTATAGAACATTTTACCATAGGTTAGAAAGGGCGCGATTGTCTTCTCGAAAGCCCGGTAAAAAGCCAACGTGAGCGAGAGAGATTACACAATCAACTCCTTGCGTTCATTAATTTTGACAGTCCAGTGTATTTCGAATTGAAAGCAAACTGCCAACTGTTGACGTTACATATTATATGCTACGAGGTTATGCCCTGCGGAGCGCGTAGGAAACTTGAAATAATTTGATATGAATAATTTAAAAAAAACCGGCACGGAGAAAGAGACAAACAATCCTACCGCTCTATCTCATTTCTATACAAGACGTATGCATAAATCTATCTTTTTCGTGTGCGAATGCGAAAGAAGGCGTCAATTTGTCTATAGGTTTCTCTGTCTACGAGTTTAGTCCACTCTCGATCTTAATTTATTTAATTTAATTGTTTAGATGGCAACACATAATTTTTATTGGCAGCATGGCAGCACAGTGGCTGATGCAAGACGACAATTTTTGATTTTCGCCACCTGCCAAAATATTCTAACCAAGTTTGAATTGAAAATCTAATCATATTTTGAGAAACATGGATGACGATATGATATTTGATCCCTCTTTGAAGAAAAAAAAGAAAAAGAAGACTGGTTTTGATATTGATGCAGCACTGGCAAATGAACAAGGCGAAAGCGCCTCTGTTGAGGCTCCTGTCGAGGCTGGTGACGTCGACGTGCCTGAGGACGACAACCTTGATTTAGATAATTTCGGTAAAAAGAAGAAGAAAAAAAAGAAGACATTTTTCAATTTAGAGGAATTAGAGAGCGCATTACCGGAGACGAAAGAAGACAAACCACCTGCGGAGGAGCCTGAGCCACAAGAAGAAAATCTAGTGGATGATCTGGATCTGGAAATAGACTTCTCAAAAACAAAGAAGAAGAGAAGGAAGAAAAATCTCGATGAACTAGTTGCTGAAGAAGAAAGTAAAGGTGAAGATCAAGAAAATGCTGATGACTTACATGGTGATTGGGTTAGCACGGACCGTGATTACACATATGATGAACTCCTTGAGCGTGTATTTGATATAATGCGTGAGAAAAATCCAGGTATGGTTTCAGGAAAGAAACAAAAGTTCATTATGAGACCACCACAAGTTGTTAGAATTGGAACGAAAAAAACATCATTTGCAAACTTTACAGAAATTTGCAAAACTTTACATCGGCAGCCAAAACATTTATTGGATTTTTTGTTGGCTGAGTTGGGTACGAGTGGTTCTGTTGATGGTAACAGTCAACTTATTATTAAAGGTCGATTCCAACAAAAACAAATAGAAAATGTGTTACGCAGATATATCAAGGAGTATGTTACTTGTCACACATGTCGTTCACCTGATACAATTTTACAAAAGGATACTAGATTATTTTTCCTTCAGTGTGAGACATGTGGCTCACGTTGTTCTGTTGCCAGTATTAAGTCTGGTTTCCAGGCTGTAACTGGCAAGAGAGCTGCCATTCGTGCAAAGATTGCATAAAATGTAATTATTTAGAAATAATCAGTTTTAAATAACTTTATAGAGGTACATAAACAATAATAATAACTAAAGTGATAGTGCTCATCATGTTTCTAGTTTCATTTAAGTCTGGTTCAATCTGCTCTACTTATGATTTTGTTGATAACTTTATGTAATTACATTACTCATTCACGTTAATGTGTAACGCAAAAATTTTAATATGAAATGTTACAGATTTACTCTGAAATTTAATGTACCCCTATTTAATACATATTATGTTTATAAAGTATCATACCTGTATTATTCTTGAATACAACATGTTTTTAAGAATTTGTTTTATTTTATAGCTGATATAATGAAGCTCCATGTAGTGGCAGCAGAGTAGTGCAGTATGTGGCTTGAGTGGTGATAGAGGAAAATTAAATAGGAGGTGAGCAGCAACATCTGCCTGATTACAACTCAAATCATAATAAAAAAATTGTAATTGCAAATATTCTCCCTCCCTATATGTACGGGGAAACCAGTTTTCAGACCTTAGATAGGCTGAAATGAATGGATAGAATAGGATGGAAAAAAGTAACTATTGTAGCAGAATTAAAAGCCTGTCTTCCGAATGTAAAATTATTTTATTCTTTTTAGTTAAACATTTTATACAATTTTGACTTGAATGGAATAAGGGATATCACAATCATAAATGTCTTTTTTTAGGACTGCGACTGCTAAAATTACATAATTTTTTATGTAAAGGCATATTGTTAACTTTTATTGATTTAAATTAAAGGTAATAATTTGTTAAAGGGCTGTGATGATAATCAAAGGTATCACTTATTCTCATTAGAGTGACATTGTTAATTTTGTCTGGTATATTCAAAAACTCTTTCCACCAGTAGTTTTTTAAAACAGAAACTTTTTTATTCAATATAGATTATAAATGATACTTATTGAAAATCACTTTTTTAATTACATATTTTTAATTATACAAGTGGCAAATTAGCTAATAATAAAGTAACTTCAAATGAAAAAGCTATAGATATACTGCAGTATATTGCACTACTGCTGTGGCTGTAGCTATCAATCTAACCGACAGACTAAGACCTATCCCTTCATATCATAAACTTTGAACTAATTGCATAACTGTATACTAAACTTTTCTACCACTTGTCCTAATATTTGACTACGAAACAAAATGATACAGTGCAATGCTATGGGCATGGGCAGACATACAACCCTATACAAACTAACAAATCAAACTGGGAATTATTACTGTGCAAATGAAAGTCAGTTCTGTTTCATGAGGGATTTAATAAAAATTTATGATATACTAGCAATCCTTTTTCCCACGGGTTCATTCTCGATTTAAACAACAGTGCCACCTACCAGATGGTACATAAGTTTTTTCTCAAAATCGTTTAAGCTATTAAGGTGGTGAAGAATTACAAACACACTCACATACCATAATTTTGTATATATATGTATATATAATTTATTATATAGTGCAGTTTAAACATGTTTTCCAAATCATTAGATTTTCTATTAAATCTATCGGCAAATTTTATTATCAGCTCATTGAAAATGATGCTAAATCGCTTTATGGCTACCTCTTTTATTATCTCTATGCAAGTTTATTTTTCAGAGTATAGCCAAATTTTAAACTTAGTTCAAATATATAAATAATGATACACCGTTATTGCAGTTTTTCAGAAATATGAGTGCATAAGATAAGGCTTCTTCTAATGATTTCTTTTGAACATTGGGAATTAAAAATAAGTTAATTAAATGCGATGAAATCCGTATAAATAGTTTTATTCACGGCTTCTTTTATTTGAAATTATCCCAAATTGAATGTGATTTATGGGCAACAATGTTTTGCCTAGCGATTGACCCTTACTGAGTGCGCAGTAAAATCAGTTAAAATAATGCATTACCACAACTTTTGAATTTAAAAGATAAATAGGACTGAATGTTTGAGATTCTCTTTAATTAATTTTTCCTCCCCATTTGCCTATATTACTTATACTGTACTGTACTGTGGCCGATTATTGCAAAATTATGCTGTATAAAAGAGATACAAAGAGAGTTGAAATTTTTTAAATGTTTTACAATGTTATATTATATATGTTTATGTACAAATGTTCATATTTCAATATATTTTTATATTATTTACAAAAAATGGGTTATAACTATATTACTACTTTTAATAAAGAATTTTATTTATTATCTAAGTAGGTATATAAAATATTGTCTTTATATTTTTTCCTAAATCAGCAACTTTTACATGACACTATTGCCAATGTGCCTAAATATTTTTAATTGGTATCCTTTTAAATAATGTCCGGATGTTATCAACTTTGCACACTTAGTAGTTGTAAGCAAGCATGGTAAATTTGGTTAAAAAATACATTTTTAGCATCAATAAATTACATTAATAAACTAACAAAAAAACTTGATTGAAATAATTATAATAAGGTTAATTATGATTTTTATATAAGTATTATTTACATATTTTATAATTGGAATATAAAGGAAAAATATATTAATAATTTGTATTTGTTTTTTTTCTATGGCTACAATATTGAATAGACATGTGTATTTTAATCAAACTCTGTATATTATATTTGATATTAATCCCGTGGAACTACTTGAGGTTCAAAGTCATGATTTACAGCTTTACTAAGGCTATTGACATATAAGTCCAAACGTTGAGTCATACCAAAACCCCATTTATCTTTAATCTGACGACACAAATTTAAGTCGAGTTCTGCTATAAGCAATCCATCCTTTACTCTTGATAATCCAGGAGTTCTGGACCCATCTGGTGCTGTAATGTAACTAGAGCCATAAAAATGACCAAACTCTTTATGAGCTGTTTTCCCATCTCCAGAAGTGAACTCATTAGGGAACTTTTCTGTACCCACTCTGTTTATGGCACATGTAAAATAACTATTAGCTATGGCAGCATTTCGTGCTTCTACAGCCCATAAGTGTTCACTAAGGCCTGCAACAGTAGCAGATGGGTTGAAAACAATTTCTGCTCCGTTAATACCAAACATTAGCCAGTTAAGTGGATGATGACGTCCATAACATATGTTAACAGCTATTTTGCCAAATGAAGTTTCGAAAACTGGATGTCCTGTATTACCCTCAAAATAATAAGTGGATTCATTAAAATCACCTACACGAGGTATGTGATTTTTTCTGTGTTTTCCTATAACTTTACCCATTTCATTTATAACAACAGCAGTATTCCAAATTGTATCACCATGAACTTCATCTCTTTCCAATATTGGGGAAATGATTATCATACCATATTTGATAGCCAATTCTTTGAGGAATAAGGTACTGGGTCCATCAAGAGCTGATTCAGCAAACTCACACCAGGGTTGTTTTTCTCTAGTGCAAAATGCAAATGGCATACTCCAAGCTTCTTGTAAACAGAGAATGTTTACACCTTCATCAGCCGCAGTTTCTATTATCTTTCGAATTTTTTCAAATATTGCACACCTTTGCTTAGTTACTGGTTGATCTGTGGGTATTGCTATGGAATTTTGAATTACACCTGCTTTAACAATACGGGGTTTTCTAATTTCTTCTTTATTTGCGGGGAATTTATAAGCGGCAATTTCAAAGTGGTTTTCATTGCCAAATAATATATTATTCTTCTTTATTTCTAATTCATGATTAGATATTCTTCCATAATGAATCCTATTAAACTCCTGTAAGTCCTGACCTGAGAGGGCATTACTCACAAGTTTATCTAAACTTTGCAATTCAGACGCAGTACCCATTATTGCAGCAACTGTTGATGTAATGGGTCTGTAACAACGATAAAGATAATTTCGACTTGTGCGCAGATAGATATATACTTTTTTTTTAATGAAAAGTGTAAAATAAATTATGATTATGACTGTTATAGATCAGACTCAGACGTACGACCATAGATTACTGTATATATACTAGAGACGTACGACTGTGACAGTGACAGTATCAGTATAATAATCAAGGCAAGGTCAAGGATAGTACCATAGTACAACGGGCTTAGGTAAGAAATATCGAAATATTATATTATTTTTACACAAAATCATCGATATATATTGTCAATATTTTTAATCGCGATATTTATTTTAGAGAATCGAATTCGTATCAATTTCGATATATTTTTAACGAAACTCTGGTTTCGTATTTAATAACACTAGATACTCCTTGTACTTCCATGCTCCTCGTGCATTATTTACTTAGATCATTCAACCCAATGGACTCGTCTCGCAGGATTATAAAAAATTCATATTTCGCCTCTGTACGAACGTAGGCGCATAGCAGATATGATTTACCTTTTTAAATTGGCAAGTAAGTTCCCCAAATAAGAAATCCTCGCTTATATTCGTATTACATGCCGTATACGGTATACCCGGACAAAATTCTTTTATTATACGTGCATGTAGAACTTTTAATGACATTTCCAATAGCGTTGACTTGAAATGTTTAGTATTATTGTTTTTAAATTCATAATTACAATAGGTGAAAACTTTTAAATGGTTTTCTAGCTGTTATTCATTTATTTACTGTTTATGTTAGCTGTAAGTTTTCCAAAAAGAATAAAATAAAATATTTAGTTCTGGGCAGTTTTCCAATGTTACTTTTAAGTAGGCATGTCGATCTTAAATCGATTAATCGAAAAATCGATTCTTTGGCGTAAAATAATCGATCTTTTAGATCGATTCCAAGCACCGCATCGATTCACTGAATCGATCCAAAAACCTCTCGAATCGGACTAATTCATCTGATTCAAGAACTAGCGATAAAATTCCCAAACTGGCTGGGGTCAGATACCGCAGTTTTTTAATTTTTTGCTGTTGGGGGACGCAAAAACAACCGGTACTTGGTTGATAATTTGAACTCAATATATATTTGAATAAAATAAATGTTTATGAATGCATCCAACAATATCGAAAAGTTGTCATTTCATTTTCATTTCTAAAATTCTAATTCTAATCTTACCTGTGGAATGTTGGTCTAACTTAATCTGTGCTGTGAACAAAGAATACATATACATACTACAATAAAATATTATAGCTGTGAAACTGTTTGAACTGTGAAATTGTGAATTTACTTTATTTATTATCAAAAACATACATACTGTGAGCTGTAAGTACAGACAGAGTAATTTTTAAATACCTAGATAATGTAAACAAATATTATACCGTACGTTGAAGTTTATAGAGGTTTATAGTAAGGAAATAACCAGTATTGTGTTCGTGTAACATTCACTTCAATTTGATAAATAGTTTGAACTTTTGTTAAAGTATTGTTGTTGTTTCTAGCCTAAAATTTCAAATAAAAGTGATACATGGAATCACTTTGTAAAAATAAAGGATCGAGTGGCTTATGTGCGAACCACTACTAACACAAGCGTTTCAAGCTTACCAGGAGTGGTTAAAAGGAATATTAATAATGTTAATTAATAAGATTACTAATATTTTATTTAAAAAAATATTAAAGTTCAATTAAAGAAAAAATCGCAAATTCTTGAAATTTCATGTTTGAAAATGTCGCGATTAATCGAAAATCAATCTTTTAATCCTCGATTTAATCGATAATTGATTCTAGTGTTTTCGATTCAAATCGATTCAGAGATCGATTTTTTTAACAGTGAATGCCTACATGCCTACTTTTAAGTTTCTACTAATTGTCTCTTTAAAAGTTAGCTTGTTTCAATTCCTATAATTTCAAGGACCTGTTTGTTTTATTTATTTACTAAAGATGTCTCTGTCAGCGATTCTAATACTTCTTGCAAACTTGTAACTTTTTTCTTTGAATACCGTTTTAAAATAGACGATGTTGGCACTAAGATCAGCCTCAAATAAATATTTTTTTATATTTAATTATAATGTTATTAATTTATATTTATTGTACTAACTAATAAGTTGAGATACTTTATTCTTGTTTCACAAAATCATTTTATTGTAATAATATAAATGTATATTTTAAAACTTTTTTTTGTGATGAGGGCTTGTTATATAAAACATAAATTCCTCCACATTTTGTTTTTGGTACTTAGAGCCTATTCATTTCTGGTATCCATGCTTAACCATGCCTCTTTAGAAGTCTCTTTATTAAGCAGCGGACAAACGGACAAATTGTTGAACTTTTGGAAACTATACGCGTTCCTAGTTGTGTTACTATGAAACCCTAAGAAAACTTGCTACGCTGACCAACTAACAAGATGATTTTAGTTGTTCGCGTACATTTTGCTAAAGCTTGTGAGTTTTTTTCTTTTTCTTAGGGAAACTATCGATATAAAATATCGATATGGTAGCATCGCAATTGTCTATCTTATACTCATAACTTTTTTCTATGTTAATGTATTTAACCTACATGCGTGCGTAAAACGTAATAGTGTTGGAGATTTAGATTTGTGTAATTTGCGTAATGACACAAAATTTTATTGAGTAGGTGTGCAGTACTGTCTATGTAGTGTTTCATCCCCCGTACCAAAAGTGACAGATTTTTTTTCGTAGCTTTAGGTGCATTACTCGTCCGTTGGGTTGAATGGTCTAAGATCATTTATATAAAGGAAAAACCCAACGATCTAGGGATATTCGATATACATCGATGCATCGAATTCACCCGATACATGATTCGCGAGGCAACGCCGATATAATATTGAATGTCGAAGTAATTTAAAAAATAACCAGCTTTTTGCAATTTATGCAGAAAGTCGTACAATACATCCGATAGTAAAATATAGCCATTCATCTAAAAACTCAGCATCATTTTTCTTATTTACAAAGGTAGTCTAAACACAGACACTCTTTCTTTATAACTGATCATTTTATCACTTCTCTATAATGAAATGTTTTTTTTTTTTTTTTTATAGGATAGGGTGACAAACGAGCACACAGTCCACCTGATGGTAAGTGGTTGCTGCCATACATTATCTTCCATTACAAATAAAAAGACACCACGAATGCCTCATTTCCAGTAAAATCTCCGGTAATGAAATACAGAATTGAGCTACTATTTCACGCTATTCTTAGAGCGTGGCCCCGAGCCGACCGTGCTAAACTATACTACTAATATAATTGCAGCATGGCTCTACCACGTAAGGCTCACCTGATGTTAAGTGACTACCGCCGCCCACGATCAACCACAACATCAGGGGAGTTGCAGGTGCGTTGCCGGCCTTTTCGAAAGGAGTAAAGGAAAAAACGAAAGGAGAAAAACTCTTTTCTTGAAGGTCCCCAGGTCGTAACGGTCCGGAAAAATCGCCGGTGGTAAACTATTCCACAGTGAGGTCGTACGCGGAAGAAAACTCCTTGTGAAACATACAGTGGTGGACCGCCAAGCATCCCGATGGTGTGGATGGTATCAAAACGTTTGCCGCGTAGTGCGTTCACGAAACTTGGCGGCTGTGATTAATCCGAACAATTCCTCAGAGCACTCCCCATGATATATGCGAAAGAAAATGCAAAGAGATGCAACAACTCTTCGCAGCGCCAGTGAATCGAGCCGATCGGAAAGCACTCGGTCGTCGACGATTCGAGCCGCTGTGCGCTGGATGCGGTCAAGTGGAAGGAGCTGGTACTGAGAAGCCTCAGCCCAGAGATGGGAACAGTATTCCATGTGCGGCCGAACCTGCGCCTTGTAAAGTAGCAGGCGGTGTGCCGGCATGCAATACTGTCCCACTCTGCTGAGCACGCCAAGCTTTTTAGAGGCCAATTTGGCCTTCTCTTCCAAGTGACCACGAAACTGCACGTCTCTCGATATGTCGACGCCGACGATACCGATACTGGCTGAGGCAACAAGGGGAGTGCCTTGAAACTGAGGAGATACGAAAAAGAGATTCTTTTTAGCGATTAACGCGCAAACTTGTGTCTTCTGGGGGTTAAACTGCACTAGATTTAGTCGCCCCAAATCCGAGACACAGTTCAGCAAAGACTCGACTACAGACACAAGTTTGTCCCGGTACTCGGAGACGTTTTCCCTTGTTTTGCCGGTATACAGAGCATCACCAGTGCTGTCATCTGCATAGCAATTAATGTAACCGGTTTGCAACATATCATTGATATGCAGAAGAAACAGCGTTGGCGATAGTACGCAGCCTTGTGGAACAGCAGCATTAATAGGCTTGTAATCGAAGCTTGCACTGTCTACAACGACCTTGATGCTCCGATCTGCAAGAAAGCTGGTGATCCAATCGCACAATTTCTCGGGAAGCCTATAGGAAGGGAGCTTCGAAAGAAGCCCTTTGTGCTAAACCCGATCGAAGGCCTTCGCAATGTCCAAACCAACGGCCAATGCCTCCCCCTTGGACTCTACTAGCTCCACCCAACTATGAGTTAGGTAGACCAGAAGATCACCAGCTGATCGACCACGGCGAAAACCGTATTGGTGGTCACTAATCAGCTGGTAATCCTAAAGGTACCTCATGAGCTGGCAGTTAACAATAGACTCCATTGTTTTGGAGAACAAGGCGATAGACCAGTAGTTGGAAGGGTCTGAGCGGTCGCCTTTTTTAGGGATCGGGTGGACGAAAGCCGTTTTCCATGATTTTGGGACTACACCT
The DNA here is from genome assembly GCA_907164705.1 of Parnassius apollo. NCBI lineage: Eukaryota > Metazoa > Arthropoda > Insecta > Lepidoptera > Papilionidae > Parnassius > Parnassius apollo. Next base: position 11,754,380 of record CAJQZP010000178.1, read on the forward strand.
AGGGAGTAGGAGTACCGGAAAAGATGCGTTAAAACCGGTGCCAACTCTGGAGCACACGTCCTCAACACAATTGGGGAGATTCCGTCAGGCCCACTCGACTTGTGGATGTCCAAGGAGAGGAGTGCTTTGCGAACCGAGCACTGTGTTAACTGCACTTCCGGCATGGAGCACTCACACCGCGGGATGGTCGGCGGTGTACTCTCCCCATCATCGAGAGTTGAGTTGGACGCAAAGAAAGAGTCTAGCAGATCGGCTTCCTCCTTTTCGGTGTGGGCCAGTGAGTCGTCCTCCCTGCGCAGAGATGGAAGAGATGGCTGACAGAAATTCCCCTGGACAGCCTTGGCGAGAGACCAGAAGGCACGGGTTCCAGAAGGAAGGCGAACTAGTTTCTCGCCAATTCTGCCTATGTGCTCTGACTTTACCTTGGCAATGACTCTTTTGAAGGACCTAGAGGCGGAATTATACTTCTTTTTTAGAGCGCACGTGTTTACATCCCGGGACAGCCCAGGCTTGGTAGCAATCCTGCTTATAGCATGATGCTATTTTACAGGAGCGACCAAACCATGTCTGAGATTTGCCTTCAATGGGCACCACAGAGGAAGGAATAAAAAGTTCCATACCCTGAAGTACCATATTAGCGACAGAATCCGCAACAACGTTGGGATTGTCCGGCGAGAAGCAAACCCGCCCCCAAGGGAAAAAAACCCTCCCTCGCTGACTATAGTACCAACACCGTCACCTGCAGAATGTAACTGCAATTTCAGCGTGAGTGGCACCACACTCCGGATAAGACAATGGTCCGAGAAGCCTAAAGGGGCGTCGACGGAAATCTGATATCCGTCCACATCTGGAATCCGCGTAGGCGAAGTAACCAGTTGTGACAGACTATAACAGATAACAGATCTCCTCGCATGATCGGTTAAACGTGAACCAAGCCATTCGACGTGATGGGCGTTAAAGTCGCCGAGGATCACGATTTCTGCGGCGGGCATCTGCTGTAGCAACGAATCTGTAGCCATTTGGCCGTAGTCGAAGAGTCGGTATGTTTCGGCATTACCGCTATGGGACCTATAGAGGCACCCGTAGACGCGCGGATGGTCGTCGCTGTGTATGCGTAGCCAAAGGATGGACAGGTCTGAACCTTCAAGACTGCCGAGGCGTCGAGAACAGATGTCCTCTCTGACGTAAACGCAAACTCCAGCCCGAGGCACAAAGGAGTGTTCCAGTTTGTACCCCGGGTAGGAGAGATACGAGACATCAGCCGGAGAGGACACCTTCGTCTCGGTCAGAAAGAGCAGAGCCGGCCTCGCCGTCTCGAGATGGTAGTGGACGGCGTTTAGGTTAGAGTGAAGTCCCCTGATATTGCAGAAATTCACGGATAGCGTGGCAGGGGTCGCCTTGGTTTTGTTGCTCCGTTTGCACCGAGCAGTTGTAGTCTTGAGCGGAATTTTGCCCCCGCTAAATGTTAAGGGGCCCACCACTCTACCCAGAGAAACAACAAAGCTGCCGCGTGGCTCTACCACTGTTAAAACAATGTTTAAACGTCGCCTTTCGTTTGTTTTGACAAGCAAACGAAAGGTGACGTTTAAACATTGGCACGCTAAATGGCATGCAAGTGATCTTAAATAATTCTGATAAATCAATATCTTATGTTCAATAATTGGTTAATTTCCTTCCCAACCGTTAAAAAAACAGTATAAAATAACATAAAACTAATGACCTTAGACATCTATGTTTTAATGTAAACAATTTTATTACTTATTATTGTTGTGTGGCAACATAAATACCAAAAGTCGTAGGTAGAGTGACGATGCCGTCCTTCCTGACCTTGAATTGTCGAAAAAAAAGCGTTGCCAAACTTCGTTCACTTGTTTGACTTATTATAAAATACATTCTGATTTCGGTTGTCATGCGCTATGATTTGCGCGCGGAATTTCTTGTGTATTATACATATGTTGTATGAATGTTTTCATTGATTTGGCTTGCAATATTTCTCTAGTATATATTTGAGACTATATTGTAATTTATCGTAGGTATAGTAATTAATTATTCTAAAAACGCAATTATGTTTTTGGTCAACAATAAATACAATTATTATAAATCGGTAAACTACCAAAGTAGTTACAAAATTAAACTTGCAATAATTTGCTAAATATGTTTTGCCGGGTTACATTAAACACCTTTTACGCATTTTGCAAACAGTTTCAGACAGACACACATTATTAGTTTGTTACATTTTGTAGAGCTCATTTTCACGGTTATGGTGCGTTCAGAAACAAATATAATTCAGTTACATAAAATCCTTTTTTCTGTTCCGTGCTTTATTGTTTATAAATAAATAGCTCATTTTAATCTGAGTTACATTTTTCTTATTCATCGGCCAATTCTACCAAGAATATAAAGATAACATTGAAATAAAAAGAAGTAAATTTTTGTACATTTTAGTGTTCTAGATCTTGTGTTCCGAACGCTACCCAATTCATATAGAAATGAAGGAAGATTTGTATATATATTGTGTATTTATATTTTTGTTTTACTAAAAGCTTTTGTTGAGTGCTTCGAAGTTAGGAAATATTACTTTCACCTTCCTGGTTATTATCACAAAATAAATCGTGTTATAGATTTGTTGTTATCTCTTGTTTATGAATTATAGTTTCTTACGTGTTGGTTATGAAATGTCTAATTATTGTAATAATTGGTACTGTTACAAATCATCAGTGTTATTAGTTTTGTATGTTTCAGCATAATTATGTTGCTTCAAATAGGTACTTCTGTTTTGATAAAAAATTCATTCAATAGTGTAATGTAATAAAATAAAACTGCGTTATATTGTAATCAATGTTGACATAATTTATTTCCCAAAGTAATAAATCAATAAAACATTGAAATAATACTAGTTTTTACGGAATTTATCGCGTATATTTAACTTTTTTAACCGCGGTTAACTATGACATATGGACGTTGAACATCTCAGTCCTGCCCGTGACCATGAGTGCTGTAAAGCGTTCGAAACGTCGGGTATTTAAAAAAGTTAAATATACGCGATAAATTCCGTAAAAACTAGTATTATTTCAATGTGTAGTGTTCGCGTAAATATAAGAAATCATTAATCAATAAAACAGTTTACGCCAACAAATATAACTTTTATTTTTATAACAATCGTACATAGCGTTTTGTAGTTCTGCCTACCCAATCTCCACATATAAAAAATTTAAAAACTTGTTTTTTTTTTACATACACGCCTAGCTTCGTAAACGTAGGGATACGTCTGTGTGTGGTAACGACACTATATTCAATGGCAGATGTTATTATCATGCTTAGTGTCGAATTGGGTGGATTTTGAGGCAATGATATGACCCATTCCAATAAAATGTAATATCCGATAACCGCGAAGTCTACTCCTACGACTTAATAATTTTCCAATTTATAAGCGACGGTAGCCTAATGGCAGGCGCGTTCCGCGAACTCAAAAAGGTCGTGGGTTCGGATCCGCCATTCGACTACTGGCGTGAACCACTCGTAACACAAGCAATTAAAGCTTACCACGAGTGGTTAAGGGGAATATTAGTAATGTTTATACCATTGTTAATATTCTTCAAAAAAATTACACAAAAACCCAAATTAACTAAAAATGTTGACTTCAGCGCCATCTTGCGGGAGAATGGCTGGGAGAATTCCGTAGGTTTCACCTTAAATTTTGAAAAAAAATTGGCTTAAAATACTAGCATCCAAGCAAAAAATATTAAAAAAAGTTTTATTTGTTATTATAGCTTGTATCACAGAGTATACTGTATAAAGGAAGCTTATAGCCACTCAAACGTCCAGGGCTACGGTCCAGGGCTACAATCTATGATGGCTACTACGCTAGCCAAAACAAAAGTAGCGTTGTACGTCCCGGATTGTGAAGTAGCCATAGCGTCAAGTTTTATAAAACTGACATCTATATATAGGGACATTTGTGGTAATTTTTGTAAGTTTAGTTTTTTGGAATCGATAGCTGACGCACTACTTTACGTATTACAAACGAGATGGCAGTGTAATAAGCCTTAACGAATGAACCGCAATTATTTAACAATAGTCTACTCTACCTCTACTCTTTGTGTTTTGTGAACAAGTCCTCGCGGAGTTTCAACGATTATGTCGTAAGTACTTCAGTTTTATTTAATATTACTTAGAATATTATACGTCACAATAAACTAGATGATTTATGCTTTATAATTACGTATACATTTCACTCACTTAAAAGGGTGAGATCCATATTTAACACTTTAAATGAGACTTGTGTTATGAATAAATATTTTTGTATTTGTATTTTGTATAAATATCACAGTTCTTATTGTAAAATCGAGTCTTATTTTAAATTTAAATTATAGCTGTTCTGAAAGAAATGGCCGCTCTCAAGTTGTCGGTCCAAGTTTATTTTTGTTTACTTTGTTTTTCAGTAAAATTATATATAATCAAACGAGTGTTAGTTCGTAATAAACATATAATGAACTTTAGAAACAAAAATAAACTATATTCATTGAAGATTCGTTAAAAATGTTAGTGTGTTACTCAGGTTTTTTGTTGTGGCTAGTTTTATATCCACGGACGTAACGACAATAGTTCTAAATAAGGGTCGGTACAAACAGCAAAATATGTTTACCAGATATTTTGCTTTGTTATTTTTTTACGGTCTTAGTCTTGGGTGGTGCTGATTTTGATTTTTATTTCTTAATAATTTATAATGATTCTTAATCATAATCGTAATTTTTAATGTTTCTTTAACACGTTATTATTGTTTTTTTCCTTGATGATATTAATGGTTTAAATTAATACAAGTACTGGAGGTGGGAGTGGACCATCTCAAGTTAGGAGGTATTTTAAATTTTTTGTATTTTATAAAAACTACTTTCGTATATTTTGTTTTTCTCACTTTATATAAAAAAATTATACGTGGTAGAGCCATGCTGCAGTTATATTAGTAGTATAGTTGTAGTACGAATAGATCGGCTCGACCGGGGAAGGACCACGCTCTCACAGAATACATTCGTAAAATAGTAGCTTAATGCTGCTGTGTTTCATATGGTGAGTGTAGAGAACCGGAGACCCTTTATACTAGAAAGGAGGCATTCTATCTTAGTCCTCACGTGTGATAACGTATTTAATAATGGAATTTTTTTACAATAGCCCATTATTAGCGCGGTGTCTGAAACGACAACAGACTGCTTTGGGACCTTACGACTGAATCGGGAATTTATTCCCGATTCTTTGAAAACAATAACAAAGACGGAACTAAGACAAGGTGAAGTATTGGCGAGCTACTGTTTCGATTTGTCGGCAACCTAGATAGCATGCTTTCGCCGTACTATCGCCTCCAGATTGGTACGCGACAAAAATATGACTGACTGACATACAAGCCAAGCGTTGTTTTGGACTACAACAAGTTCATGGGAGGAGTGGACAGGAAGGACCAGTTCTTGTCTGTACAGCCTATGGAACGTACACGAAATAAAATTAGGTACAAAAAAGTATATATTGGAATGTAACATCGGAATATCGGATATCATCGGAATAGTGTCGGATAAGACTTGCTCTTGGATCATTACTCACACTTGCGTGTGGTTCCAACGATGATGTATACAGCTGCCCATAGAACCCCTCAATCTCACTCAAAATCTCAGGTGTCCCTGAAACGATGTTGCCACACTCAGTCTTCAGCTTTGACAGTTGGCTCTTTCTGGCAGACAGATCTCTGGCAAAGACTTTGGAGCCCTGGTTCCGCTCGATCGCTTCTTTAATACGAGCAGAATTAAAGTTGCGTAAGTTTCGCCGCATGCATTTGGAGATCTGTCTGTTCAGTTGCCTGTATGCTGTCAAATCTGTTGACGATTGCAGCCTCATCTCCCGTCTAACAGCCATGAGATTAAGAGTGTGATCGGAGAGTGTTTGTGTTCTTCTGCGGCGGGTCTTGCAGAACTTAGCTCCGACCGCATGGACAGTTTCCACGAGCTTGTCATTCATATCGTCCACTGCATTGCAATCTTCTAGGCACTGAAAGCGGTTACGTAACTCGAGCTGACAGGTTTCGGGATTCTGGATTAGAGCACAAGGGGGACGGAGCGTTGACTTCATTAGACGAGACCTCTCCAACTTAACGTTTAGGTTCAGTGTGCCTCTAACCATTCGGTGATCGCTGCCAGTTTTCACCTTTGCGATCACTGAGACATCACTGAACAGTTGGCGTCTGGTCGTCATAATGAAGTCAATCTCATTTTTTGTCGTACCGTCGGGGCTCGACCAGGTCCACTTCCTGTGGGGCCGCTTCTGGAAGAAAGAGTTCATCATAAAGAGTCCCTCTTTCTCCATAAAGTCGGCCAGCTGCTGGCCCCTTCGGTTCCGTTGCCCTACTCCAAATTTCCCTACCTTCAGCTCACCGGTTTCTCTTGTGCCTAGTTTTGCGTTGAAGTCTCCCATAAACACCGTGTAGTGGGTTTTTGGAGGAATGCATGTCTCTGGAAATATCCTCATACATTTCCTCCACCTCCTCATCGGGATATGCCGAGGTTGGTGCGTAAACCTGTATGACCTTCAGCGAATACCGTTTGGTGATTCTGAGTATCAGGTACGCGACCCTCGTCGACACACTCCCAATCTTTACAACTTTGTTGACGAGAGACTTGTGGACGATAAATCCGACACCTCCTTGGGACAGATGGTCGCCCTCCCGGTGATAGAACAAGTTGCCGGACTCGAGGATTGCCGTGTCCTCCCTCTCTCTTCGGACCTCGGATAATCCAATAATATGCCAGCGCAACTTGTCTACCTCTTATTCCAGCTCCAGTATCTTCTCGTCAATCCTCAGGGTGCGTGCGTTATATGTTGCCAGGTCGAGTCATCGTAGGTGGCAACCGAACCTCCACCAGAGATTCTTAGCACCCTCTGCCCCGCTGTTACCATGGTCGCCACCGTAGCCAGGAATAGCGGGGCCACCGGGGACTGGGGGCCGTCTGTTTGCGTCGTTATTCATGGGGGGATATTTGCCGTAGTTGCCACGCTTGGCGAGCGGGTTGGCAACCACAGTTTTTTATTATATCACAGTTGTTATCAGGAAGATGCTGTTGCCCATCTCCTGCCTGTCTCACTCTGTCGCTTCTTACGACACCCGCGGGATATGGGGTAAGATATGGGGTAGTGGATATTCTCAACGGCCACTACACGGCAAAATACTATTATTAGTAAAATATTTTTTTTATTATTTCAATAAACTGTACATTAAAAAATCTCTTAACTAACTTTTTTTGAGTTGCGTAAATTACAAAGTGTTTATGAGACCTTAAAGAGGCGACCATCTTGTTTAGGGAGCGAGTCCAAAGTGCTCAAGGCATCGCGGTAAAATTACGAGGAGTAGGTGATTTGTTTCGATTTATTTAATTACATAACGCTAATTAAACATTAACATATATGCATCATAAAAAAGGAAAATACGTCTAGTTTGTTGTGACTTTATTTTATGGGTAAAAAATACAATATTTCTTCGTTGAGGTGTAAATTAATAAAATTTATACGTTTATTTTTCTTCAAATTCAATGTTCACAACTATTTTTAATATCTTAAATATAATTTTTGGGTTTTAAAACATACATAGGTTTAATTCGCGTTCTTCTTTCAATTTTTAGTAGTTTTTGTCTCTACTCTATCTATTATGGTTAAGTAGCTATGTGGGTTTAATAATACAATATGCAAGCGCGGTAGCAGCCGAATTAGGGCTGCGCGTATCCGGACGTACAAGGGTAAATCAGTCGCGAGAGCTGGACGCTTGAGTGGGTATGGAGTGAAGAGGTAAGTAGTGCAGACGCTGTATAAAAGTGTCCGTAGGAATGCGCTAAATAAGGGTGGCGCCACTGTCTATGACGGTCCCTGTCTTATGGTCTAAATTTTAAAGAACTTTTTATAATTTTTTTATTGCACAGACTCACCATAATTTTTGTACAATAATTATTTTATTGCTTTCAAAATTTTGATTTTCATAACCACTCTCAATGTATTTTGCGGCGACTTATCATACCCTGTAGCTACTCGAGCGCTGTTGTGGAGAGTTTTTGAAATGTTATTTACTGCTTACGGATGGACACATCTATAACTATTCTCCTACGGGAGATTGTCCTCCTTACCTCTATACTCCATGATAGTTTACTACGTATCTATACGCGTGTATTTATTTATGTATATAGTTTGCGGTATCCACAACGTAGACAGAGAAACCTATAGACTAATGATTAGCGTGGCCTCGAGTGATAAAGTACGATAACATAATTTTGGGTCACACAATAATCTTTATGACTTTTAAACATATTTAGATAAAACATTTAATTGTTCTTAGAACTGAACTGTACAAGATTCATCAATCTTAAGCTCACAAAACACTTTTTTTCTTATTTAAACCAACAGATTGCTACGAACTATCAAAGTTGTTTAGCAAAGTGTAGTTTGCTAAACAAAAAAACCGACACGGAGAAAGCGACAAACAATCACACCGCTCTGTCTCATTTCTATGCAAGACGTATGTCTTGGTACCTGCTCCATTGCACGTGCAGCAGCGCCTCGGTGGCTAGTCAGAATTATTGTAAACAACACGTGCACCGCACACCTGCGCATTGCACCTGCAGTGGCGCACGGGTAGCTACTTGTCTCGATTGTATAAAACGGACGGAGCAGCCGCCGTTAACCTATATGTTTGGAACGCGACGTTATTCGATACGCCTGTTGGCTCGCGACATAAAATGGCGGGAATTGCAAATTTTTTGCTAACTTTCAAATTTTGATATATTTTCATTTTGAGACAATATTTATGGATAAAACTTACAGAAATTCTTATTGAATATAGACTATCGAACTTATAAACTATCGAACAAAATTATTTTTGGTTGCTAGAAATTGTAATAAAATTCATAAATTACGCTTTATAGCATAGTAGTAGTAGATAATTCACTTTTGTCTAAAATGACTAATAATTTGAATTTGACGTTTGTTTTCGGAGAAATCTATTTTAAAATTTTTGGAAATATGTATATTTTTATGTGTTTCTACTCGTTACTCATACCAAAATATAAAATAAAAAAAAATAATTTTTATCTGAATGAGATTTCGAACAATATTTCATATATATTTTTGTGTGAATTTGAAATAAATACAACGTCAAGTTATTTGAAATATGTTATAAAACTATTTTTAGTTACATTTTATACTAAAAATAAATGAGAATTGGAAAAATAACACATTTTTGACCCGACCGCTAAAATGGGCCTTCTCGATTTCGAAGTACTTTTGGCACTTACTTTTCACTTTCTATGCCACAAATTATATATCTACGTGTTTGTTTTATTACAAGGAATACACAAATGTATAAAACTCACCTTTTTATTTCAAAAACACACAGAAAAACGGAGAAATCACTCAGAAATAGCTCACGCACTACTGGTGTAAAAATCCATTACGTCCACTGACCTCTATATATACAAGTACGCTGGACTGGCTATACACCGTGACATGATGAACAATTTGATTTCCGCCATTTTGGCGCTGACAGCAGAAGTGCACGTCCACGGAACTAATACTAAGGATAAGACAGTGTACCAAATTATATCGATATAAATTCTATACCCTACCTATACCTAAATAAATAGAATGGACTCTATGGATAGATGGACTCTACCCGTAACGTCCATTCTATTTATTTATCATATTAATATAATGCCATTATCATTCATCATCATTAAAACCCTTCACAAATCTACTGCTGAACATAGGCCTCCCCCAAGGAATACCACAAAGCACGGTCCTGAGCTACCTGCATCCATCAACTTACTGCATGTCTTACCAGGTTTTGACTCCATCTAGTGGGGGAACGTCCTACACTTCACCTGCCAGTACGAGGCTGCCACTCGAGAACCTTTTTTCCCCATCGGTATTCGGTTCTTCGAGCTATATGGCCGGTCAATTGCCACTTCAGCTTACTAATCCATTGGGCGATGTCGGTCACTCTGGTTCTGCTGCAGATCCTCATTCCTAAGTTTGAACCCCTGAGCATAGCTTTCTTCGTAGCTCATTGATTGACTTCGAGCTTTCTCATACGGCCAGCAGTCATGAAAGACCTCGTCTCAGATCCATATATCATCACTGGCAACACGCATTGGTTGTACAATCTGGTTTTGAGGTATTCCTGACGAGAAGATGTATTGTAATCTCCCGAACGCTGCCCAGCCGAGTTGAATCCGTCGATTGACCTGTCAGTCGAAGTTGAACTTCGACCGACAGGTCAATCGACGGACCTACCTAGTTGGACTATTTGTCCCAATAAAAATACTCATCAACAACTTCAGCTAAGTGCTCCCAAAAACCACCGGCATAGGTGTGACATGGGCATTACACATGACTTTTGTTTTGTCCATGTTCATCTTAAGACCTATCCGTTGGGAGACACTATTGAGGTCATTGAACATAGTGCGTAGGTCCTCCAGCGATTGTTCCATAAGGACTATATTGTCGGCAAACCGAAGGTGAGTGACGTACACAACATAATACCGTATCCTTTCCAGTCCAGTGGGTTGAAAACGTTTTCCAATGCAGCAGTAAAGTATTTCGGGGATATTACGTCACCCTGTCTTACACATCTCTACAGTTGGATTAGTTTTGTTCTCTGGTTCTGTACTCGAATAGACATCATAGCCCTTAACCATTCTACTAAAAAATTATTAAGCTATTGCATAGCTTCTACCGCGGGCCTTGAGTGCGGGAAAATCCAGAAATTTCGTAACGAAAAAAACCTCACGCTCTCCGACGGGCACGGAGGTGTGGCTTGAAGGCCGTGCATTGTCTAACGATGGTCTAACGTCGTTTCTTTTCCTCAGTCTTCGACACGGTGTTTCTGTATAAAGTGTTTTGAAATTTTGAATATGAATGAACAAAGTGCATTTATTATTAAGGCTGCTCTCTCGCAAAAAGCTTGAAAAAAGCGTGCAGATGAACCAACTTTTCGTCGACACTTACAGAGAAATTACATATGAAAAAAAAAACTAGTAATCTACATGATCTGATACGTAATTTGGTTTAGCCATAATTTTTCTATCGGTGTCACATAATAAATAAAAAAATACCCAAATCACCTCCAAATCGTTGAGATGAAACCACTTTACTCCTTCATTGTTTATCAAAGGAATATAAAAAAAATATCTACTGCTTTGCAATACAAAATAAAATAATTTGGTTTGGTTACTTTTTAGAAATATGTATTATTTTTATGATAATAAATTAAAAATGCGTCCCGATTAAATACTGCGTCTATATCACCCCCGCATTCGTCCACGAATTCAGTGCGGGGCGCATCGTGTTGCTAGGTGGACGTACGCCGCGTTGCGAGAGCTCAGCACTACGAAATAAAATCGTAAAATATTACTGCAAAAATTTAATTTTGTTAATAGTGGAGTAGGTTTTTTCTGATTCTTGTTTAATAGTAGTGTTTTATAGTTATATTAATTGTACAGTTTTATTAATGTTTAAGTTTAGTTTGTAAAACATGGGGAATAAGCAGAAACGATTGAAGAGAGGTCTAAAAAAATATTACAAACAAAAGGGTATACATTTATCAAGGTAAGTTTTATCTACATATTTCATAATATTAGACAGGTGCTGTTTATAAAATACCTATATTACTGTGATTTCGCCACTCTGTGACGAGACAAAGCGCGGCAAACGCAAGTGGCGGGAAGGCGCGGGCCGCGTCGTCGCATGCTGGTTTACCTCGAAATTCACTATACGCGATTATCGTTTATTGATTATATGTTGTTTAAAAAGTATTCTTATCAGTTTTTTTGTGTTAAATGGATGCTAAATATAAAAGAATGCTTCAGTATTGATAGCAATTTATTAACGAAATATCTGTTGAGATGTGACTAGAAATTATTAATACTTATTTTTATTTATTTATTAAAATAATAAATAAATAAAAATAAGTATACATTTATCTATATTGAGTACTAGTTATTCCCCGCGATCTCGCCCGCGTGGAATATGGATTTCATGGGTTTTAATTTTTTTTGCGCGGAACCCTAATTCTTTTTCTAAAACAAAAGTAGTTCAAGTTATTCCTTATATCATCAGCTATCTGCCAGTGAAAGTCCCGTCAAAATAGATCCAGCTGTTTCGGAGATTAGCTGGAACAAACAGACAGACAGACAGACAAAAAATTTAAAAATTGTGTTTTTGTTACTAGTACTTTCATATGCATTTAATAAAAAGCTGTTATTTTAACATTACAAACAGACACTTCAATTTTATTTATTTGTAGATATAGATATAAGATATTATTCATATTGGTGTCATTTTAAAGGGAATATCATGTACTATTATAATAATAAAATAATTGATAGCACTAAGGGAAGTGAAATTTTGATATAGGTAAATTCATGTCTTTATCTTGAATTTGATTGCTCAAAAACACGATAGTATAATTTTGACTCTAATATATATATAATTGCATAAGTTGATAAAAAATGCTATGCAATAGCTTTACCGCGGCAGTCCCCGAGTGCCACACGTCTTTTTTTATTTAAACAGAGAGAAGAAATTTTTATTGATCACTTTTTAATTACCTATACATACTATTTTTCTTGTAGTTAATATTTAGAAAATGTTTTCCATCTTTCTCTAACAAAGAAATTTATCTCTCTTTTATTTTTATATGCTTATGCTCCATGTTGCCAACCCGTCGTATGCGCTGTTTTCGTCGCTTATTTTTTGTCTCTTTCTATCTTAAAACGTCCAAAGTATTAGCTATCTCACTTACACAGATACAGGTACAGTATAACTGCCGACATAAGTCGTGAGCACACTTTTTATTGGTCGATACGACGTTGACCACACTGACGTTCAACGTGATTGGTTCATCAGTCGATACTCGTCGCCTATTGGTTTAGAACGTATAATTCGGCTTCCGTACACTTCAGAGCAATAATTTTAGTGATAGATTTTTTATTAGTTTATTTTCGTTAATTGTTTTTGTTACCTCGTTGTTAATTGTTGTTTGTGTATTCCTTGTTACTAATTGTTTTTGTTATTTCTTGTTTTTAATTATTTTTGTTATTATAATTTGAGTGTTCAGATTTTGGTCTAAATATGCAGAGAAGGAAAAATTCGGTGTTAAATAGACAATCCCGACAAATGGTCTATTCAGTGTTTAATTACATGAAAAAATTAGGTACTGCTAAAAATGTCATAGACGTATATAAACAGACAGCTGAGGCGACTAATGTCTCATTAGCTAATGTACGGCGCATCGCAACACCAGATTTTATGGAAGGCATATCACCTCTTTCTTCTTCTTAATAAAATAATTAATTCTAACCACCAGGTATACATTAAATACTTTATAGTAGATAACAAAATAACGGACACGAATGTCTGCAACATTACTGTATCAAAGTAAAAGTTGATGTGTTCGAGTAAAAATTTTCATAAAAGTCGGCGAAAATATTCAATTACGAATTGAAATAATAAAGGTACCCAATAATTTTGCCCGACAGTGTACCTACCTCCCACCACAGTTTATCTGTGCTCACGACTCGTTTCGGCTACTATACAGCGGGCTTCACTCATTCACTCACTCTCTTGTTTTGGCTTGTAGAGTGCGCACGTGTTATTTATTGTGTTTCTTATTTTATTTGACGTTGGCTTGTTAACTGGTTTCTTGAATCTTACTTACACGAATACTTTGGCTTGGATTTACAAATTTTGATTTGTTTTTTTGCGGACTGGATACATTTGAAACTGTTTGTTTGATTTACCTACCACAGTTGGGTAAGTGTTTTTTTTTATAATATCTACTTACTACAAAGGACATTCAGTGAAAAACCAAAGTAATTGTCCTCTGCTACATACATATTTTTTCAGGCTTCCGAAGTTCCAAAGGATGCTTTATAGTTTCGCCATGTCCGTCTGTTTGTCACAGCCCACAGCTATTTTTATATACAAAAGTTTAAAGTGGAAATTTTCGTTAGTGACCTGCGTAGCAGGGAACTTGTTTACGTAAATTGTGCTCTACCGCTACCCTACCTTGTAGGTGATTCAACACGCACAATCATGTGTTAAAAGCTGACTAAGTCAATTATAATACAAAATGGACTAAGAACTCCCCCTCGCACACTCCTTCAAGCACCGCGTTTCCCTACAGTGACCATTTTCATTGGCTATTAACTGCTCATACCTAAATATTTTCGGAGACGAGTTTGACAGTGTTCTATCTGATTGTCTTGATCGGCTATCTACTTACTGTGGAACAATTTTTCGTGAATTTTTCACACCGTTTTTTCGTTATTTCGACTATTTATTGGAAAAATTTTAACTGTTTACTATTATTTTAGGGTGACAAACGGAAATACTTGGCATATCTGTTATGACCGCATGTAGCAAATAACAAAAATACCTCTACCTACTTCTATAAAAACTACTTAAACAATGTTTTTTTAATTCCGAGAATTCCCGGGATTCCGGGAAATATTTGGCATATCCATGTTATGTCCGCATGTCGCAAGTAGCAAAAACAGTAGTGTAGTAGGTCCTACTCCGTCCTATTGATATAAATTTAGCATGTGTTCTGTGACCTTAAGGTATTTTGATAATTTAGGCACCTTATGAACTTGAGTGACTGTCGTGGTTGAGCTGTCATCAAAATCTCAAAAGAATTTTATAAAAACGCATGAAATGAAAGAACAAGCATCCAAGGTCCAAACCAAAAATCTTAATTAATAAAAATTAAAGTAATCTATGAAGGATCGAAGGATAACGTGTTTGATAATTTTAATACTTTTATACTTTTTACGAAATATGAGGAATTTGGAAGTTTGGGAAGTGCTAGTAAAAAAAATCAACATTAAATTTAATAAAAAAGACTGTTTATCTTATAGTTACGATGCAGACAATAAGTGTAAATTGTTTGTTATTACTCATAACCTAGAAGTGATAAACATTGATAATTTTGGATCTGTTAACTGGTCCAAAGATATTTCTGAAATAACAAATGGAAAAAACTTTCCAGTAAAGATTACATATATTTCATTATCCAATCAGATATGCATAGCATTAGCTAATGGCGAATTGGTTACAATCGATGAATCCGGAGATACTTACGACGTAGTGGGTGTGTTTGAAAATGGATTACTGGTAATTTTAAATAAACCTTTATAATATTAATAATACTATAATATTATAAGTTTAGATTTACTATAAAGATCTTAACGATAAATCATGAATGTTTCATAATGTTAATACCTAAGGAAAAATCATTTTCCAATTTTACACTTTTCTAATTTTTATATAATTTCTTATTTTAATTTTGGATAGGAAATAAAGTGAAAAATTACATGCTTTAAAATATAAGTATGAAGATATGAAATGTAAGTAATGAAAAGTGTGACTCAACTGTACAAAAACTAAAATTGATTTGAAGTTTCATACTTTTGAGGATAAACCTTATTTTTCACACAGCTTTCAAGATATGAAGTTTTGAAATGATCTTATTTAAGAAAATTTATATTTAAGAAAATTTATAGAGTAATGGTGATGAACATGCAGATAGTATGGTGGGGTTATTTTAGCTGATTGACAGATACTGGTTGATAAAACATTGTGCAACCATTAATCAAGGCCCTTACATATCCAATACAAAGGTTTCATATTGATATGAAGCACAATTTGATAAGGTAGTTATTGCCTGTATTCAACTAAAGTTTGAATGTTCAAAATTAAACTAAATTTTAAGAACTTAGCACATTCTATGACTTATGCAAAGTGCAACTTGTAAAGAAAAGATTTAAATGAACACCTTACCATATTACTATCAAGTTAAAGTTGACATAATAGCTTAACATTTTGGTTTTTCATTTAGGTTGCTAACCAAACAACTAATAATAAATGTGGTTGAGTTCAGCAGATATTATCTTAGTCTTGTTTACACAACTGGCAAATCAATTAATCGAAACCTCAATTATTTAGAATAAAATAATTGGTTTTTCAGATTGATTTAGAATACTACATCAATTAGATGAATCAATTCCAAAAACCTCAAGAATCAGACTGATTCAAGAAATAGCAATATTTCAAATTATTCAAGAAATACTTTTACAAAGTTAGCATATCTGTTCCTTGTGAAAGGTTTTTTTGTGTTGCGGAAATTATGGCTACTGAGGAAAGAAAAAGGAGTTGTCTAGATCCTAAACAATTAGATAAATATTTTTTTTTAAAGTCACGACTTAAAATATAATAAAAAAATTGCTTTCTAATTAAATGTTTAGATAACTTTAATAAGTTTGTTGATATAAAA
The DNA here is from genome assembly GCA_907164705.1 of Parnassius apollo. Lineage (NCBI taxonomy): Eukaryota > Metazoa > Arthropoda > Insecta > Lepidoptera > Papilionidae > Parnassius > Parnassius apollo. Next base: position 11,770,734 of record CAJQZP010000178.1, read on the forward strand.
TTTGATAATTTAATGACTAGACTAGAAACTGACTGCCTTGTTGGGCTAGTAGTTGCAAGTGCAACTGCTAAGCTAGAGGATCTGGGTTCGATCCCCAGGTCAGGCAATGTATTATTAGGTTTTTCTGCCTTAAAATTCCCAGTAGTAGAATGGCGTGTGGATTTGTGCCCAGTGTATGTCGATAGGCTCACCTCCTATTACATTAGATGTATAACATTACTAACAAGTGGGCTTACTACACAATTCTGCCAACTCCTTCAGGGAAATACAAGCTTGATGTAATGTTTATTAATACAATTATATTTCTATCTAATTTGTATTTACGGTAAATTATCATCAATAATGCTCTGTCTATATTAGGCATGTTTTAAAATGTCGCGATTAATCAAAAATCGATATCTTAAGGCGACACCGCGAAAATATGCACTTCCTGTCATCGAATAGAATAGGACTATGACACCACTAAGGAAAGTGGAATTTTGGTAAATTTATGTCTTTATCTTGAATTTGCTTGTTCGAAAACACAATTGTATAATTTTGACTCGATCATAATTATTTGCGAAAACACTTCAATAAAATCACTATAGTTGAAATTACAACGAAAATACTTAATCTTTATGGTTGGAATCACTCAAATGTATTCATAATTTACTTACTCATTATTTTGATTACTTAAATCAATATTTTTTTTAAATGTTTTAATATTCTGACAATTATTAAGCATAGTCTTAATCGTCGCTGGAGCTACACAATTTTAGACCTTATGATGGCTTTTTTAAATGTTTTTATAGAAATTATGTTTTCACTCTGATCAGCATGACTTTAGACCAGAGCCACTTTTTCGATGTTTTGTCTTAATGCTCAATTAAATCAAGAATTGATTCTAGTATGTTCAATTTGAATCAAATCTGAGATAATTTTTTTATAAAGTGATTTGACATCCCTAACAGTGTCATCAGTTGGACAGAGAGGCAGCGCATATCTAGGTGGTAGTTATGTTGCTTTGTTGTATAACAAAATGGATATGACTTTACATTATGATAAGTTATGTGATCTGTGTCATGTCTGGATTCACTTCAATTGAGCCTTATTGTAAAAACTGCTTTTTTTTGTGCAGGATATCAATACAATATGCTATTTTAAATGCATATATATATATATATATATATATATATATATATATATATATATAATGTGTGTTTTTTGTCACATTTTGATATACCCTACTCATGCCAAACTTTTTGTAACCAGCTATGAGGGGTTTAACTGGTTGCTACTAGGCTGAACCAATTATGATTGGTAAAACTGGTATTAAAGAAGTATTTTATTTATTTAGTGTTAAAAGTAGGTGTTGCTTTCTGTTAACGCTAGGTGTAGTACAGTCTGGATAGTAATTAAAATAACTGATTTCTGTTAACTTTGTCAAAAATATGAAAACACTAATATTAGCAACAGTAGGTAAGTCGTTTAATTTACTGCTGTGCAAATAAGATCTTGCGCCAAGTAAACAAAAGTGCAAAATTAATCTGCAAGCCACAGTTAAACACCTATGTATGCCTTAAGCTGTTATTATTGAATTGAGGTTCTTTGCTATTTTAATCTTTTTATTAAATAGAAATTCAAGCGCTAAAGATTATTTCCAATTAACTTAGTAAAACTACTTCCTTACCAGACTTAAAGTATTTTTATGCCATGTGTATATTAGGAACTAGTATATTTCAAGAGCCGTGATAGCTCAGATGGTTAGTGCTCGCTGTAAATTTCACAATACACGAGCAAACCGGATTCGATCCCCGCCGGCACCAATGAAATTGTTAATTGCAATTTTAAGTGCTGATTTACCACGTGCTTGGTGGTGAAGGAAAACATCGTGAGGAAACCTGCATGTATGAGAAATAAGAAAAAAAAATATTTCAAAGACATGTGAAGTTCACCAACACGCATTGGGGCAGCGTGGCGGACTATTCCTTGCCCTAAAACCCTCTCAGAAATGAGAGGAGGCCTGTGCCCAGCAGTGGGACGTATATAGGCTGTAACTTTACTTTACTTTTATATTTCCTGATATAGTCAACCAAAATTTACTAACACTAAATATAGGCTATTAATAAAAAAAACATCAGCATAAACCAGGATACAGGGGGATAGTTAGACCCAATGTTTAATACATATTTTTATTTTTAAGGCAATGGAATGGAGTCCAGATCAAGATTTACTTGTTTTAGTTACACAAGATCTTAAAATGATTACTATGTCATGTACATTTGATCCTATAAATGAAATAGAACTTTTGGATAAAAATTTTGGTGAAAAGGAATTTATTAATGTAGGATGGGGGAAAAAAGAGACCCAGTTTCATGGATCAAGTGGAAAACAGGCTGCAAAAGTGACAAATGAAGATGATGTTGGTAAGCCAAATATGTTACATATGTACAAGTTTTGCGAGCTGCTGCTATACATCAATCTTCTCGAAATTCCTTGACTTAAAATGATTATGATTATGATGTACTAACATAAATGATCAGTAAGCTGAAGTGTTAATGGGCAGGCCATGTAGTTTGAAGAACTTCCCCATTGCATGTAGGTTGCATGCAATGGTTAAGATAGGTTCCCAAGTGGCACTATCATGCTGATAAGCAAAACAGGAGGGCAGCCTCAACTAGATAGGGTGACGACCTAGTAAGACATGTAGAAAAACGAAGGATGTGGGTGGCTCAAGACTGCTTTTGTAAAGGCATTCCTTGGGATGCCTATATTCATCTGTAGACTTATGAAGGGCTGTAATGACGATGATGGATGATGTAAAAATGTTTTAGTACTTTTTAATAAAGAAAATTCACAATGTAAGATGTTTTACTTATTATAATATTTTTATGACATGATTAGATTTATTAGGCAACCCAATACTATATCATCTCAAAAATGTTAGTAAAAATACAATAAAGAGTTGCCTCACTGATGAGTCCTATTAGCCTTCTAAGTACTGTTTTAGTCTATTTTTATTGTTATTTAGTATTAAACAAAACTTATTACCCGATTTTACGACATTGGAACTAAGCACAGAAAGGATCTAATTTCTTAATGATAATATTTCTCTTTTCTTTTTTCCTGTTAGTATTGTATATGTATTTTTGTTTATAACTATGGATACTAAATATTTAAAATAAAAGTAATAACTATCCTTTGATTCTGTAAAAAAATAGATGCACTTATTAATCAATATTTATGTATGCTTTCAGGGCAGAATATTAGTTCTGACTCATCTATAAAAATTACATGGAGAGGTGATGGTAATTTTTTTGCTGTTGGTTTCCAACTTAATGGTCTGAGAAGATTTAAAGTATTTGATAGAGAGGGACATTTGCAATACACAAGTGAAAATCAAATAGGACTTGAATCAAACCTATCATGGCGCCCTTCAGGCAATCTAATTGCAACAACACAAAAGACAAATGAAAAATATGTAGTAGCTTTCTTTGAAAAGAATGGTTTGAAACATGGTGAATGTATCATTCCCGTTAATTCCAAATCTATTGTTGAAGATTTACTTTGGAGTTCAGATTCTGAAATATTGACTTTACAGTGTAAAAGTTTGGAGAATGGTGTACAGAAACTGTATTTGTACACAACAAGCAATTACCAATGGTATCTAAAACAAATATTAATATTTCATGAATCTATAAATATTAAACAAATATTTTGGGATAATGATTTTGATGTTGTGAATAACAAAAAATTACATGTTGTCCTAGATAATGGTAGACATTATATTTATTCTTGGATTTGGAACATAAATCATAGTCGGGGCAAAAATAGTGAAGATGATGCAGTGGTTGCAGTTATCCATGGAGAAAAACTACTTGTAACAGGTCTAAGGCAGACCGTTGTCCCACCACCAATGGCAAGTTTCGAAATAGTAACAGAATCCAGCATCCATTCAATACAGTTTGCTCCACACTACATGGATGAAATTGCTCACGGTGTTAATACTAATGCATTTTTTATAATAATAGAAAAGAAATTAATATTTTTTGAGCAAACCCAAAAATTTCCTCTGTGTTACCAAATTGTAAAGTCTTTAGATATAGACAGGTATAATTTTCCTTTTGAATATTACAATTGGTATTGGTTAAGTCATGACACAATAGTTGCTATAAAAGTTGATGAACTAAAGTATTATTTGGTTGAATTTTGCATTTTAAATAATACTCTTTCTCAAAAACGTATAACATGTTTACCTTCAGCTGCTGTAAAACTCTACAGTCATCCACTAGATCCATTTGTATTGTTTTTGCAATTAACATCCGGTGATATTATAAAATACAGTATGGGACGAAGTATAAGTATGCAAGATATTTCTTTTAAAACTCCATGTCCAAAATTTGAAGTGGTATCAATAAACAGTAGTTTACACTTTTTAGGCCTATCACACAAAGGAAATTTGTATATAAATAATAGGATGGTTTTAAATAATGTTAGTTCATACTTTGTGCATACGAGTTTTCTTCTTATAACAACATTGCAGCATATGCTTTTATGTGCAGAATTAACTGATTCAGGCATGGAAGCTATTTTAGAATATCAAAAAAATGGTTCAATAAAAATTTACAAAAGGAAAATTGAAAGGGGAGCTAAGTTAATTATAGCTGTACCAAATGCAATAAATACCATTTTTCAAATGCCAAGAGGAAATTTGGAAACAATTCAACCTCGGCCTTTGTCCCTAAAGATAATTGGAGAATTACTGGATTTTTTGCATTACGAAAAAGCGTTCGATTTAATGAGGAAACAAAGAATCAATCTTAATTTAATACATGACCATAATCCTAAATTATTCTTAAGCAACATAGATAAATTCTTAGAGTCTATTCAAAACACTTCTTGGCTTTGCCTTTTTTTATCCGATTTGGAAAATTCTGATGTCACAAAAACAATGTATTCAAGCAGTTACCCAAACGAAAGGAATTCTAATGAAAATACTAAAAAAGTAGAAAAAATATGTGATGTTATACAAACATGTATTAATAAAAGAATTGACAGAGATCAAAAAATACTACCATTATTAACAACATACATAAAGAAAAATACCATTGAAGATCTAGAAAGTGCATTATTACTTATCAAACAAATTAAAATCGAAGAAACAAAGAGTTTGAAATTGCCTGTGGGATCTGATGAAGCTATAAAATTTTTATTGTACATGGTTAATGTTGATCAACTTTTTAACGTCGCTCTTGGAATGTATGATTTTGACTTAGTACTACTTGTTGCCAATAAATCTCAAAAAGATCCTAAGGAATATATCCCAATGCTCAATGAGTTAAATGGTATGGATGAAAATTATAAAAAGTTTAGTATAAACAAACATTTGAAAAGATTTGATAAGTCTGTAAAATATCTTGCAAATTGCGGTGTTGAAAAATACGAAGAATTGAAAACTTTCGTTAAATATCATAGTCTTTATAGGGAAGCATTAGCATTGTTTAATGTTGATGAAGATATATATAAACAAATATCTGATGACTATGGTCTTTATTTAAAATTAAAAAAAGATTTTATAGAAGCTGGGATAGTATATGAAAGAGCTAAAAACTATACAAAAGCTGTGGAATGTTATAAAGATGCTTTAGAGTGGGAGTTAGCATTAACTGTAGCAAAACAACTATCTAAAGATCAGTATGAACAAATAAGTTGGTGGGTTATTTGTTTCTATTTTTTATTGTTCAATCCAGTTTAAGGTCAATTATATAAATAGAGATTATGTTCTTTCTAGGGATCTAGTAAATGCATTGAAAGATGAGAAACGACATACAGAAGCTTTAACTATTTTAGAACAATACTTGCAGAGTACTGAAGGTGCAATTTATTATGCAGTTGAAAACAGTCAATACAAAGCAGCATTAAGGCTGTGTTCAATTTACAACAGACCAGATTTGAGAAGTAAGTTACATGTTTAATAACTTAGTACTTTTAGATTTTGTCTTAAACATCAAATCAGAAATACTTTCATTTTCATTTTCCTGCTAACAAGTTTCCAATGTGTAAATTCTTGCCATCAACCATAAATGCTTCCAATCTGTAAATTGAGTGACGTACATCTAAACTTTCACAAATGCAATATTAGTGTAGATTTTATTCCAACTCGTATTATAATAGAATGTTTATAAACTTTATGTTTCTTTCCAGATGATCACTTATTGCCTGCCTTATTAGAAGAATTTCAAAACCTTAGTGAACTAATTGGAAGAAATTACAATGATTTTGTTAAATATAGGTCACGCTTGTTAGAATTGAGAGAAAATAAACAGAATAATAAGGTTGACCACATTTACGAAGCTTTTAATACAAATAAGGATGATGACTTGTATTCAGATACTGGGAGTACTATAGCTTCCTCTTCTGGCTCTGGGTACGTTTACAAGTTATATTTGTATCAAAAATATGAATTATTCACATATTTTGATTAATAGTGATAATTCTGTGTATTGTATGTCTAGTTATTAGCTTATAGTTTTATTAACTATTAGCTATTTTAGTCATATTAATTTTGTAGTCCATTATTTGAATCAGGCTTATTGCAGTCATGACCATCGGCAACCGCATTATATATAATTCTTAGTTCTTAGTTGAAATAATATAATATAATGATTAATGAAAATTATCATGTCATAAAACCCGCTTGATTGGCGAGGTATCAATTTGACGGCTCCGTGGCACAGTGGCATAGCAATGTGTTGCAGTGCTGAGGGTCGCGGATTCGAATCCCGCACGGAGAAAGTATTTTGTATGCCCTACAAGTAATTGTTCCGGGTCTGAATGTTTGTCCTTGTGAAATAGATATATGTAGTCTGCTCCCCACGATGCAGGATAAAATCCTAGTGTGGAGCTTACGTTCAAAAAATTAAAAAAAAGAACATAATTACAGTGCCAGTTCCAAAATTGACTCGAACATTTCTTTTCCGCTGGCGAACAATACTAGCGAACAGTTATTCAGCAACGCTAGGATTATATATAGCTACTGTTTCTAAAATATACCTTACCTTTATAAAACTCTAATACTCACAATACAAAAGATAGATAGCAAGTTATGCATTCATAGTTAATTACTAATCTAGTAATCACCATTTTTGAGTAGAAGAACTGATTAGATTATAGAATTGATCAAAACAAGGGTATCGATGTAAATCCAAGAAAACTTCTTATTGAAAATTAAACTCGAATTTTTGGGGTTTTCTCGGAATTTACCGTTACGATTCGGTCTAAATTAACAGAACCGCTTTTCGATCGGACACTCCATTACACATATACGGACATCATTGTAAAAGTAGCCAGAATAGCTTCTTAGGATTTCGAAACGTCGTGATCTAATGAAAACTCGATTTTCAAAAACCGAGGTGAAAACAATAACTTTCCCATTTTTTGAAAATCATTATGTAGGGTATTCTGATTATGCAGCCTAATAGGATTTTATATCATTTGACATAATCAGTCTTTCTATATATAAAAATTAATTGCTGTCCGTTAGTCTCGCTAAAACTCGAAAATGGCTAGACTGATTTTGATGAAATTTTTTGTGTGTGTTTCGAGTCCATCCCTGGATAGTTTGAAATCACAATTGGTTTCGGTAGATGGCGTTATTTTCGAGATCCAAAAATCAACCATGTGAAACCATACTAGCCAGTAGAAAGCATAAATAACCGATAGCTAGTGAGTAATTCTACTTCGACTAAAACAAACATGTTGTGTTGCATGGAACCCAGTTTATAGTGCTTTTACATGCTACTTTGTCTTTTCAACTTCAGGCATATCGCATAGACACCCCTATAGTCAGAGGCTAGCATTTTTCAAAATGACAACCTTACGTGACCGACGTCTCATTGCAGACTTAATGTTCCTACACAAGTTACTGCATAACAAAATCAAAAGTACGCACCTCCTCGATCACATTAAATTAGTTATCCCGTACAGATATCCTCGATATCCAATTCGCAAACTATTTAGCATAACTTGCCACAAAACTAATTTAGGCGCGCATTATCCCCTAGCCAGAATATGTAACACATACAATGAAATTATGACCAAGATACCGGTCATCGACATTTTCAACGACTCTGCCCGATGCTTCAAAAAAAAATTGACCAATTTCTTTTCACCCTCTCAGCACACACTCATTCCTTAGTTAGTTTTTTTTTATGTAAGTTGTTTTGTATTCAGTGCCATTGTGGTGTAATGAGCTGCACATTACGGTAAATGTTGCGTATACCTGTAATTGGCAAACATATTTAACCATATACATTTGTTATTGTGTTATTGTTAATGTTTAATGTGTTTTGCTGTTGGTGTACCTTATAAATAAATAAATAAATAATAATAAAATATTATAAAGGAACAGGGTGTTGGTGCAATTCATCTTTCTCTTTCGGCTCTTCGACTTACGTTGACATAAATTTCTGTAATATTATATCAAAACAACGTGCTCATATATCTTAATATATATAAATTACGTGTCACGTTGTTTGTCCGCAATGGACTCCTAAACAATAAACCGATTTTAATCAAATTTGCACATCATGTGCAGTTTGGTCCAACTTGAGAGATAGGATAGTTTTTTTTTGCCCACAATTTTTTTTCCGAATTTAAGGATTTTTAATAGGATATGACAAATTATCGTCGAAAAGGGCAGAACAACGTCTGCCTGGCAAGTTAGTATATATATACTAAATAGTTTCAGTCTCTTTTCAATGTCTATAAAAAAGTCCATAACAAACTGTTTCATATGTATCATAAGGTACTACAAAATTGTAGTATTTATTGCATTATTAAAAGGCCGTCAGGTCATTTGACAATATGACCTCCAGGAGTAAAACAATAGTCAATTTGGATATTTTTTATAGAGAACTTTAATTGCTTACTTCTTGAAAAGCAACTGAAGCAATGTATTGTGCATCGTTGTTATATGTGCAACAACAGGCATGCTCTTTTAAGCCGCGTATCGATTATGCGCTCCAAGAGGTCGAACATTAACTCGCGTTCCAGCCGCGTGAAATGGATACTGCCTTGGAACGCGCGCCAAATTGTTCATTAGAATGCTCAAACGTGGAGCGGGCCGTTCCATCTGTGTCGGGTTTTTAACGTGTAAGCGCCGGTTGGGGCGGTTGTTTTCATCATTCGTGCGTTTGTTGCGTTCCAAGTTATAAATAACCAGTTACAGTAAATTAATAAAATTATATGGTTCAAAAGAACTGCTGTAAAATTGCAAAAGTAGTTTTTATCGTAATAAAGCGCTCAGAGAAGGTGCATGGAGAGAACTATGAAAGCGGCAGCCGCTCGTACATGATCGACATCCATGTTGAACAGTCAAACACTGGAACAGTGCGCCAGGCGCGCTTAGTTGATATACTTCTAACATTTGGAACGCGTTCCGTGGAACACACTGGTCGGCGAGGTCATTAATTGCGCGCGCGCGCCAGAAGTGCGTAAATGATACGCGGCTTTACGATACCAAATTGGTTTGTATATAAAGATGAAAATTGCGATCTGTCTGATGAACTTCGTCCCTGATGACCCCCTACAATAAATGTGAGAGAATTAAAAAGTTCATGTAAATGGATCCCAATTCACTTCATGTTGTCTTGCAAAGAAACTTCAGTGCTCTCATACGGTTATAGACAAACAACTAAATGTTTTCTTCCTCGCACGACTTCTTTGTGGAATCTGTTACCACCAGAGATTTTTTCGGATCGGTACAATTTAGGGACCTTCGGCACGATCATTTGACCTTTTCCTATATAAAAAGTAAAGTCACGGAAATATATTAAGTTTGGTCTCCACATGAGCTGACGCAGCTTAAAAGTTGAGTAGAGAGTCGATGTGTGCCTGGAACTACTTAGTTACCTTCATATCAATGAGTGGCTGCAGATGTTATAACGAAGGAACAAAATTGAGTTACGCCAATTTTTGACGTAAGCGACGGTGGCTTGATTTGAGTCAATAAGTTCAATCATTAGTGTGTGAGATGGAGAATAAATGATATTGTTTACTGGGAGCTCCTACCAATTAACACTACACCCATGGAAAATTGGACCAGATAGTCTGGTTATTCAGCTTCAATTTCCTTTTCGTATTTTCTTGCTACATCCATTTGTAACGGAGATATCCAAAACTAAACGAAAGAAGACCCTTTTGTCTTCAACCATTGATATCTCAACAACCAATGACCGTACAGAAAATTGAAGGGCAATTTCTAAAATTGGTATAAATTTCCTAAAAAATCCTGTTAAGATTTTTTTATTTCGTTTGCAATTTAAATTTGAAAAAAGTTGACTTTTCCTTAGTTTTGGCAAAACCGCTGCATTTTAAAAATGATTATCAATTTAGAATTTGCAGTATTATTTTTTTATATAAATATGTATACAAAATGGGCCTTTTTAATTGCCAATCTAATATTTTAGTAATAAAACAAAATAAAAACAGTCTTAATGTGGTCCTAGACAGTAGGTAGTATAACAAGTCCTTGCTATGCTTTTATATAAGCACACAGTAATAATTACTAAACACCATAATATTTTGACATGTGCGCTAACTTATGTAATTTTTTTCTCAAACTGGTGTATTTTAATAGAATAAACAATTCAGTGTAAAACGAACATACAGTCTACCTGATGGTAAGTGGATGTTGTGGCTTATTAGACACCAACATCTATCGTCTATCCTCGATTAAGAATCAAAATGTAGATGCGTTGTCACCTCTGTGGGCTTAGATGAAATGTCTTGTTTTCATAGATATATATGTACTACGCACTAGATATGACATTCCGAACACTCACTATATTCAACTGAATTGTACTGCAATCCGTACACCTGTTATTGTGGCTTCGATATTCGTGCAGTGCGGAGCGGCGCTAGTAATAGTTTTATATTAAATTAGCACATATGCAATATAAACGAAAATTAAAAAAAATGTACTCGATTAACAATACAATCTAAATAAACAATTATTTATTATGATTATTTTGGCGCGTTTATATCAACTACTGTTTCCCGCGCGTACGCGGATACAGAGTAGTGCACATTTTTGTTTAGAATAGTTCTCTAGTATATATAACTCAATGCTTGTTATCAATAAAAAGGTTATCCAATTCCATACCATACAAAACACAATAGCATTAATTTCTTATTTTAAGTTTGTAGTCCATGAATCTTAAAAAAAAAGAGACAATTATTCTGTAACAATAAAGTGCGTGGAGCGCGATACGCTGACGATATTTAAAAAAATAATATTTGCTGCTTTCGGCTGAAGCCGAAGTACGTTGGCCACAAATTTTTAAAATAATACAAAAAGTTTTCTAGATAAACACTAATAAATGCACTTAAGGTTGCCCTAGTCGATGGCACGAACTAAGTGGTGGGCGGGGTAAAAATGCATGCTATCTCAGCTGACATCACGTGCGGAAGGGATAGACGCTGTGATGAGCAGTAAGATGCTAGTGCGCACACACATACGCACTCCAGTGACGCAATGCGAGACGGCGTCGTCGCGTACCTACCTATGCGATTCATTTTTGAATAATAACATAAACTCAAACAGCAATTTGAGCTCCGTATCGCAGTGGCTTAGCAATGAGGCTGCGCTGGGCGCCGCGGGTTCGAATCCCGCACGGAACAAATATTTGTATGGCCTACAAATAGTTGTTCCGGGTCTGGATGTTTGTCCTTGTGCAATTTATGTTTGTAAACTGCCTCCACGATACTGGAGAAAATCCTACTGTGGGGGTAATGTATTTTAAAAAGAGAAAGGAGAGAGAAAACAAATTAGTGTTATTCATCATCATCATCATCATTACAGCCCTTCACAAGTCCACTGCTGAACATAGGCCTCCCCCAAGTAACGCCACAAAGCACGGTCCTGAGCCACCTGCATCCATCGACTTACTGCATGTCTTACCAGGTCGTAACTCCATCTAGTGGGGGGTCGCCCTACACTACGCCTACCGGTACGAGGCTGCCACTCGAAGAACCTTTCTTCCCCATCGGTTATCGGTTCTTCGAGCTATATGGCCGGCCCATTGCCACTTTAGCTTACTAATCCGTTGGGCTATGTCGGTCACTCTGGTTTTACTGCGGATATCCTCATTTTTGAGCCTATCACGCAGAGAAACTCCGAGCATAGCCCTCTCCATAGCTCGCTGAGCGACCTTGAGCGTCCTCATACGGCCAGCAGTGAAGGACCACGTCTCAGATCCGTAAGTCATCACTGGCAACACGCACTGGTTATACACTTTAGTTTTCAGAGATTGAGGTATACCTGACGAGAAGATGTGTCGTAATTTCCCAAACGCTGCCCAGCCGAGTTGAATCCGTCGATTGACCTCTCGGTCGAAGTTGGACTTACCTAGTCGGACTATTTGTCCCAGGTAAACGTACTCGTCAACAACTTCAAGCATAGTGCTCCCAACAACTACCGGCATAGGTGTGACATGGACATTAAACATGATCTTTGTTTTGTCCATGTTCATCTTAAGACCTATGCGTTGGGAGACACCATTTAGGTCATTGAGCATAGTGCTAAGGTCCTCCAGCGATTCTGCCATAAGGACTATATCGTCGGCAAATCGAAGGTGAGTGATGTACTCGCCATTGATGTTAATACCGTATCCTTTCCAGTCCAGTAGCTTGAAAACGTCTTCCAACGCAGCGGTGAAGAGTTTCGGGGATATAACATCACCCTGTCTTACATCTCTCTGCAGTTGGATAGGTTTTGAACTCTGGTTCTGTACTCGGATAGCCATCGTAGCCCTACTGTACAAACACTTCAGCACCTCGATATACCGACAGTCAACTTGGCACCGCTGAAGGGACTGTAGCACCGCCCAAATTTCGACGGAATCAAAGGCTTTCTCATAGTCCACATATGCCAGGCAAAGTGGTAGATTGTACTCTTCGGTCTTCTGTACAATCTGCCGCAGGGTATGTATGTGGTCTATGGTACTGAAGCCTTTTCGGAAACCGGCTTGTTCGGGAGGCTGGAAGTCGTCGAGTCTGCGTGCGAGACGATTCGTAATGACTCTCGAAAATAGCATGTAGACGCGGCTCAGAAGGGAAATCGGTCTGTAGTTGAGAGTTAAGAGAGCGTTGTCGCCTTTCTTAAAGAACAAAACCACCGCGCTTCTGCTCCACGCCTCCGGAGTAGTGCCGCCATGGAGGACGGAATTGAAGAGCTTCTGAAGGACTTCAAGTACCGGTGTTCCACCCGCTTTCAGAAGCTCCGCTGTAATTCCATCCTCTGGCAAAAACTTTGGAGCCCTGGTTCCGCTCGATCGCTTCTTTAATACGAGAAGTATTAAAGTTGCGTAAGTCTCGCCGCATGCATTTGGAGATCTGTCTGTTCAGTTGCCTGTATGCTGTCAAATCTGTTGACGATTGCAGCCTCATTCCCGTCTAACAGCCACGAGATTAAGAGTGTGATCGGAGAGTTTTTGTGTTCTGCTGCGGCGGGTCTTTCAGAACTTAGCTCCGACCGCATGGACAGTTTCCACGAGCTTGTCATTCATATCGTCCACTGTATTGCAATCTTCTAGGCACTGAAAGCGGTTACGTAACTCGAGCTGAAAGGTTTCGGGATTCTGGATTAGAGCACGAGGGGGACGGAGCGTTGACTTCATTAGACGAGACCTCTCCAACTTAACGTTTAGGTTCAGTGTGCCTCTAACCATTCGGTGATCGCTGCCGGTTTTCACCCTTGCGATCACTGAGACATCACTGAACAGTTGGCGTCTGGTCGTCATAATGAAGTCAATCTCATTTTTTGTCGAACCGTCGGGGCTCGACCAGGTCCACTTCCTGTGGGGCCGCTTCTGGAAGAAAGAGTTCATCATAAAGAGTCCCTCTTTCTCCATAAAGTCGGCCAGCTGCTGGCCCCTTCGGTTCCGTTGCCCTACTCCAAATTTCCCTAACTTCAGCTCACCGTTTTCTCTTGTGCCTAGTTTTGCGTTGAAGTCTCCCATTAACACCGTGTAGTGGGTTTTGGAGGAATGTATGGCTCTGGAAATATCCTCATACATTTCCTCCACCTCCTCATCGGGATGTGCCGAGGTTGGTGCGTAAACCTGTATGACCTTCAGCGAATACCGTTTGGTGATTCTGAGTATCAGGTACGCGACCCTCGTCGACACACTCCCAATCTTTACAACGTTGTTGACGAGAGACTTGTGGACGATAAATCCGACACCTCCTTGGGACAGATGGTCGCCCTCCCGGTGATAGAACAAGTTGCCGGACTCGAGGATTGCCGTGTCCTCCCCCTCTCTTCGGACCTCGGATAATCCAATAATATGCCAGCGCAACTTGTCTACCTCTTCTTCCAGCTCCAATATCTTCTCGTCAGTCCTCAGGGTGCGTGCGTTATATGTTGCCAGGTCGAGTCGTCGTAGGTGGCAACCGAACCTCCACCGGAGATTCTTAGCACCCCCTGCCCCGCCGTTACCATGGTCGCCACCGTAGCCAGGAATAGCGGGGCCGCCGGGGACTGGGGGCCGTCTGTTTGCGTCGTTATTCATGGGGGGGATATTTGCCATAGTTGCCACGCTTGGCGAGAGGGGTTGGCAACCGCAGTTTTTTATTAAGTCACAGTTGTTATCAGGAAGATGCTGATGTGTTAAATATAGTGTTGAAATTCGGAATTTTCGACGCTTATAACTTTTAAACATACTCTTTTTTACTTTTTTGTTTCCATACTGGGCTAGATAATGATTAGACAAATTGAAATCATTTTTTATTTTGAACGTACACCATCAAACAGTGGAGTAATCGCCAGACTACGTTTGTATGGAAGAATAAGCGACTAGTGTACCCTTAAACATTCTTGTTCATTATAAGCATTGTACTTTTTAGGAGATCTTATAGGTCAAGTAAAAATAGAAGGAAACATCAAAGAAAAGTTGCATCGTTAAAGGAAGGATCCCAATATGAAGATGTAGCCCTTATAATGACTCTGCATAGTTTGATTACATCATCTAGTAACTTAAGGTTTCACATAAAAGATATAAATATTGCCTTAAATTGTTTAAACCAAGATAATCTGGCTTCGCAGTTACAGGTATTAAGAGCATTTTTACAATATTAAAATCATGAAAAATAAAATTATAAACTATTTAAGTAGTAGTGATGGCACTTTTTTTGTGCCTAAAAGTCCTAAGTAGGTATCACCCTGTTACCAAGCCAAATAGTATGTGTTTCGTTTTGAAATGTCTAGAGAGCCAGTATCACAGATATAGTAATAAAAAGACAATAGAAATGAATGACCAATGAATTTTATGCCTTTATTCGTTGAATTACACGTCCTTAATGAGTTTTTACTATTATGCTGCAGTTCACCATTATAATAACATAAATTCACGTACGACGTTCCCCGCGCAAATAAATCACAAAATGGTGAATTATATTCAACACATAATAGCGGCGACAAGGTCACGCGTCTATGCGACTTCTATTGTCTTATTATTACGATTTCTGTGGCCAGTATAGTCATAACAGGCTGTGGAGCATTTCATTTTAGTCCTCGGAGGTGACAATGCATCTACGTCATTTAAGTCTTCGTCATTTGAAGTTGGCTGCAGGTGTCCATGGACTGCAATAGCCACTTACCAGCAGGTGGACTGTAAGTTCGTTTGTCTCGTCAGCTTTATATAAAATAATTATGAGTACTTTTTTTAGAATAGTATGGATAAGTTGATAAAAGAAATGAAGGATAGTTTGAAAACAATCTGGACCAATGATTTAATTCTACAAGCTACTAAAGCTGCAATCGAAGCCGAAAATTTACCTGAAGGTTCAAATATTATAGCTGACAGCTTATCTTTCCTCGGTAAATATAATTATTAAAAAATTATTATTGAAGAAGTGAGAATATAAATTTACTTTTAAATACCATTCTTATTTCAGAGCCTCATGTAAGGATAGCTCCAGTTATCCAAGATGTAAAGTGGAAATTAGAGGGTCTCAGTTAGATAGTAGTACAGTTTGTGTAAAATGTATATAATTAGCTTAAAAGTAAGTAAATAAAATGCAAAATATTGTACAATAAATTAATTTTATTTTTATTACATGTTTTTCTTTACACTTATGCATAGCTATTAACATCACTTAATATAACATCTCGAAGAACAAAAGAAACACTCAAATCTAATACTGCTATTTCTGTTATTATCAAACACTACAACCCTGAAGTAATCTTTAAGTTCAAATTCCCGAACGACATAGTATTCATCACTAACAACAGGGTTTCCACAAAGACACATGTTAGCATTATCCAAAAATTCAACCAATGTTAATGGTAGTATGTTAGGAGCGTAAAATAGTTTATGTTTCAACACTACTTTAGAAGCTAAATGTATAAGACTGTTAATGTAGAGTTGCCATGCTCCTAGTTTATTTTCTTCAGATTGTATTTGTGTACAATAGTTGAAGTTGTTTGACGAAAGGTCTATGTGCTCCAACCGACATTGCAATAAACTACATGGCAATGATTCCAGCTTATTGCGCGATATATCCAGATACCTAAATACGTATAAAAATCATATTTAAAAATAAATCTCATAGACAATTCTTACTTGTTTCAAAGGTCCTATTGGTACCTTAAAGTTTGAATGCGCCCAACTGTTGCAGGTATTTTTCTTATTTCATTGTTATTTACTTTCAGTGTAACTAGTTTTCCCAATTTCCATATTGCTTTTGGTAAATATTTAATTTTATTGTCACTTATGTCTAACAATTTGAGAGTCTTAGTTATCTGAAAAAGATAAATCACTTTTTATGTAAATGCTAACTTGCATGCCATTAAATATTATATGATTTCAAGATAAACATTTTAAGATATTTTGTAGTTTCATATATTTAAAACGGCGGATTACTAAACTTTCACTGTAATTTTATTTTTTAGAACTTGATCTTTTCTCTGTAGAATGGGTGACAAATGAGCACGCAGTCCAACTGATGGTAAGTGGAAGAAGTTAAGATTCATTTATTGTGCACTCCAGCAGCATATAAACAGTTTTTCAAGACATGCCAGCTCTGGCTGCCAGCACTGGCGGAAATAGAGCACCTGCCTATTTTTCAAGCCAGTGACCTCCACCCGCATGTTCCGCAACCCCCTCTCCAGAATAAATAATTTGTAATATAAAAAATTTACTGTAATATATATTAATTGATATTGTACAAATGTGATGTATGTACCATATGATAAACATTAATTTAAGTTAAAGTTTAAAAAATAATTAATTTAATACAACGATTTACAAGAATATCTAGGAATGAAATGAATTCATTTGGCCTCGTCTAAACAACAAGGGGATAGGTCAGCGTTGGCTTATCTGAGGACTGGTGCCAGCGTCACTGGCTATGTCTAAACCTTGCTTAAAGCATATCTCTATTAACAGTTAGCAGATACCTCCTGAATTCTTTTGTATGGCCCAAAAATTTATAACAACGGTTTGTGATCCATAGGTAGGATAAAAGGTATAGACCTGCCAAATAAATATTTGTGGAACCTCTGTACCCCGTAAAAGGATAGCAGTTGCTTCTTTTTGTATTTGAGAATATTTTTTCTCAGCATTATTTAACATTTGTGATGCAAACAAGATTGGCTTTTCATTACCTGCACTATCCTTTTGCGATAGTATTGCACCTAACCCGTTAGTTGACGCATCCACGGTTAGTATAATTTTTTCATTTGGATTAAAATGTGTTAAAACCTGTTCCGACGGTAAAATTTTTCTTATATTATCGAACGCATCGTTCATTTTATCGTCGGAACAGGTTTTAACACATTTTAATCCAAATGAAAAAATTATACTAACTGTGGATGCGTCACCTAACGGGTTAGGTGCAATATTATCGCAAAAGGATAGTGCAGGTATTGAAAAGCCAATCTCGTTTGCATCACGAACATTAAATAATGCCGAGAAAAAATATTCTCAAATACAAATAGAAGAGCCGCCGTTTCTTCCTCTCCCATGCATGCTCTGCACAGGGGGCTATCAGTAACACCTATGGTAAACAAATGTTTGTTAAAAGAGCCATGTCCTGTGAAAGCACTTGTTACTATCCTGATCTGTGACTTGTTCAGTCTCATTAGAACCTTAGTTAGACGACTGTTTATTTCAGGCTGGGCCTCCCTACAGTCTACAAAATTTTTCCAAAGCTGAGCGTGTAAATTATTGAAGTATCTATGTACCAGTGAAGGAATGTAGCCAAAGGGGAATGGTATTATAGGTTCCGGCCCTATAGCTGCCAGAGCCGATTCCCTTCTGGCCAGTTCATCTGCTGCATCCTTGCCTCTAGATCTACTGTGTCCCTTGATCCATTGCAGAGTCACATTGTTGTGCTTACACACCTCATTAAATCATTGATGGCACTCATATATCAGTCCCGAGTTCGCCACATTACAACTCAGAGCTTGTAGTACCACCATACTTTCGGTCAGTATTCTGATGGAGAAGTCTTTCACCTTCCTAGCATCTACTGCTATGGCCGCTTGGATGATACCCATGCATTCAGCATGGAAGATTGTGTTATGGTTACCCTGCGGTGTGCATATGTGGATATTAAGTTCTTCAGAGAAAGCCCCAGGCCCCACACCTTCATTTGTCTTAGAACTATCCGTGAAAACTCTGAGCTCTTTTGGTCCCAATCCTTTCAGCTGGTCAGTTTCCTTGTAAGATAGGAATTTTTGAGTAAATTCTATCAATTATACCTGTATGGGGGACTCTACTCTTGCTTAAAAGATTTAGGGTCTTGAATCTAATGGCAGCTAAAGTTGCTTCTTGTTGTATATGTAGATGAAGCGGTGTTAGCTCCAGTATAGCTATAGCCTCCAGAGCTGCTGTTGGTGTAGTTCTTATGCAGCCCGTGGCAGCCACACAAGCCAATCTCTGGTAACGCTGAAGCTTTTGTATAGTGGTGGCTTCGTTAGTTTTGGTCCAACATACCAGAGAGTAATTTTTGGCGTGAAACAAATCATGTTTCTGCATTGCCAGAAAGTTAAACTAGCTTTGTAGATTTTGTTTTCTATGTGTTTTTTCCAGTTAAGTTTACTGTCCAAGGTAACACCTAAGTATTTTACCTCAGAGGACAGCTGAAGTTTCGTGCTGAAAAGACTTGGGAGATGATAGTTCAGATTCAGCATTCATTTTTGTGTGAACATTTTTAGGTCCTATTCCCTGCACCATCTCTCCACAATACGGAGAGCCGCTTGGGTCAGGTGGCACACAATGCTTGCTGTCTTTCCAGAGACTAGTATTATCAGATCATCTGCATAACCTACTGTGTAGAAACGATGATTTGCTGATGAGTTCACTAATGACCATATTCCACAGGAGAAGTGAAAGAACCCCACACTGCGGGCATCCTTTCATGATCTGAATTGTCTGAGATTCACCAGCAATCTTGGTTGTTCATGTACTGAGCATGTTTACTATCCAGTCAATCAGTGCCGGTTCAACATTATGTCTACTTAGTGCACCTTTTATGCTCGAGAAGTTTGTTCTGTCAAAAGCTTCTTCTATGTCTATGAAGGCTCCACAGCTTTTGCTAGTGTGATACCCGAAATATCCTTCTTGTATAATTTTTATTTTCCCACTCCCAGCAGCGTTCCCATAATAAATCAGTCCCTTAGTGCTTCTTCCACATTGGAGAATTGGCAGTGAGGGGTTAGACCGCGCAATCTAGCGATGGTGACTTGGACTGTTGGGTAGCAGCATAGAAATAGTGGCGTTCGCTAAATGCAACCTGCTTTGTTGTGAAATGAGTATCCAGGATGGTTAGGATATCAAACGGGATTTGCTGGAGATCCTTTGGTACAGCGAAATTTGAGTCAAGCTTGAACATACCGTCTGCAAATGCGCTGAGAAGAATGGCTCGCTGTTTTACTCCTGTGGTATCATTTGAGGCATTTATATCGTTGGCAATGAACCATTGCGTGATTCTGGTTTTAAATATCTTCCACGATTGTATTCGTGGATAAATGTTGGAAGGGAACCACAGCTAAACATTTTTTTTTAAATTACAAAAGCGGGTAAG
The DNA here is from genome assembly GCA_907164705.1 of Parnassius apollo. Classification (NCBI taxonomy): domain Eukaryota; kingdom Metazoa; phylum Arthropoda; class Insecta; order Lepidoptera; family Papilionidae; genus Parnassius; species Parnassius apollo. The sequence continues at coordinate 11,790,804 of CAJQZP010000178.1, forward strand.
AACTCGTCGCCAATGTTTAGTTTGCGATATGGAGCGCTGGAGACTAGTGAAACAATTGATGACTATCAACATACTGCTTTAATTGCAAGCATTATTATTTAGCGCAGACGCAGCCAAGTACATACACAACAGAAATGTGATTCCATCCTACTTTTTATTTCTTGAAGATTGGTTTTTTACAACCTTTAACAACACAATTCGACATTTTTCTTTAAAATTTACTAATTATTATAGCGTGACACTCAGCGTGCTGGAATAGCTCAACTGACAAGGTAAGGCATAGTTTTACTGGCCTCAGTGTGTTGTTCAGTCGGGCTCTGTCTTGACTTTTTATCTTGTCTGGGAAAGTTCATGATTATAATTTACCTTATATATTAACAAATTTTTAAATGCGCTAATTATAACATTATTAATTAGATTTAAGGAGCCAAACAAAATTATAAAACAAAAAAATATTGTTTATTGTTTTTACCACTTTGTACTTCTTCTTAAGGTCTTTGGATTTTGCTAAATTATTTCACTATCACCAGAAGTATTCCAAACTTACTTTACAACATTCAAAACAATTAACATCTAATTTATTTTAGAACTTGTGGCTTATACATGACACGACATGACATACTTACTCGGTTTGTATATTTTATGTTAACATAAATATTTTTATATAAATATAATATAAATGAGAAACATGTGAAATTCTTACATTTGGACCTAATAACCACCTCCAGTCGACATTCAGTCCTAAATTATTTTTAGATACATACAACTCCCTCAAACTTGTCATCCTTCCTGAAAGTAATACATTTATTACTCGAGTTACCCACCAGTTAAAACTACATTATATAGGTACTTAATTCTCCACAACACAAAGTACTTACTACTACTTAGTACTTACTGACTTACCCATTTCTGGTGGAAATTTCTCAATTTCATTATTGCTTAAGTCTAGGAGCACAAGACGGTTCAATAATAAAATATCCCTTCGAAAGTTACATATTTTCAGACCAGCTAAGTACAAATATTCTAATGTCCGAGGAAAGCCTTTAATTGGAAATTCACTTCTATCACGAATAGTCATTTTAAGTGGTGCACTTTCTACAGATGTAACACCTATATTGGCTAAGTTACTTAACTGGGAATTGTCCGTATCACCCGTTATACATGACTTTAGTAATCTTAAAAAACATTTTAATTGTATTGCTTCACTTTTAATACATATGTCATGCGGTGGTTCTTCAAATCTTATTGTAGCTTTTCCTTCATTTAAACATTTTACAAACACTTGCTTTATACATTTTATTCTGTATTTATTTCCACTTTTATTCGCTGACGAAAAATGAATTAGAAAAAAATCTTTGTCTCGTTTAGGTTCCTTTCCTAAAACTAAAGTTGATTTTAAATATTTTCCACTGGATCTAATATTAACGTTAGCGTGAAGTCTATTTACAACTTCTACATTACACACCAGTTTCATTTTAGTTAGTAAATAAAGTAAATTAAAATAATCCTTGTAAAATTTAAAAACACTTCTATCCTTCTGTCATTCTGTCATAATACACGCGTTACCCGCCAAATCATAGATATTTTTTATTAACTGGCTTTACGGCTCTGGGTTCTAGCCTTTCTGAGCCTATCATTTCTTTCGGAATCTCAGTTTTATATTCTTTTTCTTCACAATATGCTGATGCGTCACATTGCGAAGCCCTTGGGAGATTTTGACGACAGCTCAACTCAGCGGACAGTTGATGACGACAGCCAATCAAGTTCATGAGGCACCCAAACTATCAAAATAACTTGAGGTTTATATCGACATCACAGCACTTGTTTCGTCGTTTTCTCTAACAGTTCACACGTGCGAACACTTAATTGACAAAATCGCATCACTTTTACGAATAAAAATCCTCTTCAAACCATTATTTAAGCGACAAAACAGGAGCAACAACCCGTCTACGGCCAAGTTCCCGCCAAAACTCATCATAGATATTATACCATATTATACTAAAGAGTATCGTTTTCAGTTTAAACAAAGGTACTCCGTGGAATATAGTAAATAACATATAATTTTATAGAATACTATAATAGCCCCTCTACACGATGGGCTATCGCGATGGCCCACTATGATGGGCCAGCGTGTGGAGGGCGTAGTTGTGTCGGATGGCTTATTTTTTATTTATTTATTTCAATCAACAAGGATCATAGGGTAAAATTACATTAATTCAAATCTATTCTAATACTAAAATTATAAATCATTACTAATATTATGGCGCGTGAGATGGTCTTGGGGATGACGACGGTGTCAGTTTTTCCACCGCACATCAATGATAGTGGGCCAGCGATGGCGGTACGCATCTACACGTGACCCATTCTACAGATTTGAGTGCTTGACGGTTGATTGTGGACGTTCATGTTTTGTTTATTAATTAACGAATTAAAAATGTCGAATATGTGGCCTCATAATGAAGTTATAAAATTTTAATCATAGAGCTACTAAAATCAAAACATATACATATACATAATTTGTACTTTGTTTATTTTGAATAATTATTTAATTATTTGTGTTTAAAGAAAATTGACTTAGTATATATTTAGTTCTATTGCGATGGATAGATAACATCCAACATCTTCTTCTACGCCATTTCTTTTTGATAACTGTATTCTTGTGCACATTAAAAAAATAACAGTACGTGTTGTATAGATATATTACCCAGCGGTTAATTCATCCACGTCCATCTCGAAAAACGTTTCGATGACAACGGAATGTCACAATCGTGTAGTTGCGTTACAACCATCGCATATCCATCTCGCTGGGTCAGCGCTGGCCCATCGTGTAAGGAGCTATAATACATAATAGAACAGGGCAATGGGTGGAGCCCGTGTGGCCACTAACATGTCAATCATGCAGGTTAGAGAACAGGATAACGATCGCTGTAGAAAATAGTGTCCCAGAAATATGGGCAAAATAAGTGAAGTACTGCGATCGATAAGTTGTCTCAAGAAAAACAAGCTGTTGTGCGCTAGTTTGAAATGAATATAATATCATTCAAAGAAAAAAAAAGAAAATAACGAAATTATTATAATTTATTAATACATAAATTATAAATTTTGTTTTTTAATTTTAATTATTATAAATATTGTAAATTATAACAAATGTAAATTATTCATTATTATTGATTTATTATTTTTTAATAATATTGCACCATTTTATAATGGTTCTTTTTGTCAATAATTAAAATAATTACTTCGCAGATACTAGGTACTTATCGACGTCAGCGCGGCTACAAATTCTACAATTTTCAGGGACAGGCGGGCTATGCTTTAACACGTAGCGATCGTACTCCTGTTCCCTAACCTCCATGATGTCAATCCACACCTATAAATTTCAACACAATCAATCGTTTTCAACTTTTGTGTCAAGCGTCGCTGCATGAAAATTATTTAGGAAATGGCAAATTGTCCAATAATAGACATAGTAGGAGACATATCCTACAACCAGTAAGTCGAAACTATTTATATTTTGTAAATATTAGAAACAAAAATAAAGAAATATTGATGTGTTTAAAACATTAATCAAAAGTCTATAAGTTCGCTCAGTCAAAACTGCGAATCGGGTTTGTAGTAGTCTTAATACATCGTAAATGCTTGTATGTGTGCTCCTGGTGACACCGATTCTCGTACAAAATAAGGTTGACAACTTGACAACCATTCTTTTGTGTATTATAGTATTCTATGGTAAATAACATGGAGGTCAAATAATATAAAATACGCCAAATACTAGACTTGGGTAAAAATATTGAAATATCGATATTTTCTCTAAAAACTATCGATAGTTATTGTCATTATTTTAATCGCGATATATGTATATTCAATATAGTTCATTTTAGAGTATGGAATTAATATCTATTTCGATATATATTTTAATGTTATATTTATTTTATAATTTTATAGATAAAACATTAAGCAAAAAAACCAAGTACAAAAGTTGTTGTTTTTTCTTTCGTCATCAAAACGTATAGTAGGTAGTAAAATTTTTGCCTTCACCCTACTACATCCCTACAAAAGTCACGATATATCGATATTTATCACACGATAATTATTTTTGCTGTTCGATACGGTTTAAAAATATCGATATATTTTTTCACTTGTAAATCCCTACCAAATACCACACAGCAGTTAACAGACCATGGAGTTTTGTCGGGTACCTGACCGTCGACAAATTGTTGCTTCTATTTTATCGCTCAAATAATGGTTAGAAGTGGATTTAGATACGTATACAAGTATGATACGTAAAAAGTAATGGGATATTATGGTTTAAGTATCTGCACAAGTGAACTAGAGAAAACAAGAAAACAAGTGCTTTGATGTTGATATAAACATCAAGTTAATCTGATCGCTTAGTAGCCTTATGCACTTGAGTGACTGTCGTCATCGACTGTAAGCAGGATAGAGCTGTCATCAGAATTTCCCAAAAACACGTACTGAGATGTATCAGCATATTATAAAGAAAAATCTATAAAAACGTAGATCACGAATGAAAATAAGGCGTAGCTTAAAAAACAAGCATCCATGTCAAAATCTTAACATAAAAAATCTACAGACCAAAGATAAATTCTCTGCGTAGAAAGAGAAACCTATTGAGCTATTGACTAATGATTAGCGTGGCCTCGAATGAGAAAGGACGAAAACGTAGTTTTGGGTTATACAATAATCTTTATGACTTTTAAACATATTTGGATAAAAATTTTGTTTGTTCTAAGAACTGAACTGAACAAGATTCACCAATCTTAAGATCACAAAACACTTTTTTCTCACTTAAAACAACTTGTGAATTCCTTAGATTGCTACGAACTGACAAAGTTGTTTAGCAAAGTGTAGTTTGCTAAATAAAAAACCGGCACGGAGAAAGGGACAAACAATCACACGATCCTGTCTCATTCCTATGCAAGACGTATGCATAAATCTATCTTTTTCGTGTGAGAATGCGAAATAAGGCGTCAATTTGTCTATAGGTTTCTCTGTCTACGATTCTCTGTCTACGTCATGGAAGTTAGAGAACAAGCGCCGTAGAAAATAGTGTCCCAGAAATATGGACACCATAAGTGAAGCGCTGAAATCGCTAAGTTCGCTCAATAATAGTCATTTTCAGTCTATTTTTTCGATCAGATGCTTAACCACTTTCACATCCACGCACAATAAAATATTTCACCATTTTTTAATGTTTCTTTTTGTCAAAAATTACAAAATTACGGAGCATGAAAATATTCTCACCAATGGCGCGAAGAAAATTTGTACATTATTCAACTAACTTCACCTACTTGTACTCATAAGCAGCTAACTTCGCAGTCACTACTCACCGACGTCCGCGCCGCTATAAATTCTACAACTTTCAAGGACAAGCCGACTATGCTTTAGTACGTAGCGATCGTTCTAACCGTATCGATCGATCAATCGTAACTTTAAGGTTAAAGAACAGGAGAACGAGAAAAGAAAAATAGACTAAAATGATCGAACTTAGCGATTTCAGCGCCTCACTTATGGTGTCCATATTTCTGGGACATTATTTTCTACGTTGATCGTTCTCCTGTTTATACGTAAATAAATATTGTTTTTTGTACTAAGATTTTTACCCTAGATGCTTGTTCTTTAAGCCATGTCTTCATTTCATTCAGGAGCTTCATTTGCATAGATTTTCTTTTATGGATTTAATAATGTATTTGGTAGATACGCAGAAAACATTTCATATTCCTCAAAAACACAGCATACACTTTCACTATCACTGTTACACACTTCACTAGCTAATAAAAACCTTTGAAAGTTAAATTGGCTGCATTTAAACAACAGGTGATGAATAGTTCCAAGATGATAAAGGCAAAGTATGTACAAAATATCTGTAAATACCACCACCACGTTCACAGCTTTAAAGATATTTCGACCTGGATACTTCCATACCACTTGCCTTTGTTTTCTTGACTTTCTTTCACATATCTTTCTATGATAAACGGATATTCTTTCTTATTTCAGTATAACAGCCAATTAAAGGTAAAAGTGAAGAATGGCTCACACACTGACTTCTATATTGCTAGCGTAAGGACTGGACCGACTGCGCAACTAAATCGGACCAATGCGCTGGTCCTAAAATGACAGCTTAGGGCCAATACGATTTGGTCGACAGTGATGCGAGCGCAGGACAGATTTACCTGTCATAAATATACCTAGTTGCGTGGTAAAAGGATGCAAAAATTACGATACAAAGATGAAAAGGAACATGGGATATCGTATCATCGGTAAATAATCATATCCGCACGATTGCTTGCGTAAAAAAATTGGTAGCCTACTTTGCCAGTAGGTCAGGACAGTGTTTCGCACGTTCGACCCGCCATCAACAAAACTTAATTTATAACTTACTCGAGAAGAGCACTTCAAAATTTTATATGTTATGCACAGCCATTAAAATAAGAAAAAATTCCTTACAAAATATGATTACAATAATATTTTAGTGTTAAAATCACAAGTACAAATCATTTTAGCGACTCTTTGTAAAACATTGGGTGTAGTAAAAAATAAGATCGATAAGTGTGTGATTATTCATTATATCCCTAAACTTAATGAACTACCTGATATATTTATCCATATTATAAAACGATTTGTATTAAAAAAAATAGTATAAATATTAAGTGAAACCTGATGAAGAATTCACGCATTGCGCAATTGATCGCTATTTGTTAGTTACAATCTAGGCTGTTATTACATAAAAACTTGATTACGTAGACCAAAAATATAGCCACCATCGTAAAGGGAAATTTGTTTACTTTTATATAATTAAAAACAAATAAATGGTTGTTTACGCCCGATTGCCTCGAGCGGGGTGAGGAAACGGTTAGCGTAGCGCGGTAGGGGAGGCTAGCTGCGGCGTACGCGCACAGCAATCGAGGGAGTCGATAGGAAGACTTTGGGCGCTGAAGCCGCGCCAGTTAAACGTCGTGCGTTACATAATCTCCCGCGTCAATTTAGAGGTCGCGAGTTTGATATATTTTTGCGTCGAAAGGACGGCCTCCATGGAGTTGTATTTTGTCTTATTCTTGAGTTTATTTGCGCGAAGGCCGGGTCGATTATACGTAGCGAGCCTCTTACATTGTTATCTTAATTTGTTTCGTGATAACGAGGCCAGAATCATATAATTTTTGTTGTAACCGTTTTAAGTATTGTTTGTGACTGGTATACGGTTGCGCGCGGCCGGTGTTTGGACTTGAAAGCCCGAAAGCTTGTGTTAATTGTGCGCGCCATTTTGAATTTACTATTGAATATTTGGATCTAGTCTAGACCGCCTCGAATTTAGTTGTCCGTTTTGAACGTGTTACGTGACAAGAGGCCTACTTGGAGTTTGAAGTGATTAAAGGAACTTTTATGCCGTTAATTGCATCGACGAGTTAGTTTTGTGCTAAGTAAACCTGGGACTTTGAACTTTGACCAACCGTCCTTAAGTAGCGTAAGTAGCGTATCACTTGTTTTAATGTCGATTAACGTTGATTTGGTTGAATTTGAAGTTAATTAAATGGACAATAAAGTTGTTAAACTAATATAGTGAAAACCGAAGTGGAAGTTTTCCATTAGTGAACGCCCCCCTGGGCGGATCCCACATTTGGAGAGAGGCAGCGCCTTGGGATCTGCAGTCCAAGATCAGCGGGGCTGTCAGGTTACACATTGTACACATTACTGCACACCACTTACATGCACCTCACTTATCACCTGACAGGCACTCTATTGCCAACCCTACCTCCGCCAATCGGTAAGTGTTGCTTGCTTCTTTGTTAGCCGTTATAATTTAGTTATCCATAAGCCATTGGGCTCCACCCTTGGTTACTCGTCGAGGGGATCACTCATGGGCCCTGGTTTCGTCAATCTTTGTTGGGGCAACTAAGGGGATTTACAATGGGTATCTATAAACTCATGTCGTAATTTATAAATTAAAAGCATGCGGCGTATTTTCAGCTAGTCCGCAATGCCTACTTAAATTGTTAAATCTGAAAATACATTTCACAACACAATCAATTACACCTATACAATAAACGGGTGAAGTCCTGAAGTTTTCAAAATATTAGGAAACTTGTAAATTATGTTATATTTACAATTAATACAAAATAAAATAAATCTGGCTAAATACGTTCTCAAAAACGCTGAGATCGAGTGAGTGTGTAAAAATAAACGATAGTACCAATAGCCCTTTGAGTATTAAACCAAAGGAGACGGTATCGCAAGGCATACCTGTCTGTAAAAGGTACGAGAGTCCGACTCGTACTCGTTAAATGAATCGACCCGAAATGATCGTGCCAGTAAATCGAGCTCCGACAAAATGCCGAATTGCAGTGTATTTACATGAAAAAAAAAAACAATCAAAAACGTCAAGTATACAAGACAATGTGACTTTTCATCTGTGAGTATTTTTAACATAATATTAAAGCAATTTTATCCTTAAAACTCGTACTTTGTGAATATTTTCGTCCAATACCAAGTGTGGCCAACATAGTTCATAAAGTAAAAATAATCCATTTTTAAATAAATATAATTTACTACACAAGTTAAATAATATATTAACGAAAATATATTTCCTAATAACTAAATCAGCTTGTGATGAATAATAATCACTACATATAGATGTGTAGTGGATTTTGTTAAATGATTTATATATTCAGCATAATTTCAACACGATACTGAAAATTATATAATTTAATATAATCGATAACTAGTGTTTATCAAAATATTATACAAAATAAAGGCCAAATAAATCAAATTGAAACTTGCTACTCGCAGCAAAAGTGTGCAATTTTTATAAAAATAAACTGGTATCACTGCAACCGAAAGTAATGAACTATAGTGATGGGACGGGTTTGTCTGCCGAACCGGTTTGTAGTTTTTATTTAACTTTTACAATAAAGTATTACAAAAAGTAGTAAATTTTTCTATTATTGGTTTGTTTTTACAGATTTCCAAACTTGGATTGTAGCTTGTAGAAACCATGATCTTGGATACCTAAACGGACTAGCACAATTTGCTCCAAACATTTTGAAAAATCATATTTCATACCCCAAGCTTACAATAAAAGAAGGTTAGCTGACACTGCAGTACCAACTATGAACTTGTGGGAGATAATGTTTGGCTGTAATTAGATTTAGATAAAATATTTTTATTATTACCCTTGACACCAATATTATTTTACTTGAAAATATTTTATTAAGTTTACAAAAGCATTAATCCATCAAATGTAATTCATATACTTGTATGTATATATATATATATATATATATATATAGTGTATGTGTGTATATGTGTGTGTGTGTGTGTGTGTGTGTGTGTGTGTGTGTGTGTGTGTGTGTGTGTGTGTGTGTGTGTGTGTGTGTGTGTAGTCCTACTCTCACTGCGAGTACGAGCCATCACTTAGGCCAAGGAAAATTAAACTGAAAAATGCCTTGACATAAAAAACAATAGCATAAACAGGTTTCACAAGTTTGCAAGAAATACTTTGCCCTAACATTTAACTATAACTCACCAAAAGCCTATCTCTATGTACGTAAAACTTTTGGAACATGTTTGCCTGCACCACGGACACTACCATCGATCGCCGACCAGGGTTTACTCAAAAAGCGCTGACGGCATTAAAATTGAGAGCGGAGAGTAACCATGATAAAAAATTATTGTACCTTTGTCATGGATGAAATGGAAATTAAGCAATTGACAGAATACCATGTTAGCAGCCAAAGGCATTATGTATATAACCAAAATGTCTTTTAGAACTCGCATAGTACTCCGTCAATTGTTTTATTTTCATTTCATCTATCACTAATATACAATACAATTTCTTGTCAGGGTTACTCACTAGTCTAAGTTTTAAAACAGTTAACGCTTTCTTGTGTAGCCAAGTCGGCCATCAATTGTACATTAGTTTAGCAAAACATCTTTCTGAGGAATACTTAGCCCTAGATTCACATTAAAGCGCTGTCTGTTTAAAGTTCACTTTGTTCAACCGTGATATAGTATAAAACTTTTTTATTTTCCTAATTTATTAAACATTGTTACGCGCCTAAGTCGACGTCGTGTACCCGGCACTAGCGCCATCTAGTGTCAGGAACGAGAGCGAGGGGAGCTTTCCAGAAAATGACATCACTAATCTTTCAACCGACAGCGCCATCTAGTCTCGGAACGAAACGCTTCTAGAAGCTGACGCTTGAACTCTCGGCCCCTTGCGCGTTGAAATAATACTAGTTTTTACGGAATTTACGTATATTTTAAATTTTTAAATACCCGACGTTTCGAACGCTTTACAGCACTCATGGTCACGGGCAGGACTGAGATGTTCAACGTCCATCTGTCATAGTTAACCGCGCTTACCATAGATTAAAATTTAACTTTTGTTCCGATCTATGCAGTATGAACTTATGGTATCTTGAAGTCTTGCAGTTGTATGCTTGGGTTGGGATTTAATTTTATTTATTATAGGATCCCAAGCAGATGGTAGCACCCAGCCATCTTCTCTATTGAAATTAGGATGTTTTTTGATTTCAATAGCCTCGCGAATCATCCTTGGAAGGAATCGGTGTTCTTTAGCGAGGATCTGCGGTCTATCAAATCTGATATAGTGACGGGGGCGATCCCGTACGTGTTCACAGACTGCAGACTTCCCGGAGCGTCGATTCTTCACATCAGCTATATGTTCTTTAACGCGAGGTTTTTATTGATCTTTTAGTTTGTTCTATGTAGGAGAGACCATATTCACAATCAAGCTTGTACACTCCTGCATCTTGCAGAGGGACATTACACTTGACCGATGGTAAAAACTGACCAATCTTCTTCAGCGGCTTGAAGTATGTTTTGATGGAAGCGCGCTTCAAGATGTAGCCAATCTTGTCAGTGACTCCTCTAACATATGGCAGTACAGCAGGTACACGCTCGACTGTGGCCGGCTTCACTCGTTCACTGTGACGTAGGCGCGGGACTCGAAGCTTGTTGTCATGCAGAACTTGCTTGACATGGTGGAGCTCTGCAGCCAGGTGTTTACTGTCACAGATCCCTCGTGCTCTCTGAAACAAAGATTTACCCACGGTAGCTAACTGTGAAGGATGGTGGTGAGAATCACCGTTTAAATGTCTATATGTATGGGTCTTTTTTCTATACACAGTATGGCTCAAGGTGTTATCAGGATTCCGAATTACTAACATATCTAGAAAAGCTAAGGAATTGTTTGCCTCTAACTCCATTGTTAACTGAATTTTAGAATTTATAGAGTTAAGATGGTCTAAAAATGCAGTTACTTTATCTAAAGGTAGAATTGTGAAAGTGTCGTCTACGTACCGCTTGTAGAACCTTGGATTTATGGGAGAACTAAGCAGGGCTTTCTCCTCAAAGTCTTCCATGAATATGTCGGCGACAAAGGGAGATACAGGTGAGCCCATCGCCACACCATCTACTTGCTTGTAGAACTCCTCCTTCCACAATAGGTAGCCAGATGTAAGGCAGTGTCTGAGTAATACTGCATATTCTACGGGCATGTTGTTTTCTTCCAGCCTTCTAGTACAATTGAGATGCAGTCTTCAACAGGTAAGCATGTAAACAATGACTGCACATCAAAACTGACCATAGTTTCATTGTCTGCCAGATGTAGGTCTTTAATCTCGCTGACAAAATGGTAGGAATCCTTTATGTGTGCTCTTGTATGTCCCCTGAGTGGTGAGAGTATTTTCGCTAAGTGTTGAGCCAATCTGTAAGTTGGTGAATCGATCTGGCTCACTATGGGACGTAATGGAGCATTGGGCTTGTGTATTTTTGGTAACCCATACAATTTTGGTGATTTGGCGCACGTAGGTATTATCCATTTTACGTCCAGATTTAATTTTTCGGAGTGTTTCTTTATGAGGTCACTAGTTGTTTTTAGTGTGCTATTTGTTGGGTCGTTTTTAACCTTTTTATAAGTACTTACATCCGACAAAAGTTATTGTATTTTAGAATTATAATCTGACGTATCCATGACTACTGTGGAGTTTCCCTTATCTGCGCGGAGAATCGTAAGTTCTTGTTTATTGCGTAGGTTCTTTAACGCTATAAATTCGTCTTTGGGAAGATTCGGTTTAGGCACTGAACATCGACGTAACATAGACGAGATGTCTTGACGTATCGCCTCCAAATCTTCTTTCCGCATATTGTTTTTAAATAAACAGTCCTCGACACTACAGATAATTTCTTCGTACGGTAATTTGCGGGGTGTAATTGCAAAGTTGAGGCCTTTGGATAAAACCCTAATTGTTGCATCATCCAGTGTTTGTTTTGACAGATTATAGAGCGCGGTTAATCTATGATCTGTGTTTGTCAATGGTTGCTTTCGGTTCTGGCATTGATTCAGATGTTTGACATTTGACTTGTTCGTTAATTTTTGATATTTTTCTATATGTTTGTTTTTGCATTCATTATATTTACTAATTTCGCGTTTATTTAATGTTTCCATGCAAAAATTATAGTCAAACGTCGTTAAAACTTTCTTCAATTCACTGGATGATGTGTCTATGGATTTGTTTATGTCATATAGATCGGAGCGTTTTTGTTGGATTACCGTCCCTTGCGCGTGTTTACTTGAATATTCTGGATGTTTCGGTGCTAATTTGTATTTATAGGCGCTGCAAGATGCGATCGAGGAAGTATTGAATTTGGCGAGACAAGCGAAGCTTCGGAGCGGAATAAAGTGAATCAGTGTGATTAATTAATAGTGTTTCAAGTTTAATTAGTGTAAAGTGAATTAAAGTGTTAACTTTGGTAATTCTATCGGCAATTTTTATTGTCACGAACCTCAAGCTCGTAACAATATTTTCCAGATAGTTCATTTAATTACTCTTCAAAATCAAAAACTTTTTATAAATAGCGGCTTTGTGATTGAAGCCTTATAATAAAAACAAAAACTTGATTAATTCCGTCTCAGATGATAAACTGATAGGATTTTTCTTTTCATAAATCTTAACTAAACCTCCTATTTCGATTTGTTAAACATTTTAAATTTTATACTGCATAATGTAAAATATACCTGTAGCAAAAAAATAAAGTTTCTTTCAATAATTTATAAGCTTTTTTCCGAAGATCATTTTTAAATAATTTAAAACATGAATTTCAAATAACACCCAGGTATTATTTATCTATGTATTACTTATAATCAAATAAAAACTTATGCGACTATGGTGATTTGTTTATCGATAAAAAATATCGACATAGTCCACCCCTTACGTTGCTTACGCATTCAGCCAGCGCTATCAGTGTATCGACACGTGTACAATTTGATGGTATGCGTAAACGCTATGAACACAAACAAAAATGTTGTAGTGTGCGTTTATAGTAACACGATTTAATTTTTCACGTATTGTTAATTATAAAGTTGTGTGTTTTTCTTGCGCCCCCCTGATGTTGACAGAATTTTTGTTTAGGAATTAACGAGCATGGCCTCTCCAGTTGGTTGAATACTCAAAGCAATAGCCCTTTTTTGAAACACAAAGAGGCATTCAATGTCGGCAGCGTTTCCCAACAGTAGTATGCCATATGTCATGAAATGAAATGAATGATTTTAATTCAATAAATCTATATTGCATAACATAATACTTATTGAAAGTCAATTTTTTATTAACTACTGTTCGCAAAAAAACCTCTATCCTGGAAAGATGCTGGTTCTTTCCAGGACAGAGGTTTTTTTGAAACCCAGCGGGACTTATTTTAAACATATTTTAATTAACAATAAATTTATTTTGTATAATTTTTGTTTGATTTTTTATAGAAAAAGCATAGCGGCGATCACCTCATTCCTAGGGGTTATTTTCATTTATGTATTTATTTATATTATACTTACGCTTTTTGTACAATTTTTCTTTAATAAAACGTTTAAACTTGTTTAATGACAAATTTTGTACATTTTCTGGGACTTTATTGTAAAAGCATATACGATGCCCCATAAATGAATTCAAAATTCTGTGGAATCCAGTAACTGGTATTACAAGCTTCTGTCTACCTGTATCTTGGCCTTGACCTAGTCTTCTACCTCGTCCATTTTCATTATTACATTTACCTTGTCCACTATATTTAAAAGAAACATTATCAATTAAAAAAATTAAATTAAATTAAAAAACCGGTATCGTAAAAAACTCTTCAGCTGTCACCATCACCTGAATGAAAGCTTCACGTTTTTTTTCCACCTATCACTGTGCCACTGCTGTTCGAAAAATTTTGGCTACGAAAAAAGTTAAGATGTTATTGTTAAAAACTACACATTTACATCACAATATTTGTCGCAAAAAACAAAAAATAAATTTCATGCTCAAAAATCCACCAAGCGCCAACCCTAAGCCAAAACACTTGAATTGCTTCTTGCAACCAGAGTGGCAAAAGTAATTCGACAAGGTGAAAACTCACCGGGCGGTTTTATTTCCACAATATATTATGATATGATGAACAATTTATAAAACTTTATTTTAATTGATAATTATATTTAAATACCATTAAGACTATTTCGTATTTAAAGAATACAACATAATTACGATAATGTAAGCTATAGAAAATTATGTTTAGATTCACGTCATTCTGAGTGTTTTTAAAAGTCGACTTTATCACATTTTTCAGACAGTATTTGCAAAAATATTACTTTAATACAAGAAAACACTAACAAGACATTAATTTGGTCTATAAATACTGGCAAAAATCAATAAAATTCAATACTCACGACATATTTTATCACCTCGTTAAATTCACTCAAGCGTCACTTCACTCACTAAACTTTAACTAACAAAGTATAACAAAGTTTTGATATTTTTCGTCCGAGAGGTTGGTAATTTTGATCCAAATCTATGATTTTTATATACTCGTTTCGGTTTTAATACGTAATAGTTAGACTCTGTACGTTTAAAATACGGTCTAAATTAAATTAAAAGAACTTCTTCGCTTTGCAACCACAGTTGCAAAGGGCAAAGTTAAGGATTCTGTTTTTGCAACTGTGTAACCTGCTATTTTACGCTGGTATTCAGAACCTTGTTACTGGAAATGAGGCATGCCATCTCAGTCCTCACGAGTGACAACGCATCTGCATTTTGATTCATAATGCAGCTGCAGCATGCCACTACGACGTATAAAATTCGAATTATTGTTTTTTTTATAATTTTAATATTTTTTTAACCTTTTTGAGCAAGGTAACTTTACCTTGAGGTCGTAAATTTTTTTTTATAACTGTGCCCGCAAACGGTCATGCGGCTTATCTGATGGTAAGTGATTATCGCTGCCCACGAACAACACCACGGGAATTGTAGGTGAGAATTGTAGGTAAGAGTAAAGTGGTCTCTTGAAGGTTCCTATGTTGTATCAGTTCGGTACAAAATGCTAGATATCAACTGAAAGGTCAACTTGCAAGAAGCAAACAAGCGGTTATACAAATTCTTTTACAATAAAATTTTGATATATACGCATTTTTAAAGTTTTATTTTACAGTTGGTCAGTTTAGTTACGTTACCAAGATTAGGTAAGGGTTGGATACAGACCCACAAAAATATTGTACGTGGAAAATAAAATTATACTATTTGTCAAAAATTATATCACGTTTATGTTTCATGTTTCTTTTTTCCCTTGTGCCGGGATTTTGTCACGCGTCACGCGTCCAGTTATTCTATTGTCCGTTCATCTTAACTTGACGCGTGAGTGATTGGTAGCACTGCTTCCTCACTCGCCATCTTTATTTTAGTTTGATCGGTTGCCACCTGTGTGCTCTTTTGCTTTTTAATAATTTCATCTTAGTTTTAAAAATGCCGAAATTAGTTAAAAGTGCTAAAAGGCAAACTATTCTTCAAGTTTATGCTTTTTGTGAAAAAAGAAAAGGCTGAAAACAAGCTGATTGTGCCATTGCAACAAGTTCGTGCCCGAGTTGCCGCCATGACCGGTGTGTTTTTGGGGTGACAAGGTACAAAGATTTAGATTAACTGTATGTAATTCGGTAAATGATATTAAAATATTTGTATGTAAAGAGGTATATATATTAGTAACGTACATGTGTATTTTAGTAACGTCACTAACGTTACTAAATTATTCTGATTTTATTTACTACCAAAGAAAATCATATTGCATTTGTTTACTGATTACAGATGTATCCGAATCTACTGTAACCCGAATTTTGAGACAAGAAAGAGAGGCCAGTTCTGTTTCAAATTTGAGTGTGCCCGGTCCATCAAAAGTATCAACACCAGGAAAAAAACGATCAAATCGCGATACGAAGATCAAAATCGATGATTTTGATGCTTGTGCAATACGACAAAAAATTATGTCATTTTACGCTGTACGAAAAGAAATTCCTACATTAAACAAATTACTTGTCGAATTGCGAGATGAAATAAAATTTGAAGGTGGGCGTACTACACTATGGAAAATATTAAAACGACTCGGATATAAATACAAAAAATGTCAATCAAAACGAAAAATGTTAGTGGAACGAACAGATATAGCTGCGTGGCGATTTAATTACTTAAATGAAATTAAAAAATACCGAAAAGAGGGGCGGACTATTGTCTACATAGATGAAACATTTATCCATTGTTCATATGTGGTGCAAAAATGTTGGCAGTCAGATTCTGAAGAAGGTTTATTAGTGAGAGATTCAGGTACGGGTAGGCGATAGATAATTGCACACGCTGGAACTACAGACGGCTTCATAAATAATGCGTTATTGCTATTCAAGTCACAAACAAAGTTATCCGACTACTACGACGATATGAATAGCAATAACTTTATAAAATGGCTGGAAACACAAGTTTTACCAAATCTGCTACCTAATTGTGTGATTGTGATGGACAATGCGCCATATCATACTGTACAAATAAATAAAAGCCCTAATATGGCAAGCCTCAAAATAGACATGGTAGAGTGGCTTCAAAACAAGGGACTATTGTTTTCACCAAATTTGCCAAAAAATGTTTTATATGAATTAATAAAAAAAAAATAAACCAGATCCTATATATAAAGCTGACGAATTAATAAAATCACATGGTCACAAGGTTTTACGACTGCCCCCCATATCATGCGGATTTAAATCCAATTGAGCTAATATGGAGTGTTGCGAAGAGACGGTTCGCAGAAAAAAATGTGGACCAGAGAGATGATCAAGTGGAATCACTTATAAAAGAAACGTTTAGCTCAATAAGCGAAGAGCTTTGGAAAAAAGAGTGCTCTCATGCTATAAAAATTGAAGATGAGTACATAGGGAAAGACAAAATAATAGATGAAGGAAGTGATCGCTTTTTATTGTGGGTTGGCAGTGACAGTGATGAAAGTGGTAGTGACAGTGAGTATTTAAGCGACATTGAAGAAGATATGATCCCTTTACACATTATTGATCATAATTATATAAAGTGATTCTTTTTAAACATGTCTGAATTTTATCCTGAATGTTCCTATTGATATGTGAATTATTTCAGAGAGTACACTATGACACTTAAAACATGAGTATGGTCATTATACACATGAGTAAAGTCATTAATACCATATCCATAATGCCTGTCCCTACATTTTGGGAATCCTATTCACATTGAAACATGCAACACTGTAAATTACAGTGCTGCCAATCGGATTACGCGTCAAGTTACGATGAACGGACAACATGTTTCGTTTTTCGACGGTTTTATTTTTATTTATGTTTTATTTTTGTCTAAGGTACTTAGTATAAGTTAAATTTTGAATATTGGTACCTAAAATAATTTATAATCAATAAGGGTAAAACGAAAAAAGTACAAAAGAAACGATACCTACTTAATTGAAACTGAAAATCTGATTTATAAAATATTTTGAAATTCTGTTTCCAAACGGATTGCTACTAGAGCATAGAGTTTTTATCGTGGTAGCCCCACATTATAGTTGTATCAAGGATGAAACATAAATGCATCGATCGAGCACTGATTGAGCAGAAAGGGAGCTAATGTTAATTTTAGCATTAGCTCCCCTAATGCTAATTTTATTTAAAAATATGCAGTACTCATGTACAATACAAAAAATTTTCGATATCGTAGAGTTAATATTAAAAAGTAAAAGAACCCAGTAAAAATACAAGTTGGTCGACCTTAACCCCTCAGTCCCCAAGCGCTCGAATCCGACGGCGGCGCTATTCCATCAAAATTCAAGCAGTCGGATTCGACCGCGCACACCCACAGCACTTTAAACCATCAAAACCTATGTTTAGAGACTACTTTTCTATGAAGATATTTGTATTATAGAATCAATATGAAATTTTCTATCCTCAAGTACAAGTAGAAGAACAGTTATCCTATAGATATTTATTTATTATCTACGTTCATTTCGTACGCCGTTCTCGCGTGAATGTTACTGTGTTTTGTTATTCTGTGAGTTTTCTAGTGTTTTATTAGTGTTTTAGTATAGTGTTTTATTATAAAATTTTAATGAAAGTTTTTGTGTGAATATAATTTATCTTTTTACGTAAATAATTTCGAGCAATATATATTGAAATAATTGTGATTTTAACGCTGTCGACATTCGCTTGGTATGTTATTGTTACGCGCTTTAGTCGACGGCACTAGCGCCTAGTTGAAACTCGAACTCTCGGTACCTTGCGCGTGTTTACTTGAATATTCTGGATATTTCCGTGCTAATTTATATAAATAGGCGCTGCAAGATGCGATCGAGGAAGTATTGAATTTGGCGAGACAAGCGAAGCTTCGGAGCGGAATAAAGTGAATCAGTGTGAATAATTTGTATTTTAAGTTTTAATTTGTGTAAAGAAAATTAAAGTGTTAATTTAGGTAATTCTATCGGCAATTTTTATTGTCACGAACCTCAAGGTCTTAACAATTGGTGTCAGAAGTGGGATAAAATCATGCCGATTTTACCTAAGGAGGAAACGGAGGGTGTCCGTACCCGAAGTCATCGCCAGCAGGAGACGGACCAAAGAAGATTTGGTGGTGCAACGCCGCAGACGTCGGAGGGCCAGCCGCCGGCTGCAGGCCCGTCAGTAGCTCCTACATCTGCAGCACCTGACTTAGGTGCTCTGATGGTGATGCTGCAGGAGCAGGCTCGCCGACAGGAAGAATAGGTCCGTCAGTTGAAAGAGCAGCTGCGGGGCGGACAAGAGGAACAGGTCCGTCGTTTGGAAGAGCAGCTGCGGGACGGACAGGAGGAACAGGCCCGTCGGTTGGAAGAGCAGACGCTCCTCATGAAGGATCTTCACGTTACCTTCGGGAAGGAGATCAAGGAGGTGAAGGATAGGGTTGCTCAGCATGACAACCGCCTGTCAGAAGCTGAAACCCAAATCGAGAAAGCTGAAACCCGAATCAACCAAGTGAACAATCGGGTTGACAACGTGATGGCTGACGTGAAGAAAACGCTGAACGACCTCAAACTTGGGGATGGAACTACAGCTCCCGTAGTAGCTACAGCACCTTTGCTACGTGGGTTCAAGGTGCCACCGTTTGACGGGACTTCTTCCTGGTCAGCCTACAAAATCCAGTTCGAGGCTGTTATGAAAGCGAACGGCTGGAATAAAAGTCAGGCCATGACTGCTCTCACACTAGGCCTGCGCGACCAGGCCTTAACAGTTCTGGAAGCTCTCGGTGAGGAAGTGACTTATGAGCAACTCCTTGAGGCGTTGGAGGCGAGATATGGCGACGCTCACCTGGAACACGTCTTTCGTGCGCAGCTTAAAGATCGCGTGCAGCGCATCAACGAAAACCTGCAGCAGTGGGCTCTAGAGGTGGAGAAGCTGGTGCGAAAAGCATATTTGTCTGTACCTGCGCTCATTGAAGGGAACCTGGTGCAGACATTCATCGCCGGCATCCGCGACCTTGAAGTCAGAGCTGCTGTGAGGCTGGGGACCACGAGACGCTTAAGGACGCCTTGGCCCATGCACTGGAGGTGGAAGCCGTGCGGCAGGATCATCGTTCCCATCGCGTCAGGGAGGTTGCGGCAGCTACAGTCCGTAACCGCAGCAAAGGATACAGCCCTTGGTGCTATGGCTGTGGGGAAAAGGGCCATCTTCGATCCAGCTGCTCTAAGCGAACCCTAGAAAGGGAAGGTGAACGATCTCAGGAGGGTAGTGCGGTCAACAGCACCACCCAGCAGCAGCAGGGAAACGAGTAAAAGCCAGAACTGCGGGGCGGGTGCTGGCTGATGTTAAAAGAGCCCCAAGGATCTCGATCTCACAAACCCATGATGGGAAAAGCCTAATCATCAAGGGCGAGATCAACGGAATGCCGCGTAAGCTGACCATAGACACTGGAGCCTCTCGTACGGTTGTTAGTTCCCAACTTATAAGTCAGTTCCTTGGGGACTCCGCATGCAACCGAGAACGCATTAATTTGGTAACAGCCACCGGTCAGCGTATACCCGTCCGTGGAGAGAAGGAGATGGAGTTGAAACTAGGCAACGTGATCTACCTGCATAATGTCATCGTGGCTGATATAATGGACGACTGCATCCTTGGCCTAGACTTTATGAGGAATAATTGCTGTGAGATCGACGTTAAGCAAGGTGTTTTGAAATGTGGACAGGAGGAACTTTTTATGGAAGGTGCGTTACCAGGGAACGTGCACAGCATTAAGAAGATTTTTCTTCCGCCGAGATCAGAAACGATTGTGCCGGTTAGTCTTCCTCGAAACGCTGGGCAAGCTCACCGTTGTGTACTTGTGGAAAGGGTAAACAATGACCTTCCATGGAAAGTAGCTCGAACCTTGGTCAGGACCACTGACATCTCAGGCGTACGTGTGCTGAACCTTTGTGACCGGGAACAGATTATAGAAAAAGGCACGCTGGTTGGTACTTGTGAGGAAGTAGATTGATTACGTCGGTGCCGATATCTATCGAGTGAGACCCCTAGCAAGGATGCACAAACGAGAGTGACCACACTTATGGAAGACTGTCGCAGCGTTCTCTCCCCGAACGAAATGGTCAAGGCAAAGAAGTTGTTACTCAAGTACGCCGATGTATTCTCATCAAACTCTTAGGAAAGACTGGCTTAGTTCAACACAAAATAAACACAGGAGAAGAATTGCCTATCCGTCAGCGACCAAGAAGACCGGTAGCACGTGAAAAGGAAGTAGAAACCATGATTGAAGGAATGGTGAAGGATGGTGTTATTGAACCTTCCTCTAGTCATGGTGTTCACCCGTAGTGCTGGTAAAGAAGAAGGATGACAACATGCGGTTTTGTGTTGACTACCGCCGTCTGAACGACGTTACGAAGAAGGACAGCTATCCCTTGCCAAGAATTGATGACACGCTGGACATGCTTACAGGAGTGAAGTGGTTTAGCACGCTGGATCTTAAAAGTGGCTACTGGCAAGTTGAAATTGACCCTAAGGACAAGGAGAAAACCGCGTTCTCGACGGGAAGGGGTCTGTGGCAATTTAAAGTAATGCCGTTTGGGTTGTGCAATGCTCCATCAACGTTTGAAAGGCTGATGGAACTTGTACTCACCGGGCTAATTGGCGATGCCTGTCTGGTCAACTTGGATGACATCATCATCGTGGGCCGTACGTTTGAGGAACACCTTCAAAACCTGGAACGCGTGCTCATGAAGATTCAGAGTGCCAACCACAAGTTGAGCCCGAAGAAATGTTCACTATTCCAACGGCAAGTTAACTTTTTGGGGTTTGTAGTATCGGAAGAAGGTATCCGCACAGATCCAGAGAAAATCGCCGCTGTCAAGGATTGGCCGGTTCCAAAAGACAAGACGCAGGTTAGAGCATTTTTGGGTTTGTGCTCCTATTACCAGCGATTTGTGAAGAACTTTGCAGATATAGCCAAACCTCTGCATAAGCTAACCGAGGAGAAGCGACATTTCTGCTGGGATGAAAGTTGCAATATCGCATTCCAGGAGCTCAAAGACCGTCTGTGCAAAACACCTATTTTGGGATACCCTGATGCAGGCAAAGAATTTATAGTTGACACAGACGCAAGTGATATAGGACTTGGCGGTGTGTTGTCTCAACGGAATGGTGACCAAGAGGTCGTGATAGCGTACTTCAGCAAGTCATTGTCAAAACCGGAAAGGAACTATTGTGTCACAAGACGCGAATTGCTAGCGGTGGTAAAGTCATTGCAGCATTTCAGCAAATATCTTCTGGGGCGGAAATTTCACTTACGAACTGACCATGCTGCACTACAATGGCTATTGCAGTTTAAAAATCCAGAAGGACAAGTTGCGAGGTGGATTGAACTACTGCAGGAATATGACTTTGAGATCGAACATCGCAGCGGGAAATCTCATGGCAACGCAGATGCATTATCACGAAGACCTTGTCCTGAAGATTGCAAACATTGTACTAGGCAGGAGAGTAAGGAAGTGGTATCCGTGAGGATGCTCAGGACAGACCACCTCAGCAATGAGTGGAAGGACAGCTTACAACATGCACAGCAGGAAGATCCGGACATCAAGCCGATTCTGGAATGGATGAAGTCCAGTGCTCCCAACCCAAGTGGAGCGACGTCTCAGCGATGAGTTCAACCACTAAAAGCTATTGGGCCCAATGGGACAGCTTGCTGCTTCAGGATGGAGTTCTGTGCCGTAAATGGGAAAATGTTCGGGGAGACAGCTGTCACTTGCAAATGGTTGTCCCTAAAGCTAAAGTACCGGATGTTCTACAGCTGTACCATAATGATTGTTCCGGTGGCCATCTGGGAGTTAAACGAACTCTACTGAAGATCCGAGAACGGTTTTACTGGGTCCACTGTCGAAACGATGTCGAGGACTGGTGTCGCAAATGTACAAGTTGTGCGGCTGTAAAGGGACCTCAGACTCGTAGTAGAGGTGCATTGAAGTTGTACAATGTTGGTGCACCATGGGAGAGAATAGCCATTGACGTGGCGAGGCCGTTTCCGGAGAGTGAAAGCGGTAACAAGTATTTCATGGTTGTGATGGATTACTTCACTAAGTGGCCAGAAGTCTTCGCCATTCCAAATCAAGAAGCTTCAACAGTTGCAGATAAACTAGTTCATGAAGTCTTCTGTCGTTTTGGAGTAACTTTAGAGATTCACAGCGATCAAGGAAAGAATTTTGAATCTCAAATATTCCAGGAAACTTGCCGAGTTATGGGTACTCATAAAACAAGAACGACTTCTTATCACCCGCAATCTGATGGAATGGTAGAACGATTTAATCAGACATTGGAGAGGTACCTAGCAAAAGTTGTGGACAATCGGCAACGAGATTGGGACAAGCACATACAACCGTTTTTGTTGTCATATCGAAGCGCTGTTCACGAAAGTACAGCAGTGACACCAGCTTTCGCAAACTTTGGAAGAGAATTACGGCTGCCTGTAGACCTGATCACCGGGATACCACCTGATGCTCCACGTAGTATAACCGATTATGCAAATGACTTGCGGAACAAAGTGAATGACATTTATGAGCACGTCAGACAATCGGGCCAGCAAATGTCTGAAAAGATGAAAACCCCGTACGACCGCAAAATGAACAACAAAGGGTTTGACGAAGGTTCACTAGTGTGGTTGCATAACCCCGTCCGCAGCAAAGGGAAATCTCCAAGCTTCAAGCTAAATGGGATGGCCCGTACCGGATTGGGACCAGGATCAACGATGTAACCTACCAGATACAGAAAGGCGCAAGAGGTACTCCTAAGATCGTCCATGTGGATCGCCTGGCGCGTTATTATGGGGCCGATAATGCTCGGGACGAGCATGTTTTAGGAGGGGGCAGTGTTACGCGCCTTAGTCGACGGCACTAGCGCCTAGTTGAAACTCGAACTCTCGGTACATTGCGCGCGTTTACTTGATATTATATTCTGGATATTTCCGTGCTAATTTATATAAATAGGCGCTGCAAGATGCGATCGAGATTTGGCGAGACAAGCGAGGCTTCGGAGCGGAATAAAGTGAATCAGTGTGAATAATTAGTGTTTTAAGTTTTAATTTGTGTAAAGAAAATTAAAGTGTTAATTTAGGTAATTCTATCGGGAATTTTTATTGTCACGAACCTCAAGCTCGTAATATTATGTTTTTGTTATCAAAATACAATAGTATTATCATACTGAGTAAAACCTGACTTTTATATAGAGAAATATTTGTATAGATTTTATAATGCCAAATTTCTTCATAGAAAAGTAGTCTCTAAATATAAGTTTTAATGGTTTTAAGTGCTACGGGGGCGTGTGGTCGCATGCGACCGCTCGGGATTTGCCGGGCGCATACGACTTCATGGGATTTTTATTGGGACTGAGGGGGTAAAATTACAGTATTTTTGCTTAGTTTTATCACGATACTACATACATGCACTATGAACTAGTAGTACAAATAGGATAATTATACTACAAAATCCAACCTTGGTTACATCGCGTTATGACGTTTGTATTATGACAGATGCGCTACTTTTCTTGTATGCCTTTTGATATCCTTTTGATGTCATTGGGCTTACATTAAGTGGATTTATTTCTTCATAACTCAAGTCACTTTTCAAAAATGACATTTGAAAAATAATCACGTCTTTTTCATTTTCCATTTAATTCGCCATTGGTGAATTTTGCCAAAGCGCCTCAAAAAGAAAAAGGAAGAAGAACCGCGTCTTTTTGTAGTTGGAAAGCCCCCATCTTTTAAAACAACCAAAAACTTGGGATTGCATTTATATTTTTAGCAAGGTATTTAGTTTGATTTTTTTTAAAATTATTTTAATTTTAATAAGACTCCATATTTTTATAGCTTTTTTTACGGTATGTTGTACATAGTGTTGGCCTGAAATAGATATGTATGAGATATTGACTATAAAGCTGTTCATTATTTTAAATTTTTTTACAGTGAGCGCTAACCCCTTAGCGGAGCGACGGACACTTTCTTGGCCTAAAACCCTTTTATAAGTGGGAGCAGGCCTGTGCCCAGCAATTAAATATATATTGTCCGTAACTTTACTTTTACATTCTGTAAAATTTTGTGTTGTGCAAACAAAAGCTCAAAATCATCTGATCACTTTCTGCAGATTTCCTAAAATAGAAAAAGAAAAATTTATGACCATATTGTGGAAGTCTATAAACATTTTGAATTTATTGACCGTTAAATTTAGGGATTATTACAATAATAATGCCGTGTAGTGGCGGTTGAGTGTATCCACTACCCCATATCTTCCCGTGGGTGTCGTAAGAGGCGACAGAGGGACACAGGCAGGAGATGGGCAGCAGCATCTTTCCGATAACAACTGTGTTATAATAAAAAACTGCGGTTGCCAACCAGCTCGCCAAGCGTGGCAACTATGGCAAATATCCCCCCATGAATTACGACGCAAAAAAACGGCCCCCAGTCCCCGGCGGCCCCGCTATTCCTGGCTACGGTGGCGACCATGGTAACGGCGGGGCAGGGCGTGCTAAGAATCTCCGGTGGAGGTTCGGTTGCCACCTACGACGACTCGACCTGGCAACATATAACGCACGCACTCTGAGGACTGACGAGAAGATACTGGAGCTGGAAGAAGAGGTAGACAAGTTGCGCTGGCATATTATTGGATTATCCGAGGTCCGAAGAGAGGGGGAGGATACGGCAATCCTCGAGTCCGGCAACTTGTTCTACCACCAGGAGGGCGACCATCTGTCCCAAGGAGGTGTCGTATTCATCGTCCACAAGTCTCTCGTCAACAACGTTGTAAAGATTGGGAGTGTTTCGAGGAGGGTCGCGTACCTGATACTCAGAATCACCAAACGGTATTCGCCGAAGGTCATACAGGTTTACGCACCAACCTCGGCACATCCCGATGAGGAGGTGGAGGAAATGTATGAGGATATTTCTAAAGCCATGCATTCCTCCAAAACCCACTACACGGTGTTGATGGGAGACTTCAACGCAAAACTAGGCACAAGAGAAAGCGGTGAGCTGAAGGTGGGGAAATTTGGTGTAGGGCAACGGAACCGAAGGGGCCAGCAGCTGGCCGACTTTATGGAGAAAGGGGGACTCTTTATGATGAACTCTTTCTTCCAGAAGCGGCCCCACAGGAAGTGGACCTGGTCGAGCCCCGACGGTTCGACAAAAAATGAGATTGACTTCATTATGACGACCAGACGCCAACTGTTCAGTGATGTCTCAGTGATCGCAAGGGTGAAAACTGGCAGCGATCACCGAATGGTTAGAGGCACACTGAACCTAAACGTTAAGTTGGAGAGGTCTCGTCTAATGAAGTCAACGCTCCGTCCCCCCTCGTGCTCTGATCCAAAATCCCGAAACCTTTCAGCTCGAGTTACTAAACCGCTTTCAGTGCCTAGAGGATTACAATGCAGTGGACGATATGAATGACAGGCTTGTGGAAACTGTCCATGCGGTCGGAGCTAAGTTCTGCAAGACCCGCCGCAGAAGAACACAAAAACTCTCCGATCACACTCTTAATCTCATGGCTGTTAGACGGGAGATGAGGCTGCAATCGTCAACATATTTGACAGCATACAGGCAACTGAACAGACAGATCTCTAAATGCATGCGGCGAGACTTACGCAACTTTAATACTTCTCGTATTAAAGAAGCGATCGAGCGGAACCAGGGCTCCAAAGTCTTTGCCAGAGATCTGTCTGCCAGAAAGAGCCAACTGTCAAGGCTGAAGACTGAGTGTGGCAGCATCGTTTCCGGGACACCTGAAATTCTGAGTGAGATTGAGAGGTTCTATGGGCAGCTGTACACATCATCGTTGGAGCCACACGCAAGTGTGAGTAACGATCCAAGAGCAAGTCTTATCCGACACTATTCCGATGATATCCCGGACGTCAGTCTGAGCGAGATTAGAATGGCTCTCCACCACCTTAAAATGGCAAGGCCTCGGGCGAGGATGGAATTACGGCGGAGCTTCTGAAAGCGGGTGGAACACCGGTACTTGAAGTCCATCAGAAGCTCTTCAATTCTGTCCTCCATGGTGGCACTACTCCGGAGGCGTAGAGCAGAAGCGCGGTGGTCTTGTTCTTTAAGAAAGGCGACAACGCTCTCTTGAAGAACTACAGACCGATTTCCCTTCTGAGCCGCGTCTACGTGCTGTTTTCGAGAGTCATTACGAATCGTCTCGCACGCAGACTGGACGACTTCCAGCCTCCCGAACAAGCCGGTTTCCGAAAAGGCTTCAGTACCATAGACCACATACATACCCTTCGGCACATTGTACAGAAGTCCGAAGAGTACAATCTGCCACTTTGCCTGGCGTATGTGGACTACGAGAAAGCCTTTGATTCTGTCGAAATTTGGGCGGTGCTACAATCACTTCAGCGGTGCCTAGTTGACTGTCGGTATATTGAAGTGCTGAAGTGTTTGTACAGTAGGGCTACGATGGCTATCCGAGTACAGAACCAGAGTACGAAACCTATCCAACTGCAGAGAGGTGTAAGACAGGGTGATGTTATATCCCCGAAACTCTTCACCGCTGCGTTGGAAGACGTTTTCAAGCTACTGGACCGGAAAGGATACGGTATTAACATCAATGGCGAGTACATCACTCACCTTCGATTTGACGACGATATAGTCCTTATGGCAGAATCGCTGGAGGACCTTAGCACTATGCTCAATGACCTCGCATAGCTTATAACTGCAATTATACAATAAAAACTGTAGTTGCCAATCCGCTGGCCAAACGTGGATATATGGCAATATAACCCCCATAAGCAACGACATAAACAAACGGGCCCCATTCCGCGGCACAATCACACAATAATAAAACACAGTAACATTCACGCGAGAATGGCGTACGAAATGAACGTAGATTATAAATAAATATCTATAGGATAACTGTTCTTTTACTTGCACTTGAGGATAGAAAATTTCACATTGATTCTATAATCTTCATAGAAAAGTAGTCTCTAAACATAGGTATTGATGGTTTAAAGTGCTGTGGGTGTGCGCGGTCGAATCCGACTGCTTGAATTTTGATGGAATAGCGCCGCGGTCGGATTCGAGCGCTTGGGGACTGAGGGGTTAAGGTCGACCAACTTGTATTTTTACTGGGTTCTTTTACTTTTTAATATTAATATTAAAAAGTAACCTTTTATAGTAAATTAACCTTACGATATCGAAAATTTTTGTATTGTACATGAGTACTGCATATTTTTAAATAAAATTAGCATTAGGGGAACTAATGCTAAAATTAACATTAGCTCCCTTTCTGCTCAATCAGTGCTCGATCGATGCATTTCTGTTTCATCCTTGATACAACTATAATGATCCGGGGCTACCACGATAAAAACTCTATGCTCCAGAAGCAATTCGTTTGGAAACAGAATTTCAAAATATTTTATAAATCAGATTTTCAGTTTCAATTAAGTAGGTATCGTTTCTTTTGTACTTTTTTCGTTTTACCCTTATTGAACATAAAATATTTTAGGTAGCAATATTCAAAATTTAACTTATACTAAGTTCCTTAGACAAAAATAATACATAAATAAAAATAAAACCGTCGAAAAACAAAACATAGAATAACTGGACGCGTGACGCGTGACAAAATCCCGGCACAAGGGAAAAAAGAAACATGAAACATAAACGTGATATAATTTTTGACAAATAGTATAATTTTATTTTCCACGTACAATATTTTTGTGGGTCTGTATCCAACCCTTACCTAATCTTGGTAACGTAACTAAACTGACCAACTGTAAAATAAAACTTTAAAAATGCGTATATATCAAAATTTTATTGTAAAAGAATTTGTATAACCGCTTGTTTGCTTCTTGCAACCACAGTTGCAAAAACAGAATCCTTAACTTTGCCCTTTGCAACTGTGGTTGCAAAGCGACGAAGTTCTTTTAATTTAATTTAGACCGTATTTTAAACGTACAGAGTCTAACTATTACGTATTAAAACCGAAACGAGTATATAAAAATCATAGATTTGGATCAAAATTACCAACCTCTCGGACGAAAAATATCAAAACTTTGTTATACTTTGTTAGTTAAAGTTTAGTGAGTGAAGTGACGCTTGAGTGAATTTAACGAGGTGATAAAATATGTCATGAGTATTCAATTTTATTGATTTTTGCTATTATTTATAGACCAAATTAATGTCTTATTAGTGTTTTCTTGTATTAACCTCTCAACTGCGGGCGTCTAACCCTTGGACACGAAAATATCTCCGTTGACTACGGGTGTCCAAGTACCGGACATTTTTACCCGCTCTTTTAATGTCGAAATAAAGCATTACGCACTATGTCTAACTTATTCTACCATATGTCGATATGTACAGGATAAAAAAGGTTACCATAAAAACCCCACAGCTTATACACTTTAGTAGGATTTTTTATATATAACACCCGATAAAGTCGGCCGTGCCTTGAGTCAGCCATTAGTGTGACTGACGCGCGCTAACAACAAAGTTGTTAGCAGTTATTTAGTACTAATTTATATTAATGAAATGTACGTAAAATTTTAGTGTTGACTGTCAGTTTTGTGTCAAAATATGTGTAATTGTTAATCATTTACAGTTTTAGTACATAAAAATGAGGATAAAGTGCAATATTTTCAAAATTTCAATGTAAATACGCAATAGGTGCAATAGTGTCCATCACAATATTATAAATCAACAAAAATATTTCACAAATTTAAATTGAAAAATATATAAAACAATAAAAAAGCTATAAATATAAGACAGAAAAAGTTAAAACATTTAAAATTATGAAAGACGGTATGAGACACCCGCAGTAGTGAATTCTAGTTCTTTGTTTTGCGGGTGGCGAAAAAAGGAACTAAAGTTTGCCATACTGCATCACTTCAAATTCGGTTGAAATTGAATTGTTAGAAAGTTAAAATCGTAAAGAATCTAGCGCTCTCGATCATGTGTATATATATATATTTAGTACTCTTATTAGTTTGTGAATATATATATATATATATTATAGAGTAGAGCAACGAGTATAATAAGTATAGAGTAGAGTAGAGTACCTTTATATATGCTCTGTGGTTGTGACTGTTTCTGTTTCTGATTTTGAGGAATATCGTACTAATATTTTGTGAATATTTGTATTTAATTTAAATTGGGCTGTACTTTAAATTTGTAATAAAAATAAGTAAGTATTTGACCAAGATAGTAAGTTAAACTGTAGCAATATATGTATATGTGTATAAAAATTTCAGTTTTATTAAAAAGGCTCACCTACTATGAAAAATTATTGCGAGATGCATTGTTGTGTTTATTAGAAGTCAATAATAAAAGTACGATATAGATTTTAATCGTGTACAAGGAATACAATTCTCTCTTATATTGTCTATTATCTTGTATTTTAGGAGGCTAATTGAAAATGGCTGAGTTAATTGTTCAATCGCGATTTGCTGGTCTTAACATCGAAGACGATGATTTTCCATCATCGAATTGTAACCAAAAATCTAAGAAGTCAAAAACATTAACTGATAAAAAAAGTGACGTTTCAAAAAAGCCAAAGGGTAATGGTAACAAAACTCAGGTGCTCTTTTAAAATTATATTTTAATATAATAATAATAATTTTGTGCTAATTACGCGAATGTTTTTGCTGTTAGACGCCTAAGTATTTTTATTGACTACTTGTCGGTTGGTCAAAGGTAAATCACGTACTAGTGAGTGCTTTCTGATATTAGTTTACTTTCCTTATTTTTATTAATTTTGTGGTGGTGGTTTCTCCCTATTGTAAGTAGATAAAGTTTATACTATATAGTTAGATCTAATATTATACCCAATTACGGTGACGAAACGGGGTCTTCCCGTGGGAAACCCCCTGACCCTCCTGATGAAGACATGATGTGCCTTGGATTAAGTGAAAATAAAGATTGCGATTGCGGTAAAAAAACACATGCTGAGATTTGAGCATTTGATCCAATATAAGATAAGAAAAATTCTATAGTAGATTTAACAGCTTCAATAAATACCATATACAAATGACTGCCTAGAACTAAATTATAGAATGTATGGGCCAAATGATCAAGGCCTGTACATAGTCAACATCTCCCGAACCACTTCAGATCCTAGAATAGGGCTATCACTTTGATTTTGGCAAGCAAACTTGTGAGGCAAAACATCTATTTGAAGTTTGAGGGGACCACCAACTAGTTTGTACTTCACATAGTTTTCCATAGCGTTTTCGACCTAGAACAAGAAGAACAAAACACAAACTTGTTTGAAGTCTATAAAAAAATAAGGAACCTCGTAATTTGTATTCCATCAATATTTAAAATATGTACCAACTATGTGATACATAAAAATAGGACAACATGAAAAAAAAATCTTCCTTCCATAACTGAGCCGACGCAGTTTCACTGGTGGAGGTTGGCCTGCACTAGGCTAGTTCTGGATGAAGGGCATGGGCATCATTTATCGTGTCCTCCCTGTCCGTGCCCAAAAATACGCCTGCCAGCAGATCCTGGGTCTCATCCTCAGCCACCGAGTCGGAATGGACGGCAAAGTGCAGTCCTCTTAGTCGTTCAGTGAGCTGCCGCTGAGCTCAGTCTCCACTGGGGGCTTCGGCTCGCTTGTGCTGGCCATTTTTTCACTGGACTTGGCATCCAGTGATTCTGATGTACCGGTAACCACGGCCCCGGTATCCATGACTTCCGGGTTCTTTTCTGCCTCTGCAAGAATTTTCCACTGCGACCTTGTAATTTAACGTAACTTTTAACAGTGGTAGAGTCACGCGGCAGCTTTGCTGTTGCACGTATGGGCCGGCTCAAACAGGGGTGGTACCACGACCTCACAGAATGCCGGCGTGAAGTGGAAGCTCTGCTTCCGCGTTTCGTCTCTTGAGTGAAGGTGGCCAGAGGACCAAATCCCCCCCCTCCCCCCATCAACATGGTAGCGGAATTAAATGATGATAGACGTAAACGCCGTCCACTACCATCTCGAGACGCAGGTGTCCTCTCCGGTTGATGTCTCGTATCTCTCCTACCCGGGGTACAAACTGGAACACTCCTTTGTGCCTTGGGCTGGAGTATGCGTTTACTTCAGAGAGGACATCTGTTCTCGACGCCTCGGCAGACTTGAAGGTTCGGACCTGTCCATCCTTTGGCTATGCAAAGACAGCGACGACCATCCGCGCGTCTACAGTTGCCTCTATAGGTCCCATAGTGGTAATGCCGAAACAGACCGACTCTTCGACCACGTCCAAATTGCTACAGATTCGTTGCTACAGCAGATCCCCTCCTCAGAGATTGTGATCCTCGGCGACTTTAACGCCCATCACGCCGAATGGCTTCGTTCACGTTTAACCGATCATGCAGGGAGATCTGTTCATGATTTTGCCTTGGCATATGGTCTGACACAACTGGTTACTTCGCCTACCTGGATTCCAGATGAGGAGGATCATGCACCTTCCCTTGAACCTTCTGCTGACCTCTCCTGTCCTGACCTGGACGGATATCAGATTTCCGTCGACGCCCCTTTAGGCTCCTCGGACCATTGTCTTGTCCGGAGTGTGGTGCCACTCACGCTGAAATCGCAGTTGCATTCTGCAGGCTGCTGCCGTGTTTGGCATTATAGGTCAGCCGATTGGGATGGGATGCGGTCTTTGGAGGCAAATCTCAGCCATGGTTTGGTCGCTCCTGTAAAATAGAATCACGCTATAAGCAGGAGCGCTACGGCTGACGCATCAACATCTCGGAGTGTAAGCAACAGCGCTCTTTTAAGAGAGAGAAGTATAATTCCGCCTGCAGGTCCTTCAAAAGAGTCATTACCAAGGCAAGCTCTAAGCACATTAGCAGAATTGGCAAGAAGCTAGTTCGCCTTCCTTCGGGAACCCGTGCATTCTGGTCTCTCATCAAGGCTGTCCAGGGGAATTTCTGTCAGCCATCTCTTCCATTTCTGCACAGGGAGGACGACTCACTGGCCCATACCGCAAAGGAGAAAGCCGATCTGCTAGGCTCTTTCTTTGCGTCTAACTCGACTCTCGATGACGGGGGGAGTACGCCGCCGACCATCCCGCGGTGTGAGTGCTCCATGCCGGAAGTGCAGTTCACACAGCGCTCGGTTCGACAAATTGAGTGGGCCTGACGGAATCCCCCCAATTGTGATGAGGACGTGTACTCCAGAGTTGGCACCGGCTTTAACGCGTCTTTTCCGGTACTCCTACTCCCTAGGCGTAGTCCCAAAATCATGGAAGACGGCTTTTGTCCACCCGATCCCTAAAAAGGGCGACCGCTCAGACCCGTCCAACTACCGGCCTATCGCCATCACCTCCTTGTTCTCCAAAACAATTGAGTCTATTATTAACTGCCAGATCATGAGGTACCTTGAGGATCATCAGTTGATTAGTGATCGCCAATACGGTTTTCGCCGTGGTCGGTCAGCTGGTGATCTTCTAGTCTACCTAACTCACAGATGGGCGGAGGCAGGAGAGTCCAAGGGGGAGGCATTGGCCGTTAGTTTGGACATTGCGAAGGCCTTCGATCGCGTTTGGCACAAAGCGCTTCTTTCGAAGTCCTCCTTCCTATGGGCTTCCCGAGAAATTGTGCGATTGGATCACCAGCTTTCTTACAGGTCGGAGCATCAAGGTCATTGTAGACGGTGCAAGCATTGCAAGCCTATTAATGCTGGTGTTCCACAAGGTTGCGTGCTATCGCCAACGCTGTTTCTTCTGCATATCAATTATATTTTGCAAACCCGTAACATTCATTGCTTTGCAGATGACAGCACTGGTGATGCTCTTTACACCGGCCGTGCCAATATTTCTCGGGAAAACGTCTCCTAGTACCGGGAAAAACTTGTGTCTGAAGTTGAGTCTTTGCTGAACAGAGTCTCGGATTGGGGGCGACTAAATCTAGTCCAGTTTAACCCCCAGAAGACACAAGTTTGCACGTTAACCGCTAAAAAGAACCCCTTCGTCGTATCCCCTCAGTTTCAAGGCACTCCCCTTGTTGCCTCAGCCAGTATCGGAATCCTCGGCGTCGACATATCGAGTGACGTGCAGTTTCGTGGTCACTTGGAAGAGAAGGCCAAATTGGCCTCTAAAAAGCTTGGCGTGCTCAGCAGAGCGTGACAGTATTTCATGCGGCATACCGCCTGCAACTTTACAAGGCGCAGGTTCGGCCGCACATGGAATACTGTTCCCATCTCTGGGCTGGGGCTCCCCAGTACCAGCTCCTTCCACTTGACCGCATCCAGCGCAGAGCGGCCAAAATGAATCAAAAATACACGAAATTCAAAGAAAGTATTAAATTAGTAAATCTATACTAATGTGAAGGAATGATAAATTTATTTATTTCATTTTATTGTAAAATCATATTATCTACTTTATTGTTGTCTTTATTGTAGTCTGGCTCCTAGTTGAGTGTGTTATAGAGTTCTTATAACTTTGTTTATTGAAACAGTAATATTTATTTTAATAGAATTCTAATAAGAAAAAGAAACAAAAGCAAGATGGCTCTACAGTACAACAGTGGGAGCAATGGAAGCAGAAAGATGAGGAACTTGTTGATGGAAATTTTGAGACAGAATTACAACAAGTAAGACTGATTTGTTTTTAAATGAAACAGGTAACAAACTTACAGTCCACCCAGGACCTGATTTACCCACAAGATAATCAGGCTGGAACGTAGGCAGTGCTGGATTAAGCAAACACGGGGCCCGTAGCAAATTATATCGAGGGGCCCTTGATCTGCTATAGGTTTTTAATTATACAGTGGTAAAAAACAATTCAATACTCAATAAGTTTATTTGCGATCTATAGGTTACAATTTTGTTGGTGTTTAATAGTACAGTAGTTTACTATAGGCCCTGTTAGACTCTGGCAAGTACAAAAAGCCAGATGTGAGATTGTCTTAGTAATTTAGAATAATTTTGATAAGAAACTAACAATTTAAAACTGTTGATAATAACAAATAATTGTAAATGTACATATTTCAAATTTTATATTTATAACAATGTATATTATATTTTCAGGAATAGCTAATGTTATATTTTATTAATGGATTACTTAAATTATGTATATATTTTATATTCATTTATCTGTTTCTTTTATTACTTTTTTAAAGTCTACAAGGGAACTTTTCTAGATTTTATGTTATTATATTTATTTAGAAATAATATTATGCTAATATACTAATCAATTTCTCTAAGCAATAACAATCAGGGAAATAATTCAGGCGTTCTTGACTCATAGTGTTCCCTAAATTATTTTGTTTTACAATTCAATGTTGAAAATAAACGTTCAATACTGCAATTATTGATCATGAGGCAACAAATGCGCTAAGCGGTTTCTAAATTTAGGAAACAATCTAATGAGTAATCGATTAGGAATTTAGTTTGAATTTCTGGAAATTCAATGGATGTGAACCCGTTATGAAACCACCCACATAATTCTTCATCTATGTTGTATTCAAAATCATTTGCTTAAGTACTGACCATAATTGGAGCTTCTTTCAAAATCTCCGGCTGTAATATATTTACATGATAATGCAGTTCAAAAAGTTTTCTTCGTTTTTGTGCCTGTTGTGCAGTGCAAGGCACGTTTCGACGCGCTGGGAATCATAGCCTTGCCAATTTGATGCAAATGGACCAACATTGTTTTGATGCTAAAGTCGAAAGCTACTGGTAATTCAGCCGTAGATTGAGTATCTATCAAACCTTGTTAAAATGTTCCAAAAATACCAGTTAGATTTTGGTATGCTTTCATGCGTTTATCTAAAGCAGATAGCAAGTTATCAATAATGACAACAAACACTTCAATTTCAAACTGTTTACCAGGTGTTTCTGTTTTAACTATTCTGTCAAGTGTACTAGAATGTTCGTACTTTGTGTTTTGCTTGCGTCGTCTTGAAGTTTATTGCTAATATTCATGACAGCCTGTCAGATCTTTTGCTTCAATATCTGAAAATGCTTATCTATATTAGACGATTGCAGCGACACACTAGTCGCTTGCATGCATTCTAGCATTCCATTTCCCGTAATTGTCATTAATTTAGTTTCAGGCATTTGATGTATTGCCTGCTTGATACATGGATACAATTTCTCGCATGTTGTTTATGATAAATATAACATATGTCCTTTTCTTCCTATGGGTCTGAAAAAACCGCAGGCGACAGTAAATTCCACAGTTTGGCCGTGCGAAGCAGAATATATCGCGTAAATTGCACAGTATTGGACCGCCAACCATCGAGATAATGAGGATGGAATTTGATTTCTTACGCAGTGTACGATGTACGAAGGTGGAATTCAGCAGCTGAAATTAATAAGCTGATACTGGGGTACCCTGGCCCAGAGATTAAAACAGTATTCTATACGAAATCCCGTCTCGATCTACTGAGCACTCCAAGTTTGATACCAATTTAGCCTTCCCTTCCAAGTGCCTACGAAACTGTACGTCTCTTGAAATGTCAACGCAAAGGATTCCATTGATGCCTGAGATAACGATGGGAATGCCCTCAAATCGAGGAGATACGAGATACGATACATACATATTTTTTGCGGTAAATGCGCAAAACTGTGTCTTTTGGTGATTGATGACTTTCATCATCAACATCATCATTACAGCCCTTCACAAGTCCACTGCTGAACATAGGCCTCCCCCTAGTAACGCCACAAAGCACGGTGCTGAGCCACCTGCATCCATCGACTTCCTGCATGTCTTACCAGGTCGTCACTCCATCTAGTGAGGGGTCACCCTACACTACGCCTACCGGTACGAGGCTGCCACTCGAGAACCTTTCTTCCCCATCGGTTATCGGTTCTTCGAGCTATATGGCCGGCCCATTGCCACTTCAGCTTACTAATCCGTTGGGCTATGTCGGTCACTCTGGTTTTACTGCGGATATCCTCATTTCTGAGTCTATTACGCAGAGAAACTCCAAGCATAGCCCTCTCCATAGCTCGCTGAGCGACCTTGAGCGTCCTCATACGGCCAGCAGTGAAGGACCACGTCTCTGATCCGTAAGTCATCACTGGCAACACGCAGTGGTTGTACACTTTAGTTTTCAGAGATTGAGGTATACCTGACGAGAAGATGTGTCGTAATTTCCCCACGAACGCTGCCCAGCCGAGTTGAATCCGTCGATTGACCTCTCGGTCGAAGTTGGACTTACCTAGTCGGACTATTTGTCCTAGGTAAACGTACTCGTCAACAACTTCGAGCATAGTGCTCCCCACAACTACCGGCATAGGTGTGACATGGACATTGAACATAATCTTTGTTTTGTCCATGTTCATCTTAAGACCTATCCGTTGGGAGACACCATTGAGGTCATTGAGCATAGTGCTAAGGTCCTCCAGCGATTCTGCCATAAGGACTATATCGTCGGCAAATCGAAGGTGAGTGATGTACTCGCCATTGATGTTAATACCGTATCCTTTCCAGTCCAGTAGCTTGAAAACGTCTTCCAACGCAGCGGTGAAGAGTTTCGGGGATATAACGTCACCCTGTCTTACACCTCTCTGCAGTTGGATAGGTTTCGAACTCTGGTTCTGTACTCTGATAGCCATCGTAGCCCTACTGTACAAACACTTCAGCACCTCGATATACCGACAGTCAACTTGGCACCGCTGAAGGGACTGCAGCACCGCTCAAATTTCGACGGAATCAAAGGCTTTCTCATAGTCCACATACGCCAGGCAAAGTGGCAAATTGTACTCTTCAGTCTTCTGTACAATCTGCCGCAGGGTATGTATGTGGTCTATGGTACTTAAGCCTTTTCGGAAACCGGCTTGTTCGGGAGGCTGGAAGTCGTCGAGTCTGCGTGCGAGACGATTCGTAATGACTCTCGAAAACAGCACGTAGACGCGGCTCAGAAGGGAAATCGGTCTGTAGTTCTTCAAGAGAGCGTTGTCGCCTTTCTTAAAGAACAAGACCACCGCACTTCTGCTCCACGCCTCCGGAGTAGTGCCACCATGGAGGACGGAATTGAAGAGCTTCTGAAGGACTTCAAGTACCGGTGTTCCACCCGCTTTCAGAAGCTCCGCTGTAATTCCATCCTCGCCTGGGGCCCTGCCGTTTTTAAGGTGCTGGAGAGCCATTCTAATCTCGCTTAGACTGACGTCCGGGATATCATCGGAATAGTGTCGGATAAGACTTGCTCTTGGATCGTTACTCACACTTGCGTGTGGCTCCAACGATGATGTGTACAGCTGCCCATAGAACCTCTCAATCTCACTCAAAATCTCAGGTGTCCCGGAAACGATGCTGCCACACTCAGTCTTCAGCCTTGACAGTTGGCTCTTTCTGGCAGACAGATCTCTGGCAAAGACTTTGGAGCCCTGGTTCCGCTCGATCGCTTCTTTAATACGAGCAGTATTAAAGTTGCGTAAGTCTCGCCGCATGCATTTGGAGATCTGTCTGTTCAGTTGCCTGTATGCTGTCAAATCTGTTGACGATTGCAGCCTCATCTCCCGTCTAACAGCCATGAGATTAAGAGTGTGATCGGAGAGTTTTTGTGTTCTTCTGCGGCGGGTCTTGCAGAACTTAGCTCCGACCGCATGGACAGTTTCCACGAGCTTGTCATTCATATCGTCCACTGCATTGCAATCTTGTAGGCACTGAAAGCGGTTGTGTAACTCGAGCTGAAAGTTTTCGGGATTTTGGATCAGAGCACGAGGGGGACGGAGCGTTGACTTCATTAGACGAGACCTCTCCAACTTAACGTTTAGGTTCAGTGTGCCTCTAACCATTCGGTGATCGCTGCCAGTTTTCACCCTTGCGATCACTGAGACATCACTGAACAGTTGGCGTCTGGTCGTCATAATGAAGTCAATCTCATTTTTTGTCGAACCGTCGGGGCTCGACCAGGTCCACTTCCTGTGGGGCCGCTTCTGGAAGAAAGAGTTCATCATAAAGAGTCCCCCTTTCTCCAT
This sequence comes from Parnassius apollo, assembly GCA_907164705.1. Classification (NCBI taxonomy): domain Eukaryota; kingdom Metazoa; phylum Arthropoda; class Insecta; order Lepidoptera; family Papilionidae; genus Parnassius; species Parnassius apollo. Next base: position 11,829,549 of record CAJQZP010000178.1, read on the forward strand.
AAAGTCGGCCAGCTGCTGGCCCCTTCGGTTCCGTTGCCCTACTCCAAATTTCCCTAACTTAAGCTCACCGCTTTCTCTTGTGCCTAGTTTTGCGTTGAAGTCTCCCATCAACACCGTGTAGTGGGTTTTGGAGGAATGTATGGCTTTGGAAATATCCTCATACATTTCCTCCACCTCCTCATCGGAATGTGCCGACGTTGGTGCGTAAACCTGTATGACCTTCAGCGAATACCGTTTGGTGATTCTGAGTATCAGGTACGCGACCCTCGTCGACACACTCTCAATCTGTACAACGTTGTTGACGAGAGACTTGTGGACGATAAATCCGACACCTCCTTGGGACAGATGGTCGCCCTCCCGGTGATAGAACAAGTTGCCGGATTCGAGAATCACCGTGTCCTCCCCCTCTCTTCGGACCTCGGATAAACCTATAATACTCCAGCGCAACTTGTCTATCTCTTCTTCCAGCTCCAGGATCTTCTCGTCAGTCCTCAGTGTGCGTGCGTTAAATGTTGCCAGGTCGAGTCGTCGTAGGTGGCAACCGAACCTCCACCGGAGATTCTTAGCACCCCCTGCCCCGCCGTTACCATGGTCGCCACCGTAGCCAGGAATAGCGGGGCCGCCGGGGACTGGGGGCCGTCTATTTGTGTAATTGTTCATGGGGGTATATTGCCATAGTTGCCACGCTTGGCGAGCGGGTTGGCAACCGCAGTTTTTTTTTGTCGTACAGTTGCTGTTATCAGGAAGATGCTGCTGCCCATCTCCTGCCTGTCTCCCTCTGTCGCCTCTTACGACACCCACGGGAAGATATGGGGGAGTGGATATTCTTAACCGCCACTACACTAAATTGAATATACTATCTTAATAAGTTTTACTTCAAAATTATGCTTAGGCGAAGATGGGATGCTTTGAAACGCTGGGCTCCCTTTTGCGCAGGGCCCATAGCAATTGCTACTCTCGCTGTGTGGTTAATCCGGCATTGAACCTAGGATGCAAGGTCTGAGAGGCTTGCCTTTGCAAGCACCACTTATTTACTGAATAAAATTTGGTATAATATTCTCAATAAATAATAGATATTATATATGTGTATGTGCTGTAAGCATTTTATTTGTTACTATTACCTTATTTTAGGTAAAAATCGAATAAATAAATAGTAAAAATATTTTTTTTAATTATTTGTTGTTTTCTATTTTGTTGGCTGTGATTCAAAGATTTTAAATTGTTCAAGCTCACTAAAATGAAATTGTGGCTGCACACCTTTTTGTTTATTTATTTGTATGGGTCTCTTACAGTTGTACATATTAAATTACTTCTAACACATGCCTTACATCTACAAATTACTATGTATACTATATCATATTATATAGAACACATTATTCTAAAACAACAGCAGTGTTTATGATTTGCCTATTTTAATGGTAGTTGGAACAAAAGTAAGTATTGTTCAAATTCCTTTTTCAAATGAATATGTATTGCAGGCTATTCTTCTGTCTAAACTTGATTTCGAAGAAAAAAAAGATGTGTATAAACAGCTTAAGAAAGAGGCCGACATAGAAAAAAAGAGTGAGCAATCAAAGGCAAGCAATAAAAAATTAAAGAAGAAAAATATTATGAGCCTGGAGCAATTCAATGATATGGTTAATTCGGGTGAAGATGCGAGAAGTAACTACATATTTCTATTGTTTAAAATAATATTTATGAATAATTTACATATATTACTTGCATACATGTTTTATTGTCTTGCAGTCTCTCAAAATGATGATGCAGTTGAAGAAAAAAAATCTCTTGATAAAGATACTGAATTTTTTGAAAGAATAAAAGATGAAACTAAAAACGAATTGCTTAAAGACAAAATAATTGATAGGATTAAAAATCAACATAGTGTGTCAGATGAAGTAATAACAAGGGTACAGTTTGCTGATGCCTTAGAAAAGAAAAACCAAGAAATAGCAGCTCTTCGGGAGGAAATTGTTGCTTTGAAACAAGAACTGCATACAGTAAAGTCAAGAAATAAAAAGCTATGTAACATTCTTGGACAGGGAGAGAGTATGTTGACATTTTTAAATTTCAAGTTATATTTATGTATATTATTTTGTTTTAGTATGTGGTGCAGATACTTAATAACAACTCAATATACAATTAATAATAATAGGATATAATTTATTTTATGACTGGCCTAAATCTGTGTGTAAATTTGCCTTTTTTTAATTTTACAATATAGCATCCTTAATATACATATGAGGAGCTAAAATTCAAAACGTGATTTGTCACTTCGATCAGATTGTTGGGAATCCAAAATAATAATAATAATAATAATGGATGTCGGGGCGGTGGTCGTGGAACCATGGAACCACTCCTCATTGACGCCGTCATTGGCAAAGTGGTGAAACGCAACCGTCGGAACTTCTCCGCCGCCTGGATAGACTACAGAAAGGCAATCGACTCGGTGCCCCATACATGGCTAAAGAGAGTCCTCGAGCTGTACAAGATAGAATGTACAGTTAGAGACTTCCTCGAGCAGTGTATGGGACAGTGGAGTGCGATCCTTTGTCATCTGGGCAAGCGGAGGATGGCTGCGGAGAACCACATAAGGATAAGAAGGGGTATCTTCCAGGGCGATTGTCTGAGTCCAATCTGGTTCTGCCTCTCTCTGAACCCTCTCAGTACCTTACTGGAGGGCTCCGGGAGGGGATTTCAGCTACGGAAAGGAGGGACAAAAGTGACCCACCTTTTCTATATGGATGACCTCAAGTTATTCGCCTCCAGTCGCTCCCATCTTATGGAATTGCTAAACATCACTTGTGAATTTAGCAATTCCATTGGAATGGAGCTGGGGACGGATAAGTGTGCGGTCCTCCATGTTGAAAGTGGAAGGGTTGCTAACTCTGAGGGCATAGACTTATCTATGCCCGTCAACTTAAGAACCCTTTCCGAGGCTGAAACATACCGATACCTGGGTATGTCACAAAACATCGGTATCGATGAGACTGGTATGAAACAGTCAGTTTGCGACGTGTTCTATGCACGCTTGACCAAAGTGCTTAACAGCCTTTCGTCCGGTGTGAATAAGGCACACGCATATAACGGCTGGGTCATGCCTGTCCTCATGTATACCTTTGGCATACTCAGGTGGACTCAGACTGAATTTAATGCCCTGGATAGAAAAGTCCGCACTACCATGACGTCCCATAGGATGCATCATCCAAGATCGTCGGTAATGAGGCTGTTCTTGCCGCGGAAGCATGGTGGTCGTGGCTTCTTGAGCGCGCTCACCATGCATAATCGCGAAGTGTGCAGCCTCCGTGATTACTTCCTGGCGAGATCGGATGATCCATTCTATAAGGACGTCATTTCTTGTGATAAAGAACTTACCCCTAGCCAACGAGCAAGAAAAGACCCACAGAAGAATTTCCGGGAGACCGTATGGAAGGAGAAGGAGCTCCACGGGGGGTTCTACAAGGCTGTACATGAGCCTTTCGTAGACACAGTAGCCTCCCTCAAGTGGCTACGCTTTGGCGATCTCTTCGGGGAAACCGAGGGTTTTGTCTGTGCAATACAAGATCAGGTTATTAAGACCAACAACTATCCGAGATACATCCTAAAGGATGGCACTGTCGACATCTGTCGAGCTTGTCGCCATCCCGGTGAGTCACTTAGGCATGTCATCTCCGGTTGTTCGGCGCTTTCTAACTCTGAGTACTTGCACAGGCACAACCTAGTAGCCAGAATTCTACACCAGGAGCTCGCTCTGAAATACGGTCTCGTGGACCGAAAATTGCCGTATTACAAGTACTTGCCGGAAGCCGTGCTCGAAAATGACCGCGCCAGGCTCTACTGGGACCGGACCATCATCACAGACAGGACTATTCTTGCGAATAAGCCTGATATTGTGCTGATGAACCGGGCACAGTCAAGGATATTTTTGGTCGACATTACCATTCCGTATGACGAGAACCTCGTGAAAGCCGAAACAGACAAGCAATCAAAATATCTGGACCTGGCTCACGAGGTGACCGACATGTGGGGTGGTCTGCCGACCGAAATTATTCCTGTAGTGTCTGCAAACGGTTTAATCCCAGCCAGGGCCAGCCAGCCTCTCGGGTCATCTGAGGTGACTGGGACTCCGTGACGGACCGCTCCGGGCTCAAATGCAGAAGGCGGTGCTCCTCGATACCGCCCGCATCGTCCGCCTTTCCCCTTAACCCTCGGCCGTTTGGTCTCCCCTGCCGAGGGCTTCCATCTGGTTGGGCTTTTATTTATTTATGTATTATTTATTTATTTATGTTAGTATATTAAATATATATTTAAGTATATTTATTTTTCCCTTTATATATTTATCCAGCCCAACCAGATGTGATTACTCTATTAATAACCCAAAAAGTAATAATAATAATAATAATTAATATTTATACCCCAAATAATAATTACAATACATTTTAAATATTGTACCATTCAAAATTAGGACAAATCATGTTTTGAATGAATAGATATGGAGAAATCATGTTTTGCTTTATGATTCTATAGAAAAAACTCAGCTTTACTCAGATTATTCTAGGTAACAACAAATCAATTAAAATATAATTGTTCCTTATAGTTTTCTTTATTAAAAAAAATGTCAAATATGAATTGCAATTTCTTCTTCCAGGCAATCACAGAAAACTTCAGTAGGATTTTCCACTTTAGGAGTATCGAAAATTATATAATTATACCATTGGAAGCATTCCTCGTTGAATGATTGCCAATCACCGAACATACAAGTTAGCAGTTTGTTGACGTCATTTTTGTTTTCTTGTGTGATCCCATGTCCAAGTGGGATTTCTTGGAGCTGATGCGATATAATGTGGTCTCTTTTCACTCCTCGTTTCAACAAACTTATAAACTGTTCATTATCATTGTTGAAATTATTCCTTTTACACAAATTGTTCTTTGCTCCGATCAGACGAATTGTTATTTAAAAATATTCTTTTCACTTCACTGATCATAGGTAAATCTTTATAGAACTTGTTTAATGTTTTCGTGTCCATTAGCATCTAATCTTTAACCATAATATTAAGATGTCCAACCTGTTCACAAATTTCATAATATTCTTGCTTGGAAAGGTCTACTCTATTCTATTTTATTCTATCTGCAGGCAAGAAACTGTGGCCCCTTACAGGGAAAAACATCTGAATATCTTGAGTTGCATTGTCACTGGTCTGCATAAAATGCATAACTGTTCTTATTACAATATTATTTTTATTCTGAACTACACACCCGTCACCAAATAAACGTAATACTATTGCATCATCCATTTTCATGTGATTTAAATGGTAGAATAAGGCACTACCTTTACCAGCTTCTTCCTCCTGTGTAAAAGGGTGCCTCTTGATTCTCCATATTGACTATGCTCAAAGCATGAAAACCAATCTGCCGACAGTAGTAAGCCTCTTGGACAGGTGACTTTGGTAAAGGTTGTATCTGTTGGAGGTCAAAACAGATGGTCTTTGGATCAGGAACTTCTTGTTTCAAATGCTTATAGAAAGCATTTGCTCTCATTTTATGAATGCGTTTTTCTATCATTAAATAACACTTAGTTTGTGAAAGAAAAACAAAAAGAAAAACAAAGTATTACTTAAATGTTTGTTAGTTTCATTTATCCAGTAAATAAACGAATAATAACTGTTTATTTGTTAGAGTGGCCTTCTATGGTACACCCACCTTATGTTCCATTTCAGTTAATGAATATATTCTTAAAAACTTTCTGGTAATAAAAATAGTAGTTTATACATAAACTATAGCTTATGTCAGTATTTTTTATTTATGTTTTCATCATTATAATGATCACTTGATACCATTCTCTTCTTAAGTAAAATTTTTGGTCTCCATATTCATAGTACTCCAAGCTGGGGGGCTTATATCTCTGAAACTTGTGGTAAAAGTCCCTAGTGCTTTGAGTTCTCTTTATTTAAAAAAATCTACACTTTAAGACTAAAAGTATGCTTGTATACTACCGGTTATTGATTATGCAGACTTTTGTTACCCATATTTAAATTGGCATTAAGTCCGCCCTTTGGAATCCTTTTTTAAGGTGTACAATAAAATTACATTTGTTACGCAAACGTTACGTTAAAAATGTTAAAGAAACAGGTTAAAGAAAACTATTTGTCTCTTTAAGCCCTCTCTCTTCCTGGTGTCTCTACCTAAAGAATGTGGTGTTTTTAGTATATAAGTTGGTATTTTTTCTTACTATAGTGCACTCTACCTGTAAATCTTTTTATATTTTTATTTAATTCATCTTTTGGATTATCTGGAAGTCTGCTATGTACTCGTAGCAAGAAAACCGCCTTTTGTTTTTAACTCATTATCTAGTTATTTTTTGTTATATTTTTCTTTTCTTGATGTACAATAAAGTGTATTGTATTGTTTGTATGATACTGGTCAAAGGTGCGTGACATCTGGTATGGCTATCGTTAGTCTACTTTCCAAGTGTGTTTAAGACAAATACTTAAAATTTGAGATATATGAGTATGTTTCTAGCAATGACTTTTACGCGCCTTTGAATAAGGTGTTTGTTATTAATTTAATAGTATTTATGAACATATTACTAATTACAGTGAGAGACAAAGCAGAGGTGTTAATGGAAGTGGAACGTCTTCGAGGAGTACAGGCAGAACTCACTGCCGAGTTAGCAACATTACACTCCGATCTAGAAAAAGAACGCTCTAGAAATGACTCCAAAAGTAAAGATAAGGTATAATATAATTTTGTTCAATTCACATATTGTAAGACACTAAATGTGTATACAATTCACCTCATGCATTTTTCACGGCAGCTAGATGCTTTGCCTATAGAAACCTACATATCTTCAATTCAGATTCAAAATAAAGAAAATATTATTCGCTAGGCTATTGAAATTGTAAGACATCCTAATCTCACTCGATAGGGAAAGGTTGGTATATTTTACCATCTGCTAGGGATCCTGCTATTAATAAAATAGCCTTCGTTAACTATGATATCAGGAAGTCAAACAGCAAAGCAGTCCACCAGGTGAACATGGGTGCTGTAAAGCGTCCGAAATGTCGAGTATTAAAAGATCAAATTAAACGCGATAAAATCCTTAAACATGGGTTTATTTTACATAAAAATTGAGTTAATATTAAGAATTATTACTAAATACCTACCTAATTGTTACCACAATGGCATTTATAGATGTGAAGGGACCCAAAGGCAGTAGATAAATCAGGTCCAAAAAAAATATCATTTTTAAATGTAACTTTTGTATCAAGCAGCTTCCGTTAACTTGTGTTATTAATTTAGTTCAATTTTATTTACGTGCTATACCGACTCCTCGGTTAACGTATCCTCGCGCGGCTACAATAATTAGGCCAATCACATAGCCGTTACGAGCGCCTTCGCAGCATAGCTGGCTCCGACGCGCGCGTCATATTCCTTAGTACTATTAAGATTCGCATTGTGTCGAGTCCGCCATAACCTGTTACCTTAATTATAAAAAAAAAAACTGTTGTCAAGGACGTTTGGAAATTCTAGAAATAATATATTATTACTGATCAAGCTTGTAAGGTTTTATTTACACATGCTAGCCAAGTAGCCTTACACTTTTTATATAATATGATAAATGATTCTATAATTAAACATTTTTTGTTGTAATTTACTTAAGTAATTTAAGACGTACTTGTATTTGTCATCGCTTTCTACATATATTATATTCTTAACAACATTTTCGATTCTGGAAAATATCAGTTTTTCTATTTTGGATCTTTGGGAAATTGTGAAAACTTCAAAAGTTCAACATAACAATACAACAATCAGCTTTTTCATTGCATTTAGTTTTAGTGACAAACATATAATAATAACAGGTCCAACTGTTGTTAAGTGGCGTCTGCAGCTCGTGGGCACTTGCAACCAACTTAAAAATGAATGGAGCGTTGCAGTCGCTGAGGACTGAAATAGAATGTTGGCGAGGCAGTCCATACTCCTCAGCAGTGATAACGTATCTGTAGGCTTCTTTGTTTGAAGTTGGCTGCAGGGGCAGGGGTTCATGGCCTGCCACTTACATTTCAGTTTTATTAAAATAAAATCTAACAGCCTGTAATTATACTGGTTCTCCATAACCTTCAAGTATTTAGCACAAAGCATTGCTACTTGGGTAGAAGTATGTAAAACCTATCGTATCACCTTACCTCTCCAGTGGTCTTTTTTTAATAATAAATTAAAGTTACTGTGTGGTGGTGGAGTAAAATAATCCATTACCACATTTTGTCTCGTGGATGATGGGAAATTATGGAACATGTCAAATAGATCACATGCTTCCGATAGATGGCGGTGAAACGTCGTCCACGTCACACATTTAGCACTCAGTCCAGAGAAGGACAGCAGAATCAAACGGTGATAGGGGGAAGTCCCCTAAGCCCGGACTGCTCCTAAAGCCGGACAGAATCTGAATCAGTGCGAAAAAGCGCGCCAATTTGTTGCTTGAGTCGTGGTTAGAAAGCATTTCCCAAGTGAAGTGTGGGGGGAGCGTGTCAATAGTTAGTGCTGACTCGTTCGACGTGGAGCGTGTAGCAAATTTTAAGGTAAGTAAAAATTTTGTTCGAAGTAATTTTTTGGGTTCTGTAAACAGTATTTAAAGTATGGGATGATAATCACTGTTATTAATTATTATTGCTATTGTACTAATCTGATATAACCCAGGTGTTTTTTTAAGATTCATAACACATAATGTGAATGAGAATTTTTCTTGTATGTACCTAAGGGTCCCTAAGTTCGGACACTCTCAAAGTCCCCTAATACCGGACAGTTTTACAGTAAGTTTATTTTTGTTGTAGTTATTATTTTTGTGTTTTGTTTTTCAGATTCAACATGGACAAACCCAAACCGAGTTGTGGGAATACCCCCAAACATGAAATATTGAAAAAAGCTCAGTTAGCTACATTTGTGATTTTTGCAGGTTGTACAATGAAAGTTTTGTAATTTTTTAGAAACCGTTCCTAATTATGACCAAAGTTAATTACAATTAAGAATAGTTTTCTTTATAAACAGCTGATTTGATCAATTTTAATAGATATTCTTACGAATAATTTGTTAAAATAATGTTTAGGTTTAAAATTGAACGAAAAGTTGGCTGTCCGTCATTAGGGGACCTTTTTAAAAACGTCCTTTTTTCTATGTTAAATGTTCCTTAGTACCTACTATATTTAAAGTAAATTTGAGGCTGTTGATATATCTGTGTTGACTAAATATATAGTTGTGAACTTATTAAAGTGAAATAAAAAAATGAGACTATTATACGTTCTTTTTTATTTTTATTGTTCCTTAAGTGTCCGGTCTCGGGGACCTCCCCCTATGTGTAAGTAATCTCCAATCAGCCTGCCAAGTGTTATACTTACAGCACATCCTCATTACTATGGTCACAGCTTAAAGACCTTACAGTTGGGAAACGAATGTACTTGTGCAGATCAACGGTGCGGGCTTTGCAAGGCTGCCGACCTTGTGCTAGAATCAGTGAAGTGCGTTCACTGATTCTGAACGACAATACATGTGCTTGGCGCGAGCGTGTCATACTTATTACTATACTTATTTAACTTATTTTGAGTGCAGTTTTCGAAACATATCTATAATGGCAAATTACTGTTATCGTTATATCGAGTTACTAAGAAAAGTTGAATTCAAATGACGACCATGCTTATGTTTTCCTTAATTTTTTTTTTCTCATAAATTGTTAATCCGAATGCGAATAGACTACATAATTAAATTTAATAATCGAAAACTGAAAACATCTATAAAAAGAAAGTGTCACTGAAATATTTGGCTTTAAATGTGTTTTCTTGTCATAATAGAAATGATCGTTTTCAATAAATGTTTTGAACTTAATAAGTATTACATAATGTTAATAAATGATGATGAATATATGTCTGGTACATGGCACTAGCGCCATCTGTTAGACATCAACTGTGGCGCGCAACAGTGTTATAATATCCAAAATTATTTTTTTTCCATTTTTGTGACCCGTAGCATACACACTGGCCGCGTAAATACCTACGCGGGCGGCGGCAATCAATGGCGTTTTACAACTGTGTAGCAGTGGACTGATTTTTTTATGGCAGCGAGGCAAACGAGTATACGGGGCTCACTTGATGGTGATGATTATGATTATGGCCTGATGAAATAAAAAGTATGAAGAATAAATATTATTTGAAATAACCATAAATTAAATTTTACAAAACGAAGTTTTGAATTATAGTTCCTTTTACTAAGGTTCGTTTTGTTTTGTATGCGAACTAAAATCGAAATATTAATTTAATTTAAAACTTATACATTTATTTTCAGAAACATCCAAATAAAAAGAAAAACATTCGTTTTGATGTCTCTACAGAAGCACTTACGGCAAAGGAATCGGGCAGTGGAATGATATCATAATATAGTATTGGCTTAGTATTCCTTTGAATCGCTAATTATTTTAATCAAAACTCTCGTCATGGCAAATATGACGTCAATTGGCTATGTTGTGTAGTTCTTTCTATGATTGTAAATTTATTAAAAGATGAAAGAGAAATGTCATTACCTTTGTTCGCAATTTGAAAAAAGATTGCAGCAAATATTACTCTGGTAAGTGTGAATAATTTTATTCATTTCAAAATATATAAATTAATTTTTATGATTTGGCAAATATTGTATTAAATTTTATTGAGGTTGATAATAAGAGTTTGAGTAATTTTTTTATTAAAAATTGCTAAATTTAAAGATGATTTTTAAAATTGGAGCATCGCTGACTGTTAATGGGGCCTGCTCACTTCACTTGCTTGGATCGCGCGACACGATTAAAACAGTTCATGTATTCGAGGTCTGTTTATTTTTTTATGTACAACTTATCTTACAGTAACATAGTTAGGTGAATTAGATGATATACAATTCCTACGGTACTATCACTAGTCACTTCGAAACAAGAAATATATGATTCAACTTCCTGTATGTTAAAATAAAATGAATGAAAATATAATATTTTAATACCAAAAAGTTTTTATTACGTCCTGACTCTTCTTACCGTAACACCTTACCATCGTTTGTCTTGTAGTCTTAATTTTATCCCGTAGATGAATAAACTTAAAGTGCCTCTCTGTTTTTAGAAAGTTTTATCATTTTTGGATTTCAGTAGTAATTCTAAGGGTAAGGTGGAGGTTCATACTAATTTATTTTGACACCTAAAGTCCAACCCAATATTGATCGCAAGCCATGTTTTTAAAAGTAAATAATACTCACCGATTATTTCTTGGTTCGTAAAATTCCCATTTCTGGGAAGAATCAGCTCGAAACTTTGGCTTCATCATAAAAAAAGTATCTTATATTGGTATATATAAGATACTTTTTTTTAATGATTACTATAGGTATAGTCCAGCAGTGGACTTTCATTAGTTGATAGTGACGATAATGACGACTGATTTGATAAGTTGCTCGGATCGTGAGCCTTGTTTTTACCAGGCGGTCCCATAATGAACTGGCCTGATATAGTTCAACGCGACATGTCGCTACATGTTGTGTTTCATTAAATAGTACATTTATCGTGCACTTAATATAAGAAACATGCATCGACATGAAATGCTTAGTCTTAGTTTAACGGGCATTTGAATAACGAGAGTCGCGTATTTTTTCAAAATGTCGAAAACTGATCGAAGTGTCATAAAGTTTCTGTTTAAAGAAGGTTTATCCCCTGCCCAAATAAAAGAACGATTGAATGGCGTGTATAAGGAGTCTGCCCCCTCCTATAGAACAGTGAAAAATTGGGTGAAAGAGTTTCGCCTCGGCAGAGAAACCGTCGAAGACTTTGGCCACGACGGTCGACCTGTGGAAGTGCTCACTCCCGAACGATTGCTCTTATCGAAGAGGAGGTTCTGAGTGACCGCCGTTTGAAGATTAGAGAAATTGCAGCAAAGCTTGGGCTCTCTAAAAGTACCGTTCATCGCGCGATCCATGAACATCTTCACATGAAAAAAGTGCGTGCAAGATGGGTACCGAAACTTCTTTCAGCGGTACAGAGACAGGAAAGAGTGCGCTGCGCTTCGGAGTTTTTGGATCTTTGTGGCGAAAATCCAAAGACTGTGATCGAGCGGCTAGTGACTGGTGATGAAACTATGATCTTGTATTATGATCCACAAAGCAAGCGTGGTAGAGCCATGCTGCAATTATATTAGTAGTATAGTTGTAGCACGAATGGGTCGGCTCGACCGGGGAAGGACCACGCTCTCACAGAATACCAGCGTGAAATAGTAGCTTAATGCTGCTGTATTTCGTATGGTGAGTGTAGAGAACCGGAGACCCTTTTTTACTGGAAATGAGGCATTCCATCTCAGTCCTCACGGGTGACAACGCATTTGCATTTTGATTTGTAATGGAAGATAGATGTAGATGTCTATGGGCCGCAGCAACCACTTACCATCAGGTGGACTGTGTGCTCGTTTGTCGCCCTATCCTATAAAAAAAAAAAAGCGCGAGTCAATGGAATGGCGTTATAAGGGTAAAAAGCCCCCTAGAAAGGCAAAGGTGCAACAATCGACTAAAAAACTGATGTGCACAATATTTTGGGATTTTCAAGGCATTTTGATGGTGGATTTTAAAGAACGTAATACAATCGTGAACGGCGAATATTATGCTTCTTTAATATATAAATTACGAGACAAGATAAAGGAAAAACGAAGAGGCAAGCTGTCTAAAGGTGTCCTGTTGCTCCATGACAATGCCCCTGTTCATACCGCTGGTGTTTCGAAGGATGCAGTTCGTCAATGCGGGTTCACAGAAGTTCAACATCCACCTTACAGTCCAGACATGGCCCCGTCCGACTATTATTTATTTCCAAATTTAAAGCGGGACTAGAGGAAGAAAATTTTCAAACGATGAAGAGTTGCAGGCGGCCGTCTTCAGTCATTTTGAGGATAAAAAATGTGATTATTTTTATAAATGTTTAGAGATGTTGATTCACAGATGTCAGAAGTGTGTTAGTATTCATGGTGATTATATTGAAAAATAAAATTGGTATCGTTTCATTTCCTTCATTGGTTCATAGTTAGGCCAATTCATTATGGGACCGCCTACGTATTTACATATGTATCCGTATTGGACTGTACCAACTACAATATTACTTGAGGCTGCCCTAATGAGAGTGGATAAGTGGATATAATGTCGTGTAAAAAAGGGAAAGACTAGAAAAAGACTGCAAAAAGCAGTGTGTAAAGTGCAGTATTTCTATCTGTAGCTAGTGTGCACGCACACTAGCACATTAAATTTTAGTTCCAAAATTTTATAGGTCGGTTAACTAAAGCTGGCATGTACAACACACATATTGAGCTTGTGAGAGTCTGAATAAGCGCACGGCATGACATCGCACTGTATACGCTACATAAAAAGTCTCTCCAGATAGAAAAACTTCATGACGCACTCAGCTAGGCTCATGAGCGTTATAGTGCGCACTCACATGGGCTTTGCCAGTGCATTACGTTGTAGTACCGTCACAGTTTAAAGACCTTACAGTTGGGAAACGAATGTTTTTTATAGGTTAAGGGTGACAAACGATCACACCGTCTACCTGATGGTAAGTGGTTGCTGTGGCCCATTGACAGCTACATCTATCCTTGATTACGAATCAAAATTCAGGTGCGGTATCACCTCTGAGGACCAAGATGGAATGCTTTTGTTTCCAGTAAAATGGGTCTCCGGTTCTCTACACTCACCATACGAAGCACAGCAGCGTTGAGATGCTATTTTACGCTGGTATGCTGTGAGAGCGTGGTCCTTCCCAGGTCGAGCCGACCCACTCGTGCTGCTATATTACTAATATAGCTGCAACATGGCTCTACCATGTAAAATGTACTTGTGCAGAGCAACGGTGGACGTACTGCTGGGTAGGTGGCGGGCCGACCCGGGCTAGAAACTTCAAGGGACAAGGCCCCAGAAATTACAGTGGAACTTCTGAAAGCGGGTGGAAAACCGGTGCTAGAAGATCTTCAGAAGCTCTTTAATTCCGTCCGCCATAGTTGGACTACTGCGTGAAGCAGAAGCCGGTTTCCGCAAAGGCTTCAGTACCATAGACCATATACATACCCTGCGGCAGATAGTACAGAAGACCGAAGAGTACAATCTGGCACTTTGTCTGGCGTATGTAGACTATGAGAAAGCCTTTGATTTCGTTGAAATTTGGGCGGTGCTACAGTCTCTTCAGCGATGCCAAGTTTAATGTCGGTATATCGAGGTGCTGAAGTGTTTGTACAGTAGGGCTACGATGGCTGTCCGAGTACAGAACCAGAGTTCGAAACCTATCCAACTGCAGAGAGGTGTAAGACAAGGGTGACGTTACATGCCCGAAACTCTTCACCGCTGCATTGGAAAACGTTTTCATGCTACTGGACTGGAAAGGATACGGTATTAACATCAATGGCGAGTACATCACTCACCTTCGATTTGCCGACGATATAGTCCTTATGGCAGAATCGCTGGAGGACCTTAGCACTATGCTCATGTGTTTTGTAGCATACCTTGGGAGATGTCTATTTTCAGCAGTGGACATGTGAAGGGTTGTAATGATGATGATGATGATCCATCCATCCATTACAGCATGTAAAAGCATATCTACTGCTGAACATAGGCCTCCCTAATAGATTTCTTCATAGGAGGGATTTTGCTATAGTTGCCAAACTGTGGTTGCCAACACGCAGTTTTTTTTATAATTTTGAGTTGTTGTCAGGATCACGCTTCTGCCCGTCTCCTGCTTTGTTTCCTTTACATTGATGATGATTTTTATGAGTAAAGCCGATAATGTTTGTTTCTAAATTGAGTTTCATATTAGAGGTAGAGAGAGAGAGACAGATTAGATATAATGGTAGGAAATAAAAAAATCTTCAAACAATGCATGATTTTATTCCGATCATTAATTAAATACACAATTGTAATTAATAAGTCACAGTGATAAATGTACTGTAAGATAGTAAAATTAAGAAATATAACATCGTAACTAAAGGTTAGTTTTAGATTAATCCTCAAATTAAAATTGTGTATCAATCGATCGACAAACATTCACCGATGTATCTTAGAACTGAAACATCAGGAATTATTTTTACAATTTGTACCCAACCCAAAACTGAGAGGTATCAGATAAATAAAAATAGGTACTACTAGTGCTATAATTATGCTTTGTCAGTTAAAAGTAATGAGGACACAAACAAAAGTATTATAAATAAATATCTGTGTATTTCATATACGTTAGGCGTTCGTTCACAAATTCAATATTTTTATACAATATAAATTAGTCTTAACAAAATTCAAGTATTAGGTCAATTTTTATTGTAAGTAAACGTTTACGACGACACATTGAAATATATTAAGAATGTTAAAATTGTGAATTTACCACATAGAAGTATACATTTTAATGGTATTTACCAACAAATGTAAGCGACGATCTACGTCACCGGTAAAACAGGTGCTCAACACTCTGACTAGTTGCTTATTGCTATACGCAGCCACAATAAACATCTTATTACATAATTACGACATTTATTGTGATCTACAATTCATTTGTATAAAAATATGAATTCTGTAGAATTTATTAGTATTATCTAAAGGTAGCCTTACAATGTACTTATAATACAAGTGTCATATTGGCAGTAATCGTGATTATGGCAACGTGAATTTGAATTAAAAATATTTTTGGTCCAAATTTTTTTATAGTATCTACTAAGACTCACGTCCCGTTATTTTTTATAGTTCAAAGGAATACATACATCATATTAATACTGAAGTAACAAATTTTAAAATATTAATATTTTTTAAAACTAAGCGGAGACTATGTTAAAACTAAGTCACTTATATAATATGGCAGTAAGTGGTAATCGCAGAGCGTTTCTCTCATGTACCTGCGAGACTCGCACGTCACCACTGGATCTTATTCGAGGACTACGTGTAAGTGAATATGTCTACTCGATGGGTAATACGTAAATTATCATTGCAAGATAAAAATACACACGATGGCTTCCAAATCACTCACACCAATAAATTTTTCATTTTTCAATTGTCCAAACGTTCCACTTTAATGTTCAATTTTGATATTCGTTCAACACTACTCTTTTACACTCTCGTTCTTCGTTAAAGCTGGTATTCCGTTGCTAGCAACATCAAGTGTGCTTTATCTTCAATCATTTCTTGTAACCTTCTCCAGTTACATTTACTTCAATTGTATTTTCTTTTATCTGAACTTTTGAAAATTCTTTCGTTCTATTAAATACGTATGAAGTTAGATCATCTTCCCGATGAATTTTATTTTCCATTTTATTGTTATACTTCTTTCGTTTTAGCACGCCGGAACGTCCGCGCATTTAATAATGCTTATAGGCTTAATGGCCATGTCGCATTCGGAATCTTGTATAACGTTATTCGTTAACTTGTTCACACAATAAACACTTCGTTGTTTCGTTGCTTCTTCGCCCTGTGAAAAAATCATATTTAGGTTAGATACTATTCAATAGATATTTTGTATTAATTAATTATTCGTCTCGATTTGTTTTTTTAGTCTCGATACAGCGCAATAATGGCTGCAGTATTAATGGGTTGACTAGACTGAACAAGGACTGCACTTTTGCAAAATAGTAGTAAAAAATATCACTAAAATGCTACTGTTTCGTGTGGTGTATGATTAGAACCGGAGATATTTCAACTAGAGATCTAAAGGCTAAAATACATTTCATCTTAGTCCCAAGGGTATCTACAATTTCATTCATAATCGAATACAGATATAGTTGTCTATGTATATATATCTTATTGACTTATTGTATAAAAAGAGATATTGTAAAAATGGTGCAATAAATTGTTCATATGTCACTAGGGAATTCATTCACTGTTGCGGTATATATTCGAAAATTATATCACCTACGAATAATAGGCAATACAAATTTTATAATACTATTGCTGTAAACTGAGCATTGAGACAAGTAATCGCACCATGTCGATTCGTTTTCTTTTTTGTATCTCATTGAGGCCAATGTCAAAGGGTTGACAACGCATATGTGTTTTGATTCTTAATCGAGAGAAGATAATTTGCCAATGTACTATATTACTTATCATTAGGTGGAGTGTGTGCTCGTTTGTTACCTTTACTGCTATAAAAACTTAAATAACTAAATATTAAGTACATGTTTAAATTTTATGACTTCTTCATTTTAATGATCTATCGGAGGTTATGGGACCTTTCTAGCATTTACCATATAGTTCGCCGCTACACGGCGTAAAAGAGTACCTATTTCAATTAAATATTTCATTTCAATAAAAATAGTAAACGTTCGTGAAGTTATATACGTGGTAGAGCCACGCTGCAGCTATACTATAATTAGTAATTTATTCCCCTTGTTATATATTCGAGTTGCAATGATGATGATGATGATGAATGAAGAGATCATTGCTTCACAATGGTTGCAAATAAGTTATTATGCACTTAAGTTATATATTTTGATGGTTCCGTGAAGCAGTAGCTTAGCAATGAGTTGCTGCGCTGGGGGCCGTGGGTTCGAATACAAATAAATGTTCCAGTTCTGGATGTTTGTCCTTGTGAAATTTATGTTTGTAAACCGCTTCCACGATACAGGAGATAGTCCTAGTGTGGGGGTAATGTTCTTAAAACAAAATAAAAATAAGTATAACATTTTCGGTTTGGCGGGAGACCAGACCTTTGCTATCTGACTGTCCGTTACAAGCTGGCTTTTTAAAGTTCAGATAAGTGGTATACTATTACTATTGTTATTAGTGGTATTACTTCATCGGGGAAGTATTCAAGGAATGTGAGATTTTACAAATTTTAGCGTTGATTGGTTTTTAGTTAGTTGATTGGTTTTTAATATAAAATTTGACAGAATGACGTGGGAAATCCACTAGCAATACCGAGTTAGAAAAGTCTATTTTAAAAATCATTAAAGACCGTAGCAGCAGTGTAAGAAATATCCATTACCCCACATCGCCCCCCGTGTCGTAAAAGATGACACAGGGAAACTGAAATAGGGCAGCAGCATCATCCTGATACCAACCGAAAATAATTGCCTCATTTTTTTGCTATAGTAGCCACGCTTGGCAGGCATAATAACAACCGCAATTTTTTCTGTGTGCGGGAGGCCTATGTTCAGCAGTGGAGTAGAAAGGCGGTAATAGATTATGATTTAAGTGTACGTACGGGCATGTGGCAAGGCGTGGAGCAGGGGTTCCAGGCGCCGACCCACCAGTGCGTGGGCGCGGACGCGGGCTCGCACGCCGCACTGCTGCACTGCTGCATGAGCGCCTCGTGCCGCGGCGGCTCGATCTGGTAGCACTGCGACTGCTCCCCCACGCCTGCACCAACATTAAAGTGCCATTGTACGCTACAAGTGTGTATTAATGTTTAAAACTTACTTTTCGCGAGGTAATATGACGTGGGACAGAACGCCGCATAATATACCATATTATGACGATTTGTTGCAGTTACCAGTCTTACACAACGCCGTGGCGGTGGAAGCCACAGTAAAAATATATACTTAAAATAGTTACTCAACTCCCATACTAACCTATGAGCACCATAGACAGAGAAACCTATAGACTAATGATTAGCGTGGCCTTGAGTGAGAAAGGATGATAACGTAGTTTTAGGTTATACAATAATCTTTATGACTTAAACATATTTAGATAAAAATTTTAATTGTTCTAGGAACTGAACTGAACAAGACTCACCAATCTTTCAAGCACACAAAACACTTTTTTCTCACTTAAACCAACTTGTAAACTCCTTAGATCGCTACGAACTGTCAAAATTGTTTAGCAAAGTGTAGTATGCTAAACGAAAAAACTGGCTCGGAGAAAGGGACAAAGAATCACACCGCTCTGTCTCATTTTTATGCAAGACGTACGCATAAATCTATCTTTTTCGTGTGCGGATACGAAAGAAGGCGTCAATTTGTCTATAGGTTTCTCTGTCTACGATATAAAATCATTGACCCGTCACCCACCTACGGTAGTTTTCCGTACGGAATTTTGCGGGTAAAACGGGATTCCGTATGTGTGTGGCCGACCCGTTCGTTCCGTTTCAGAATTTCGAAACGGAATTCCGTATATAGTATGAGGCGGGTCTAAGCGAGCTTCGCAATGCAGTCAGCCGCGGGTATCGCCCTATAATTTTATGTGTATATTATATGAGTCAGTTTTGCGTTTACTTGTGTATATATTGTATAGTTTGTACATTGTAAAGCTACGGTGCAGCCATATTATGGTTGTAGCATGAATGGGTCGGCTCGACCCAGGTACAACCATAATGTTACAGAATACCGGCGTATAACTCAAATAAAAAGAAAATTAAAACCCCCAAAACGAAAAAAGACCGATGAAACACTCGATTAAGACACCTTTCAAACAGAAAAAACGGCCTATCTGTTTAGGAACTTTGATGCCACAGATAGAAACACATCACACAGATATACAGATACACACTATAAACTTATAACAGCCCTCTGTTTTCATCGAAGGTTAAAAATAGCAGCATAATGCTGCTGTTTCGTATGATAAGTAAAGAACTAGAGACCCATTTTACTGAAGAAAAGGCATTCCATCTTAGCCTCAGGGGTGACAAAGCATCTGCAGTTTGATTCTTTATCGAGGATAAATGTAGATGTCCAATAGGCCACAGCATCCACTTACCATCAGGTGGACTGTGTAAAAAAGAGGGCGACATTTGTTTCTTATAATACGAAATTTGGTGAAAAAAGTGGCCACCACTATAAACGTGTTGTATTCAATCACGTATCCGTTAATAGAAATGAAAAAGTGACCGTCATTTTGAAATTTTTACTTATTTGCCTGATTGCTTTACAATATTGTAAATGAGAATCTGTTTCGCCTTCGATCACGTATCCGTTATCAGAAACGAAAAGTGGTCGCCATTTCGAAAAATTTTCTGGACGGATTATGTACTTCCTTTTAAAATCGTTCTTTTGGAGTCCACATGGTCTATGGATTACAATGGATATGAATTCGGAGATAGATAGAGGTGTCTGTGTACCATAGCATCCGTTTACCGTAAAGTAGTCTGTGTGCTTATTCGTCACCCTTGCTTGTATGTAAAATAAAGTAAGGAACGTTTCATAATATATTTTGTATCGATTCATATCGATTTTCTACAGTTTTACATAGGGATGGCGATTCTTTCTGGAAAAGAGATTTTTAAATCGATTCAAATCGAAATTTTATGAATCGATTCACAAAAAAATGAAGGCCTAAGAGATCGATTTCTCAAAAATCGATTTTTTCTATTTGTTTTCAGAGTTTAAACTTACAATATCAAAAGATACAACAAAGTACAGATTACAAACGTAACTTATTTTTTATTTCTTTAATCTATTAAGAAGATACGAAAGAAACTGAGCAGGTAGCTGTTTTGCGAGTTCTTGAATAGAAAAACTGTGATTCTTAACGAGTTTGGGTACGTTCAGCTATGTGTGAATAATTTTATACTTCTAATAAAAACAGAAAAATAATCTCGGAAAAATGGATTCAAAGGATCGATTCAGTACTATATATCGATGTAAAAATCGATCTTTTTGGCACAAGAAATCGATTATTCGATTAATCGATCTCAGATCGCCATGCCTGGTATTAAATAGCGGTTACTTACGGTTGTGTTCGTCGACGCATTCGTAGTAGCGGCGCATGTAGCCATCGCCGCAGGTAACCGAGCAGGCCGACCATTCCGACATTCGGTAGGAGAATCGCCGCCGCAACTGTTGCTTGTCCACCGTGTACTGGTATGTCACGCCAGGGTTGCGATGCTTACCTCCAAAGATCCGTTGCTGTTACATTAATATATATCTCTTATTAATATACAACATGTAACAAAAACCCTGTGGTTCCCGTTAACTGCGTTATCAGAATCAGTATTCAAGCGTATAGCAATAATTTTTTTCAAAAAAAACTAATTAAAAAATTAATTATAAAGAAAAAAAATTAATTTGCAAATTGTATGTAGTTTTATTTTCTCTAACACACATGAGTATCGGTAATGCGGGGTTGTTGACAATCCTCTGACTCCTCGGCCAATGCAGAGATAATAAAACCATGTATAATTTGCAAATTATTTTTTTTTCATTACAATTATTTTTTTTAAAATGTGTTTTTCGAAAAAAATATTTCTATACGCTAGGATACTGATTCTGATAACACACTTAACGGGAACTATAGGGTTTTTGTTACATGTTGAATATCATAATACGTGTGTCGCTTTGGGGCAGAATAAGAGACAGTTATTAGCATATCCCATTTCCTAGGGTTTGTTATCGTGTAGTGGCGGTGTAAGAATATCAACTAACTTATGTCACTCAATGGGTGTCGTAAGAGGTGTCAGGGCGAAACAAATCAGGAGATGGGCAGCAGCGTCTCTCTAATAACGACTAAAAATAAAATAAAATTTGTGATTGCCAACCCGCTTGCCAAGGGTGTTAACTTGTGAGGCAATCTATGTGGGAGGCCTTTTCGTCCGTTCAGCTTTGTTCGTTGGACTTTAACCTCTCAAACGCCAAGCGTCCAAATTTGACCGCTTCGATGTTCCGTCAAAATTCAAGAGGTCAAATTTGACCGCACCCACCCACAGCACTTTAACCCATAAATACTTATGTTTAGATACTACTTTTCTATGAAGAAGTTTGGCATTATAGAATCAATATGAAATTTTCTATCCTCTAGTAGAATAAAGAAACAGTTAGTCTATGGATATTAATTTATATTCTACGTTCATTACGTACGCCATTTTCATTTGGATGTTGTTGTGTTGATTTTTGTATTTTTCTAGTGTATTATTGGTGTTTTACTTGTAAAAGTTTTTGTGTGAATATAATTTATCTTTTTACGTAAATAATTTCGAGTAATATATAGAAATAATTGTGATTTTCACGCTGCCGACATCCGCTTGGTATTTTTTTTTGTTATCAAAATACAATAAAATCTTTTTGTAATGAAGTAAAACCTGACTTTTGTTTAGACCACAGGATAGAGAATTTTGTATAGATTTTATAATGCCAAACTTCTTCATAGAAAAGTAGTCTCTAAATATAAGTTTTAATGGTTTTAAGTGCTGTGGGTGGGTGCGGTCGCATGCGACCGCTCGGGATTTGCCAGGCGCATGCGACTGCATGGGAATTTTATGGGGATTGAAGGGTTAATAGGCTGTAACGGTAACGATAAGCCAGGACATCTTGTAAAATGCCCAAATCGGCGACGGTAAGCAACGTTAAAATACGCCTGGTACATACTGTGACTTGAACACCCACTTTACTTTGCGATAGTCCAGCCGTGTATTTATTTAGAAGCCAATGCGAAATATTATTATTCTGACCGCATAGTCTACTTGCGAAAGACAAAGAACCTTATTACTATGGCATGAGTTCTAAGTTTGATCGCAGATTGAGTGAACATTTTTAATGATTACATAAATTACTGGTTTTCTGGTCTAGATCATATGTGATTGTTTTCGGGTCTCTGATACATCGGACATAGGTAAGTTAGACATAGGTGAGTGCCTTTTTGTACACTATAATAATAATGTCCAGACCGAATTGCGGACCAGGGCCAGCCTCAACGCAGACTTGCCATCGGCACAGGGCAGGATTATATTGCCCAAGTGTATACGCAAGCACAGGTGCTCTCTCTATTCCTTTACTCTCATGGTCCGATTGGACGGTAAACCGACACAATCGGATAGAGATCAGGTGCAGGACCAACGGCTTTACGTGCTTTCCGAAGCACGGGGGTGAGACACCAACTTCTTGATTCTGGGCAACTACTGAGAATTTCTTAAAAAAAATAATTTATATAACACTCAACTGATAGGCTTAAGCAGTATAATACATACTCTTTCTCCATAAAAAGTTTCACGCTGTAGAACCTTCTTCTCGTCTTTATCAGCTCATAAAAGTTTACTGCAAAACTGCAATAGGCCTCTACTCCATTTTGGGAAGGATTTGCATTTTGGGAAGGATTCGTCACGCTTGGCGAGGGATTAATGATCACAGTACTGGATGTTTCAGTCTGGTTATGATACGTTTAGCGTTAACGAGATGATTATAACGCCATCTGTCGAAAGCAATAACAACTTTTTAACATATCCGTAGTCGCTTCACACCACACCTATAGGGTGATTTATTTGTTTATTTACTTTTACGTATGTGATAGATTCTCTTATGCCGCCATACATCTAACCGGTTAAGAGGACATAATCACACATCTGTGCATTGTTTGTTGACAGGTGAAAAGAGAATTTCAAAAATAATTTCACTTACAAAAACTTTTATATCTTCGGCAAGAGGTCCACTAATTCGTACTTTTTCCCAGTCCCGATCTCTCTCGTAGATCGCTGGAGCTCCTGCCACGAAGTACTCCGACACAGTAGCGTTTCTGTTGTCATTTTAAGAGATATTTTAGATTCAGTAGTTCTTACTTGATAGTTCTAATTAATCACAGTATATTATATAAACTAATTATAAAGATAAAAAGACTTGTTTTTTAGCTAAAATATTTATACGAATCGCTATTTAAATAAAATTGAAGATTTAAAACTTTTAGAATAGAACTTACCGAGCTCCGGTAAGATACATTCTTCTTGATTTAGCGCTCCTTATGGAAATGTAGTTTCCGGGGCTAACTTTCTCTTGAATCTTAACGTTTCTCGAACCGGCTGGAATTACTGCAACCTGTTTAATATCGTTATTTTCACGCTAGTTATCTCAATTAGTACAAATTAAAATAAACTAAATAACCAATAAAATGAATAGGTGCCAAATGAGTGGGTGTAGATCTCGCACTTTTACTAACAATACCGCTGTGACTGTTGCAACACTGAGGAACACGACCGATCATTATGCTATTGTGCTATAAAAGTAAAGTAAAGTTACAGCCTATATACATCCCACCGCTGGGCACAGGCATCCCTTCATTTCTGAGAGGGTTTTTTTAGGGCAACGAAGTGTCCGCCGTGCTGCCCCAATGCGTGTTGGCGAACTTCCATGTCTTCGAAACATTTTTTTTTCCTATTCCTCAGACATGCAGATTTCCCCACGATGTTTTCCTTTACCGCCTAGCACGTGGTAAATAAACACTTAAAATTACAATTAACAATTTCATTGGTGCCGGCGGGGATCGAACCCGGGTTATTCGCGATCTGTTATATTAACAGCGAGCGTTAAACATATCTGAGCCACCACGGCTCCACATTTATTTATGCTATACTTTTTGCAATCCAATGATTTCATATATTTTTTTGTTTGTTGTTTTAATTTCTTTGTACGTTGTGAATTCATTCGGCATTCATTCATAATAAATAAATTTAACTGGAATCACTCACCTCACTTAAGCCAGACTGCCTTGTGGTATCTTTATTGTAGATGCCGAGCACAGTCTTGCACGCAGACCCGTTACCGCCACACACGCCGCACGCGTCTTCCTCCAAATCAGAGTCCACAATCCAGTCACAGCCAACCTTATAGCACACACCTGCAGATAACAGATATCACATCAATGTATTATTAATGATGTCGTACCTATCTTAGATCGAAAGAATAACTATCCTAATGCGAAATGAATATAAAGATAAGAAATGGATTTCTGCGTGAGATTTCATCTGGATAGGACGTATGACCTATAACCGTGTAGTGGCGGTGTAAGAATATCCATTACCTCATATTGTCCCGAGGCTGACACGAGGGTGTCGTGTCGAGGCGACAAAATGCGTTACAAAATCGTAAAATGAAACTGTGCTTCATTGTTATAAGAAAGGTACAGGAAGTTAATGCAGCATTATACATAAATTAACATACAATATAAGCTTTTTGGTTTTGTTGCGATATTGTCCACGTATTTTATATCTTCTCGTACAATTTTGTAACTTTTACTACTCTTTTACAACTAAGGAATGCTTGTTAAAATTATAGTTTAAGAATACGGAATACGTTGCTTGTAGAATTTTAATTGAAAAATCATGTTGTGTGATGTTAATTGTGATATACTATAATTTAAAAAGGATAAGATTGAAGGTGGTATTGCTTGCAAAACCAGTTGACAATCCCAAAAAATATAATAAACTTTATCTATTAGCAACGATTTAAGGTGTAACGATCTCACCTGATATGCACATGTCTCTGGCGCCCAGGTTTTGCTTGCACGGCGTCCCGTCAGCCACAAATCCACCCAGCATCTCCACATCGTTTCGGTTCCGAGGAATGCATTGTAGTTCACATGGTTTATCTATAAATATCAATTTATAGATTTAGAATCACGAACTAATACAAACGACTTAGAATCTATTAGAATTTATTAAATATTAAGAAGTATATAGCGCTGCCATAGAACAGTTTTATTGCGGAGCTTGTACGCATACGTAATATTTTATCATCGGTTAATTGTTAAACTCAGAATAATACTTTAATTTGGGTGACCAACGAGCACACAGTCTCACGGTAAGTAGTAGCTGTGGCCCATGGACGCTTGAGGACTAAGATTGAATGCCTCATTTCCAGTAATAAGGATCTCCGGTTCTCTACACTACGAAACATGGCAGTATTAAGCTGCTATTTTACGCAGTTATTTTGTGAGAGCGTTGTCCTTCCTGGGTCGAGCTGACCCATTCGTGATACAACCATAATATAGCTGCAGTGTGGCTCTACCTGTATAAAATATATAACAATGTCAAAGGTAATCTCAAGACAGTTACGTAGGTATCTTATCTTTAGTATGCTCATATTTAACAGTGTTGTTTTATCTTTAACTATTGTCGCACCGTGGGTGTTATAAACATAAGGGGCAACAATATTTTAAAAAATTGTGCCAAGTGTGGCAGTCATAGTAAAACCCCTTTTATAAGACAATCTATGGAGGAGTCCTATGTTCAGCAGTAGAAATGTATAGGCTTTTTTATAGGATAAGAGTGACAGGCTGGCAGGCAGGTAATGGATAATTTAATATTGTTGTGTTTTCTTTTTACAAACATTTTGATAAGTGTATAACATAAATTGCTCTCAGATGTATAAGTTAATGATTCGTATATTTTGTGCTAGCTTGCTTTACAGATGTTGTCCGGTAGGTGGTACAATGAGTTTTACTTCGGACTTTTTACAGTGTTTATATAAAATTTATTAATAACTTGCCCATAGCGACACCTATCGGTACTGGATTTTGTGATTTTTTTAACTAACATATATTCTAAATACGAGTCATCCTGGTTCACATTGACTACATCGTTGCCTGTCTAATTCTAGCACTATCAATCATTGTGACAACAAAATAATATGACCTCAATCCGTCAATTCGTTCAGAAGCTACACGATCACTAACAGACACTTATTTCATTATGAAGAGCGGAGCTGGTTACACTAAGAAATTTAATATAACATTCTACATCAACATATATATTATACAAACTGTTACTCAAATACTCAAACACTTGTTAAGTTGTTGTCGTTAAGTGTCGTGCTGTCTCTTTTATTTTAAGGCAAAGTGACTGTGACATCACGAGACTTAACGACATCTTAAAATTGAGTAGCGTTTGAGTATTTGGCCATGTGTGTGTATTGTTTTTGTTCTGAAATATAATATATAAATTTATGAACCTTGATCGAAGTAAGGTATCCACTCTGTGATGGTTTCATTGTTGTACGTCATGTTGTTGTACTTAGAACACTGCACCTCTCTGAACGTTGGCTCGTTGATCGGACACGGATCTGTGTTACAAACTTTGTACCTGCAATATAATAATATATTAATTCTTACTAGCTGGCCACTGCACCAATAAAAAATCCTTAAATTAGCAATACAAAAATATTGAGGGTTACTTATATACTCTTAAGTTGGACGAAATTGCACATAGTGTGCAAAATTTCATTGAAATCAGTTCAGTACCTGGTTTAGGAGTTCTTCGTGGGCATACAATGTGACACGTAATCTCTATATAGTATAAAACAAAGTTGTTTTACGGTTAGATCTTTTAAACTGCGCAACGGATTTTGATGCGGTTTCATCAATAGACAGAATGATTCAAGAGGAAGGGTTATATGTAAGGTACATGAATGTAATATGGTCATCTTAAGCTTTGCCGCCCTATAAAACCAAAACAAAACAAAGGCAGAGACAAAAACATAAAGTCGTATACTCTATCTAATAAACTAAGAAGAAAAAAAAACAGCAAACAGGATTCGGAAATAATTAGGAAGATTCCGAAAAATCTACATAAAAAAACTAAATACACTACACCGTACTGAAATTGACTAAAATATTTACTATAGTGTCTACTGTCAAAATGGCATCGATAAAGCATCGCCCTTTTGACCCTTTACTATTGACCGATAAAGAGTTATCGTATCACAAAACCATCTATGCAAACAAGGCTGTAGTTTTTGAGTTACAAGAAAGTGACCATATTAACCGGATGACCATATTACTCTCACGTACTATATAATACATGCACATGTTATCAAGATCCAAAAACCACCCGTGCGAAGCCGGAGCGTATCGCCAGTTTGTATATACAGTCAAACCTGGATAACCGAGAGTTCAAGGGAGCACAATCTCATTCTCATTTATAGAGGTTTCTCGCTAACCCGAGTTTCTCGCTTATGCAGGTACATGGGTAGCGTTTCTCTCTTATAGAGGTACGCAGCAATAACAAGTCACAGCAAGTACGAATGTAATAAACATGTAATATGATAAAATTAGGTGAATAATATGCACAACATATGTATATTATGTACATATATATTTTTAATAGTGTGTATATGTTACGTTCATTAGATTTCGACATATAAGTACTTTATAAGGGTAGGTATCAAGATGCTTACGAAAACAAAACAAAAATTCGTGCACTATGTAATTTTATTTTATTTAGTACTTTTTTACACTTAATAAACCGGCCACGCTCAGTGTAGGGTTCCGTAGTTTCCCGTCCGTCACAATAAGTGTTCCCACTTATGAGTTTGTACAAAAACTGTTGTTTCCATCAAAGTTAAAAATGATTTTCCTAGAAAGTCCTTATAAAGTTCTACTTTACAGATTTTTTTCATATTTTGTAAACTTATGGTTTAAAAGTTAGAGGGGGGGGGGGACACATTGTTTTTTACTTTTGGAGCGATTATTTCCGAAATTATTGACATTATCAAAAATGATTTTAGTAAACCCCTATTCATTTTTAAATACCTTTCCAACAATATATCACACGAGAGGGTTGAAATTAAAAAAAATCACTTCCCACTTTACATATAGGGGGGCTACCCTAATAAACATTTTTTTCCAATTTTTTCACTTTGTCGGCGTGATCGATACACATATTGGTACCAAATTTCAGCTTTCTAGTGCTAACGGTCACAGAGATTAAGCGAGGATGGACAGACGGACAGACAGATATGGCGAAATTATAAGGGTTCCTAGTTGACTACGGAACCCTAAAAATCCGTCAATTTAGTCAAGAACAGAACTTTCCTTCGCAATTGATTAACTACAAACGGAGTAAGTCCGACAAACAGGACGGTACACAGGCACACGTGTCCATTCGAAAAGAATGCGATAAAATAACAACGTTATTAAGTTCCACGAGCCAGAATAGGTACAATATTGACGAGAAAACAACACAAAAACAATGGCAGGAAGTTCCACGAAATTTAAGAATGAGTCATAAAATAGCAGATGTTAAATTTGTAATTTGTTTTGTCATTTGTTACTGTATGTGTGTATCTTTTATGTATGTATGTATTTTTATTGTACCTATAGTACCTAAATAATATTGTACCTAAATAATATAAATAAATAAAGCTCAACTGTAGCTTATAGAGGTATAGATAAATAGCAGTCTCACTTACGGAGGTCCATGAGGGAAAAACGATTCTCTCTTACAGAGGATTCTGCTTCTCGCTAATAGAGGTTTTGGGAGTGTAAAATGATGGGTTCTGGCTATTACTCTCACTTATAGAGTTTTCTCACTTATCCAGTTCTCACTTACCCAGGTTTGACTGTATAAAGATTTATGATCAGCCAACGTAATAGGTTGTCTAGATAGCAACGTAATCTTCGATAAATGATATGCATAGGGCTCCTGTTCTGAGAGTATGAGCATGGTAAATCAGTAATTAAAATGTTAATTGATAATTTCATTGGCGCCGGCGGGATCATACACGGGTTCTACTTTAAGCAAATAAAGCTAATATTAGAATTAAGTACAACCTGTAATATCTTTTATACTTCAAACGTGTTCCGGTTTGGCTTGGGTGTACTGTTGCATTACGGAAAATATAGGTTTATAAATAAAGGTTGGTTATTACTTTTACCCAGATAGACTCGATACTGAGCCGCACCACTAGCATGTCGCCCATACATATATCCGTGTCCAGCTGGGGAATGTGATACCAGTAACAGTCTTAAAGTTGAAACTGGTAGCTGCACCCAACAGTTTGAGCATCACTGACCGACTCCTGTCGCCGATGCAGTAGGCGCCGTTGTTGAGCGGCTCGGGCTTGTTGCACTCGCGCGACTGCGTGGAAACGCCGGCGCCGCACGTGCGCGAGCACTCGCTCCACTCGCTCCACTCGCCCCAGCCGCCGTCTCTTGGCTCCGGGGACGGACTGCGCGGCACGCATGTCTGGTTCTGGCACCACTGCGATCGAACGAATCTTATTTTCATAACAGACTTCAAAAAAGGAGGTTGTTAATTCGACTGGGATTCTAGATGTATTTTTGTAATAACGCAAACAAAGTTATTTGAGTCATTGAGTTATTACTACTACGTATAAAGAAGACAACGCCTTGTATAATTTTGCGCCACGCTTTGCGGTACACTGTACCGCAACTGTGCTCCTGTTTTTTAAAGACTGCAGTAAATACTCCAGAACATCAAAAAAGGTGATGGTATTTTTAAACTCTTTGATTTAAAGTTTTTCAGTTGTTACAATGTTAAGAATCGAATGTAAAATCTACGAGAGCGACTTATTGTACACTACGTTGAACAATACGCGTAAGCGCCATTAAATTCCTGGCACTAAAGTTGTTCAAAACGACTATAAATCAATAGCACGCTACAGACTATAAACTATAAATTTCTAGCGCGCTATTAAATACGCTATGTTATAGCGCGCTATTTATAAGAAAGCGTGTAGGAGGCCGGCAAGCGCGTTAAGTTTAGCAGCACGCTATATCTCGAAGCACGCTACGTTACGTGTCGTTCATTGGATAGACAGCGCGCTATATAAGAACATTATTTCGTAATAAGTCGCATTTTAGATTAAAATAAAATAAAGTGGTAAAGAGAAATCAATGAACGCTTTTTCATACTTTTCAGGCTTACGAGTTATTATAACCCTAAAAATAATTTTAAGGCATGTGTGTTTTAAAACAAAATAAAATTAATCATTTTTCATTATAATTGATGTAAACGTTATTTTAACCTTAATATATTTTATAAATCAATTTAAGGTGTATTTAAAAGTTTATTGGTTGTATATACAAAAATCAACTATTTACAAACACTATTATATACACTTTTGTATCTATATTTCATTTACATTTAAAATTTTAGTTAGGCTTCTTTTGTAGCAGACAACTGTGTCCTTCGATCACTTATAAATATACAGTATACTCTAACTAAACAACGTCTAACACTAAATTAGTTCGCTCGCGATGAATAGCGTGCTGCTAGATTAAATTTGCGTCATACGTCTACTCCCAACAGCGCTGCTGCTAAAACTCATTGCCACTTGATGTGAATAGAGCCAAAGCGTCATAGCGTCATAGCGCCATGGCGACTACTTACAGAGCACGCGCTATGCGTTATGGAGGGATAGCGCGCTATAATATGGCGCTATGCGCTATATTAACTACCATTACCTGGCACTAAGACCTTTTTGTTGCGAGAAAACTGATCCCTAATGCAAACTAGCGCTGCATGTTTTAATAGTTTGGTTAGACGACGTAACTATTATTTTAGCGCTGCAGCCAACTTTAGTTCAAACTCTTACCAAAATGAAGCAAACTTTAGGTTCGGGGTGTCTGTTCTATTATACGCTAGTAATATTTGTATTATGTAGTTCGATGTTGAGAGTAAGACTAAAGAGTAAAATTATTCGAGGGTCGGTTACTCTGGTGTATACATGGTATTTAGTCGAATCAACCCTTAATATCATATTTTTATTATAAGGTTATATAACCGTGTAATAATAATATGGTAGTATTTAAAGTAATGTCCCTTCACGGTTCTTTGAACAATGTCTTCTAAAGAACTCATGTCTGTATAATCGTTCCCTTGATTTTAGAGCTTTGTAGAATATTAAGAGACGAGTACAGGAGACCCAACAGTATGACTTTGGATACTTGAGTGAGAGATAAAACTCTATTGTGGGATACTGCTTGCGAAGGCACTATGGCAGGCTTTCATCTCAGGGGTTCCTCGTTTAAAGCAGGGGCGGCATTAGAGGCAACTGGACATAAGTAGCTCAAATATGAATCTATAAGAAATGAGTACATATTTGTGCCATTTGCTGTAGAGACGGATCACGTGCGGTGAAGTTCCATAGTGATAAGTAACTTATACTAATATAATAACAACTATATAATAACATAACTTTAAACTAATGAAATTTAAAAAAAAATATAATTAATTAAAATACGCAAATGTTCGAATTGATTGTCGCTTCTGTTTCTACAGTCGGCTCAAAATTATCTATTAATGCCGAAGTTTTATAAGAGCTTTATTATTTAAATCCTAAAATGCGGAATATGTATAAGTACTTTGTTTATTTTTATTGCATTACACAATGAAATCAATTACAGTACTTATAAAACATGCACGCACAGACACGCACTTATAAACACAATTACATAGTATAATAACACTATTACAGTATTATACTTTGCAGTGAAGTCGTAAGAACCTTATTGTGTCTCGTGTGTGTCATAAGAGGCTATAGTACTCGTAAATGTCATAGAGATCCCATGACCTCCGTGACAGCGATATAACCTTCTTGCACATAAGTATAATGTTTTATGTAAAATATCTAGACCGACGACTGGTGTACTGTTAAAGTTGGACGATATCTGATATAACGATCGTTATTCCGCGACTCAAGCATGGCGATTGTGGCAAACTAAACTATAGGAAAAGCTGTTTTACACTAATTGACTGTTGAGCTGTTTATGAAGATGAAAAGTGTGAAAAATAAAATTAATTTAAAAGTTAAAAGTTATGAAAAAGCATTTTAGTAATAATACTACAGCCTTTTATAATTATTTTCAGGAGCAGTAACAAAGGCTTAGTTTATTTTTGTTTTAAAAATATAAGATCACCATTTATATTTTAGAAAGTGTTTATGTAGCTGTGGTAGCTCAGATGGTTAGCGCTCGCTGTAAATTTCACAGTACGCGAGCAAACCGGGTTCGATCCCCGCCGGCACCAATGAAATTGTTAATTGCAATTTTAAGTGCTGATTTACCACGTGCTCGGCGGTGAAGGATAACATCGTGAGGAAACCTGCATGTCTGAGTAATAAGAAAAA
The DNA here is from genome assembly GCA_907164705.1 of Parnassius apollo. Lineage (NCBI taxonomy): Eukaryota > Metazoa > Arthropoda > Insecta > Lepidoptera > Papilionidae > Parnassius > Parnassius apollo. Next base: position 11,862,101 of record CAJQZP010000178.1, read on the forward strand.
AATATTTCGAAGACACGTGAAGTTTGCCAACACGCATTGGGGCAGCGCGGCGTACAATTCCTTACCCTAAAACTCTCTCAGAAATGAACGGAGGCCACAGAAATCTAAATTTAGATTTTTGTGAGTGTTAGTATTTAAGGGTCCACAGTGTTTCAACTTTGCATCTTTCATTACCACGTTTTTATTAAGTAACTTTCTTGTTTGTCTGTCTGTCTGTCGTTTTGGTGAAATCTTGCAACTCAAACAACCGATGAGCTAGGTACTTAAAATTTTGAACATAGCCCGGAATCGGCTGACAATGTAGGTAGTGTAATGTAGTATAAAAAAGAAACGTGGTATATGAAACTTTTTTACAGCAAAAATCACTTGTTTTAAATTGTTAGTGTAGGGAATATATCGCGTCTTCTAAAAAATATAATATTTTTATTTTAAATATAGTATGGTCTTGAAAAGACAAGCGAAAACATGAGAAATGTGCTTATACTCCTCTAAGATGCGATGTTTATAATACTGTCACCAATCTGCCCGCCAAATGTGGCGGATACGCTGACCTTTTTACTTTTTTAGTCTTTACATCTTGTTAACAGTTTAAGTAGGCTAAATTAACGTGTTAGAGCCAAGTTGCAGTTATATTACAATGACAGGTGGTTGGCGGCATTAAGCTGCTATTTGACGCGGGTTTCTGTGTGTGGGGTCCTTCCTCGGTCAATCCAACAAATTCATGTGGTACCCATAATATGTTGCTACTTCTACTACGTAAGATATATATGATAATAATAATAAAGCCCTTTTATTTTCGAATTTTTACATAGTAGTATGCTTAAATTTAATGTAACAGCTTATAAAATGCTTTTAAATTCGGCGTGCCTTTTGGCATAGGCCTCCTCCAACAGTCTCCATTGGACTCTGTCACCATCTATCTTAGAACCATATATTATATCTTTACCAATATGGTCCTAAGGTCAGACGAATTTCTTTTTGGACGTCCCTGTCTTCTAGTGCCGTACCTTGAGTAATACAGAGAGACTTGCTTGCTCCAATTATTTATTTTGCAACGTAGCATGTGTCCTGTTCAACTCCATTTCTGATGGTCAATACGAACAAGTAGGTCGGCGACTTTGGTTTTATTTTTTTTTCAGTATTCTTAATTTTAGCTCTAAGTTTTACTTCTAACATACTTTTGTTCATGCTCCGTGACACCTTGCAAGTTTCTTTCGATGATTTTCGGTAAGGGACCATGTCTCGTGCATCCATATGTTATGCAGAGAAGAATTCAAGTGTTGAATTTAGAATACATTACATACATTTTAACGTGGGTGCTTATTTCTTTACTCGTCGTGATTTCTTTAAGCGATCAATATATTTTTCCAACCACAAAATATATATATCAAATTAAATTTTAGATGTTATTGCAGGAATATGATATTCCACAATGATATTACCATGTTCACACCGCAGGTTGTGCCTGGCGCAGCCGGTCGCAGCATAGTTTTGCAAGTGTTATTCACGAGGCACCAAAGGTGTTCGCACAGCTCGGTCGGCTTAGCACACACTACAGCTTCAGCTCCGAATTGCAGATGACATTGTGTGGCCGCATCGAAGGTTACACCTTTTTAAACAAATAAAAATAATATAAGTCAACTTACAAAGTTCAAAGTATGATATGTTTTGATCGTGTTCCCTGACTTTTAAAAAAAAAACATATCCAAAACTGTAATTGTTAAGTGCAGACGTATATATAAATGAATTTTTAAGGCACGAATCGTATTAACTAATTGCTTCATATTGTCTATTAAATTTTGGTCAGTTTTTATTCTACTGAATTGAATAATATTTATAACGTTTATCCTTAGTCTTCTAAAATACATGATCAAATGATAATAGCTACCAAAGCAATGGCGCTGCTCAATTAAAGGCTGTACTAATGCTACATATACCGTTGGGTAAATGTAACTCATTCTACTGTTCAGAGAACCTAGCAGCGATATCTGGAGAAGGGATGCACTGAGAGAAGCCCAGGTTATGGAAGAAAAAGATGTACTGAATCGAGACTGCACGACCGTATTTTACTGAGCTAATTACTAAGAAATCGAAAAGTTCGTAGGCACATAAAAACGCTTAAGGAAGTAAGGTGTACTAATTAGTATGTGACCAATTAGAAAACTTCACACTGGCAATATTATAGCCCGGCTTGAGGCCCTCAATAACTCAAAACTGTGCTTCGTGGACTCGATTTGCATCGAGCTGCATTTTATTCTCACACGAAGCCTGGCTTTCGATATTTGGTAAGGATCGCCACCAGCTAGTGATATGAATACCAGGAAAACAATTGTCCAGACGTGTCTGTAAAATAAATGGATTTCTATCGTGAGATCTACATACTGTTTGGGCAGCCTTCTGTTATAAAATTTAATGGAGTTGATCTTTGTTGAAAATGGTACACTAAATACATACCGGTACCTAATAGCGTTTCTAATTTCTCATGCATAACCCGATTGATTAGAGAGGTATCCATTTTTATAGATTATAATGCCTTGGCGCATCGTTCTATAGAATTTGCGTACTTATTAGTCAGGAGGTTGGGATTCACCGATTAAATTGGACAGCCGCAATTATCTTTCGAACTCTGAATTTGATCGAGCATATTGTGTGGAATATTCTTAAACAAAGAGTGGGATCAGTACAATCAGCTCCATAAAACGTCAGAGAAATTAAAAGGGTTCTAGCCACGTAGTAAGAAATTAATAGTAGAAATAAAATTTCCTTCGAGGAAGGTTGTTCGTCAACATTCAACGGAATCCAACAGCGAACTCTTCCCTTAATTAATTACCGTATCAATATTGAACATTTACTCAATATTCGGTCTTATATTGGGTTTTATAAATAGTCTCAATGTTGTGATTACTTTATATATTTACTCACCTGCTGGAACTTCTGGATACACGTACTCTTGTTGTGACGGTCTATCGCTGAGACATTCGCCTAAACCGGCGCTGTAATTTATTTACATATTTTAGCAATTTTAAGAGAAAAATTTGGGTTCAGAATTATGACTATATTTTTAGAGAAACTTGATTATAATGTGTAGCAGTGCTGTCATCAACAGTCAATAAATTGATTGTTATGATTATATATGTATAATTTACAGTTAGGTACATGACAAAATAAGGTGGGTGTACCATAGTAGGCCACTCTAACAAATAAACTGTTATTATTCGTTTATTTACTGGATAAATAAAATTAACAAATATTTAAATAATACTTTGTTTTATTACATAACATATAAACCACGTTTTTAAATTGTAGATTTAATCAATATTGATTGAACTTGAGTTTCATTGAACTCTTCCAAATGGCCTTGCTAGGAACAAGGCGTCTTAGGCCATTATAATAAATCAAAACACTAAAGTTTAATAAATAGCGATTAAATCTATAATAAAAAGAAGCGGTTTATATGTTACGTAATAAAACAAAGTATTACTTAAATATTTGTCAGTTTCATTTATCCAGTAAATAAACGAATAATAACTGTTTATTTGTTAAAGTGGCCTTACATGGTACACCTACCTTATTTTAACGTCGTCGATTCCCTAAATCAATGAAGCGAAGGACCATACTGCCATAGTAGTAGCGCGAGCGATTTTCAGTTCGATGGGTGTTTGTGTTAGTAGAAGGAATTTCATGTCATCACATGACAAGAAAACTACGACATTTTAATAATTGTCCTTCGAAGGAGCATGGCTTTCCATGCTCCACCCTTATTAGAAATATACAGCGTGTAGTGGTGGTGTAAAAATGTCTACTAACTCATATTACTCCGTGCGTGTTGTGATCGTATGAGGCGATAGAGAGAAATTGAAGCAGGTAATGCGCAGCATCATCATCCTGATAACATCTCAAAATAATTTAAAAAAAAACTGCGGTTGCCAACCTGCCTGCCAAGCGTGGTAAATCCCCTTATAAGCCTCCCCCATAGATTGCCCCTATGTTCAGTAGTAGACTTTCATAGGCTGTAATGAATGGATGGATAGATAATTCTAAATTAATAACGTATTACGTTTATATCACGTTTGGAACATGTAACAAGTATTGCTTTTTAATTACTTACTCAAGAAAATTGGTAACGTCACGCTTGCTGCACCGTGACCAAGCAACCTGGACTATGTCGGCCTCGAAAATGGGAGTCATTATGTGGAGTGTTGAACCCTCACGTCGATGACAACCAATTTTTTCCGTATCATGATACAGACCGAAGCTAAAAAAATAAGTGTAATAAAAATTCATTAATTTATTTCAACATTTACAACTATCTTTACAGGTTATCGTAATACAATGGAGTAACCATTCTATATACTATATTATATGGACTTATCTTTTTAAATTAGATACATAACAAATAATTTATAATGCTAGCTTTGTGAAATCACTCAGAGGACAACAAAAGAATTCTATTTCTCTGGCTATCAAATTCAGAGTGCAGTGAGCTAAATTAATTCTATTTGTAAAATTCACTGTAACTGAATATTTATAAAAATGTTGTATGTTGTCTTCTAAAATGAATTGGAAAATACGGATTTTATTGTCGTCGAGTGTAAGTTGGCGACCCCTATCAGATACTGTTCTTCGCAGATGATACAAGAAAGTGATAGATGAGTCGATGAATATCTACGAGTAGTTTAGGAACATGCTACTCGTATGTTGTGATCTATGTATGTATATCTGGTCTATGATCAGAAATGTACTTGTGATGATATGTCGTAATATTAGAAGTCTTATTAAATTTACATTACCAATATTAGTTACATATATATATATATATACTTAGTCTAAACTATCAGTTAGTAGCATCAAAACTCTCTTTCTTCATCCAAGGTTCCAATTGAAACGTTAAATTAAATCAGATTTAATAAATCCAGTTTATTTTTATATTTATTGTAGTTTTACTCTTACAATAACACTGAACGTTCATTCATACAAAATATAAGCAGCGAAATAAATAGAGAATACTTAATCTTAATTACTTTAGTAATGGCACTCATAATTATTTGTTATTATTTAGTAGAGACATCAACGTTGAATTTTAATAACATTTTATTTAAATTGGTCACAGGTCAATGCTTAAATAGTAATGAAGAAGGAACGTATTTACAAAACTGAATTCTGCCACATTTTATTATAGCATTAATTTATTGATTACAAACTATGTTGCGCTTAACTATGACGGAGAATCTGTGCATGTTAATTTGTAGTTTGAAAACGATGCTGTATGAGATCCTTTTGCCTGTCGTTTTTATCCTCTATTCAGGGTTCGAGGAACTTCGATACAAGTATACTTAGGTCTTATAGATTATGAGAGAGGGAAGGGAGGGGGGGGGGAGGTAGAAAATTGCTTGAAATGGTTTGTGTAAATATGTACACAAAGCCGCTGCGTCGCCCTTTTCTTTTCTAATTGACACAGTGCCGTGTGTATAGTTAATATCTGTTACATAATGTAGATTTCCGGATTTAGATCAATTTATATGTTAATATATCTCACAATGGTTTAGATATTTTTCTTTGATGTGAACATAATATGTGGAAAGCCGTAACTTATGAGTATGACATATCCTGCAAAGTGTGATTTTAACAGCAATTGTCTGACTGTATTTTTTATTAAACTTCCACTAAAAATATCAGTCAAACACGTGATATCCTAAATAATGGCGTCCTTTTACTTTTTCTTTCTGCGATTATGAGAGCTATATTAAAAAACAAACTTGTGTGGGCCGATAGCGCGGCGTCAATGCACCGAGTGCATTGTACTCGACGAATGATGCATTCATATGTCTACTACGAGTAAAAGAAGGTCATTGCCTGCATAGCGTTGTTTGCACGACTTACATAACATGTATTTATTTAGGATTGTTAGACTTGTCTAATATGCTTACTGCTATCATACTCATGTTGCGCGCAACAATATATAGGTATCATCTAAAAGTAAAACGAGCAGAAACATGTAAAATATTTTAAAAATATTTTATTGAACTGTCTCGGGCGTGTACTAAAAATCGGTGTTATACTTAGTTCCCGTTATGAGCTTTTATAAGATTTGTGTTGAGTAGACTCCATTTTAGTCCCAACATTATTATGTTTATTAATATTTATTTTTTGAACTAAACATATTATATTATTGTTATTATATTATTATTAAATATATTATGCAAAAGATTTGTTTTTAATTTAACGGATCTTATTGTAATCAGTTTCGTACGCTGTAATCGTTTGAGAAGGTTAATCGTTTTGTAAAACATACGATATTTTCATGTGTTATACCGAGTATCTCGAAGCAAAGTCCTTGTGGTAATCTCGGCTTGGAAACATGACTCACAGTCTTTACTATTGAAATGCTAGGCAACCGCTCCCAAATAAAACTCAGTACAGAATTACTCCCGAATCGTGCACAGTATACACACCCATCTAGTGCTATTATATGCAGAATATATGAGGGTAACAACAAAACAACAAAATCTTAGTGTTATATAATGCAGTTGTAACAACGTTCCTATTACATGTAAAAGTAAAACTTATTAAAAGCATTTGTGAGTGAGCTTTGACTTCTAAGACAATTACTCCAACACGAAAAGTCTGGAGTCGTCGACAAAAAGTATTGAGTCGTCGACGAATGTCTGGAATCGTTGACGAAACCAAACCTCCACCGGATCAACAACTAGAGAAACGGTTTTTCAATGTACTAAAAAGATAGCTGATAAAGATTTGGTACTTCGTTTGTTTACCTAGTTACAATTTCATCCTATATACGTACCACTGCTAGGTACAGGCCTTCTCTCATTTCTGAGAGGGTTTTAGGGCAAGGAAATGTTCGCCGCACTGCTCCAAGGCGAAGTTCCCTCAGGTTGGGGTTCCCCAGCCCGAATTTGAAGATATGTTCTTCGCAATATGTTATTTTTTCTTATTTCTCAGTCAAAAACCATTCATAAAATATAGTAATTAAAGTTATAAATCTGCAATATTATACAATAATATATCATCTCTCTGTCTTTCTAAAAACTTGCGGTTGCCAAACCGCTAGCTAAGCGTGGCAATTATGGCAAACATCTCCCCATCAGCAATGACACAAACAAATGGGCCCCAGTCCATGGCGGCCCCGCTATTCCTGGCTATGGAGGTGACCATGGTAACGGCGAGGCAGGTGGTGCTAAGAATCTCCGGTGGAGAATTGGTTGCCCACCAAGACGACTCGACCTGGCAACACATAACGCACGCACCCTGAGGACTGACGAAAAGACGAGAAGATCGGAGCTGGAAGGAGAGGTAGACAAGTTGCGTTGGCATAATATGGGATTATCCGATGTCCGAAAAGAGGGGGAGGACACGGTAATCCTCGAATCTAGCAACTTGTTCTATCACCGGGAGGGCGACTATCTGTCCCAAGGAGGTGTCGGATTTGTCGTTCACAAGTCACTCGTCAACAACTATGTAAAGATTGGGAGTTTTTCGACGAGAGCTTCGTACCCGATACTCAGAATCACCAAACGACTTTTGGTGATTCTGAGTATCATTCACTGAAGGTCTTACAGGCTTACGCACCAATCTCGGCACATCCCGATGCAGGTGGAGAAAATGTATGAGGAAATTTCTAGAGCCATGCATTCCTCCAAAACCCACTATACGGTGTTTTTTGATGAGAGAGTTCAACGCAAAACTGGACACAAGAGAAAGCGGTGAGCTGAAGGTAGGAAAATTTGGAATAGGGCAACAGAACCCCAGCACCGGACTGAGTTTATGGAGAAAGAGGGACTTTTTATGATGAACTCTTTCTTTCAGAAGCGGCCCCATAGGAAGTGGACCTCCTCAGTGACCTGGTCGGGCCCCAACGGTTCGACAAAAAACGAGATTGACTTCATTACGGCGACCAGACGCCAACTGTTCAGTCATGTCTCAGTGATCACTAGGGTGAAAACTGGCAGCGATCACCGAATGGTTAGATTAGGTTTGTTACAGAACCGAAATGTTAAGTTGGAGAGGTCTCGGCTTATAAAGTCAACGCTCCAACACCTCGTGCGCTGATCGAGGATCCCGAAAATTTTCAGCTCGAATTACAAAACCGTTTTCATGTATGTACTTAGAAAACTGCAGTAAATTTGACGATGTGAATGACAAATTCGTGGAAACTGTTCATGCGGTCGGAACTAAGTTCTTCTAGACCCGTCACAGAAGAACACAAAAACTCTCCGATCACACTCTTAATCTCATGGCTGTTAGACGGTAAATGAAGCTGCAATCTTCAGCAGATTTACCATTTTGCCATTGCAATTTTTTTTTCAGAGATTAGAATGGCTCTCCAGCACCTTAAAAAAGGCAACTCCCCGGGCCAGGATGGAATTTCAGCAGAGCTTCTAAAAGCAGGTCGGAAAACCGATACTTTAAGTCCTTCAGAAGCTCTTCAATTCCATTCTCCATGGTGGCACTACTACGGATGCGTGGAGTAGAAATGCGGTGGTCTTGTTCTTCAAGAAAGGCGACAATACTCTCTTGATGAACTAGAGACCGATCGCTTTTCTTAGCCACGTAACGTGCTGTTTTCGAGAATCATTACGAATCGTCTTGCACGCAGACTCGACGATTTCTACTCTCCCGAACAAGCCGGTTTCCCAAAAGGCTTTATTACGCTTTGGTAAATTGTTCAGAAGTCCGAAGAGTACAATCTGCCACTTTGTGTTGCGTATGTGAACTATAAGAAAGCCTTTGATTCCGTCGAAATTTGGGCGGTGCTGCAATACCTTCAGCGGTGCCAAGTGGACTGTCGGTATATCGAAGTGCTGAAGTATTTATACAGAAGGGATACGACGGCTATCCAAGAACAGAACCAGAGTACGAAATCTATCCAACTGCAGAGATGTGTAAGACAGGGTGACGTAGTATGCCCGAAACTCTTCACCGCTGCATTGGACGTTTCAAGCTACTGGACTGGAAAGGAAACGGTAGCGAGTAGATAATAATAAATAAAAATAACAGCTTTGATTTGCTAACGATATAGTTTTTACGGCAGAGTCGCTGGAGGACCTAAGCACTATGCTCAATGACCTTAATAGTGTCCTTAACGGTGTAGTTCTTAAGATGAACATGGACAAAACGAAAGTCATATGTAATATCCATGTCACACCTATGCCGGTGGTTATTGGGGGCACTAAGCTCGAAGTTGTTGATGAATATCTTTACCTGGGACAAGTAGTCCGACCAGGTAAGTCCAACTTCGACCGAGAGGTTAATTGACGAATTCAACTCGGCTGGGCAGCGTTCGGGAGATTGCGACACATCTTCTCGTCAGGCATATCTCAAAATCTCAAAACTAGATTGTTCATCCAGTGCGCGTTGCCAGTGATAATCTACGAATCTGAGACGTGGTCCTTCACTGCCGTCCTTATGAGGAAGCTCAAAGTCGCTCAGCGAGCTATAGAGAGGGCTATGATCGGAGTTTCTCTGCTTGAGTAACTTAGGAATGAGGATATCCGCATTAGAACCATAGTAATCGACATAGCCCAACGGATTAGTAAACTGAAGTGGCAATGGGCTGGCCACATAGCTCGAACAACCGGTAACCGATGGGGGAAAAAGGTACACGAGTGGCAGCCTCGTACCGGCAGGCGAAGTGCAGAGCGTCCCCCCACTAGATGGAGTGACGACCTGGTAAGACATGCATAAAGTCGATGGCTGCAGGTGACTCAGGACCATGCTTTGTGGCAATTTTTGGGGGATCCTATATTCGGCGGTAGACTTGTGGCGTGCTGGAATGATGATAATGATGATGATACCTATTTTATTATAATAGTTACACCACTGTAGGTAAACTCTGTAATGATTTTAAAAATAATATAGATATCATAAGATAAAGTATTATTAAAGGCAATTAACACGAAAGCTAATGAATAATTTATTGTAAATATTTATCGCAGTTAATAACATAGTTCGTCCGAGGCTATATAAATATGAAATAAAAAAATATTTTTATATCTTACATTATAAAATCAAGTTTAGTAAGTCAAAGATCGCAAACCAATTTAATGCTGACCACGTACGGTAACGATTTTATAATTTGATCTTATAACCAGCGGCCTTAACCAGTTCTACTAACATCTAATGCTATTGTAGCGATTTTTGATTGCATCAGCTGATACGTCCTTTACATTCACTAATATGGTTGCAATAATTTCACAACCAGCTGTAATACCATAAAATTGTTGAGTAAGTATGAAACAAAATGCAAATTAAAGGTAATAGTTTTATATAATAATAATAATCAAAAATAATAAGGGGAAATCAAGTGACGCTTACGAAAATTTATCTTAAGTTCATTGTCAAGGGTTCATTGAGGACTATCAGAGTCATCAAAAGCCAGAGACTATTTAGCACATAACGGGCGACTGTCAGGCTCTTGCTGGAACCGATTATACCTAGGGCTACCACATTGTGGCAAGAATTATCAACCAAGAGCTGACAGTAAAGCACGGTCTGTTAAAAGAGACAGAGCCCTACTTGAAATACAATCCGACTCCGATACTCGAGAACGATTAGGCCCAACTTTATTGTGACAGGTCGGTTTTATCTAACCGGACAGTTGACCATACTCGGCCAGATATCATATAAGTAGAAAAGGAGGATAAGCGGACGTAGTTGTTGGATATTGACATTCCAAATTTGCATAATGTGCAGAAGTACAGCGCTGAAAAGATGATTAAGTACCAGGGACTGGCAGCAGCAGATACGAGTACTTTTCATCCCGCCGATTCTCTTTACAACGGGAATTCATTTAATCAGGCCGTATAATATTGCGGAATAATTTATGATATTGTGAACTATAAGTCAATTACTTGCAAAAACATAACCACACATAATATGTATATGTTACATTGCAACATTCCTATTATCTGAAATGGCAACACAGATTTATACCTACTACGAGTTGAAAACTACGCACGCCAATCGCAAATCGTTGCTGTTCCGTCTTTGTTCATTTATAGTTTGTGCATCTTAAAGTGTAATGTGTCTCAAATATCTATAAAAAAATAAATTTGAGGTATAGCTTACTTGTGCCCAAGCTCGTGTGTGATGGTATGCGCAAGCATGATGCCATTGTCCTCGTTAACGGAGCAGCTGCGGTCGGGTTTGCACATCCCTGCCACGTGCGCCACTCCCAGTGTACTGCAACCAATTACACATGCTGTATCACATGACCGAGATCTTACACATGTTACAGATGCTGTTGTATATTAGATAAAGAATATACTGATCTTATTGAATTTATTTTACTTATTTCATATTTATGACGTTTCAAGTGCCCGTGGAGCTGCAAAGCACTTGAAACCTAAAATTCGTGTTCTTATAAATCACACTTTAATTTCGTTTTTACTAATGTAAAGTGTTGTATAAGTTTTAATTTTAGATATAAGAACATTTAAAGAAGACGGTGTAATCACGGTGCAATAGAACAATATTCTGTTCTTTATTTTAGATATAGTTAATATTATTGAACAAAAATAACCGTGCTGTTCGCGAATGTTTTGAATGGAGACGTTGTTTCAATGACAGGTTCTATAGATAATAAAACACGTAAATATGGTAGTTTTGAATAAAATTACAAATATATATATAAAAATATTTTGACGTTTTCTTATCAATTCACAACTGAAGCACATTGTAAACAAGACATGATTTTGTCAATATTTATCTAGTATGGTTTACTTTTACTATCAATATAAGATTTTGTAACCCAGTAAGAGCTTATCTAGGTAGTCTACTTTACGCTTTTAGTTTTATAATGATTTTTATCAAAATCACGTTACAAATCCAGGAATGTCTCATTCATGTTGCTTCTACATATTAAATTATGAAAAAACATCCTAAATTCTAGTAATTAACAAAGCTGAGAAAGAAGTAAATTAAGATTAATTCATGTAATGTTAATGCTTAATTGCTCTACTTGTTATCTTTACAGATAATATATTGATGTAAATGTTAGAATTAAAAGACAATGCTCGAGTTATGGCGACGACCGAGCATAGGATCTGCCAGGTTGCAACACCGAATTATGCATAAAAACTATTTATCTTCTCTCATTTCCTTCTACATATTATATCACCGAAAATAAGAAATGAAAAAATATGAGTATTAAGAATATAGTTATTATTTGCAATTGTTGGAACAAAATAGAAACTCGTCAATAGTCCGGTTTATATCGCCATTGATCACATACCAGAACTGCAAACAACTTGTAGAACACTGCGCACAATAAATATTTTAACCTACTGCTTGATTGAGATTTCTCTACAGTTTAAATAAATATTCCGACTATAATGTTATATTTTAACCTGTTTTGTATACTAATTTTACAAAATATTACACGCTCACAAAAAATATAGGTATATAGACTGTAATTTGTACATAACCATTTTAAAACACATTTTTAGAATGATATTGATATTTATTTATATTAAATAAATTTTTATGCACTCAAAAACAGGATAAACATAGGATATGGAATTAGCTTAAAATTCGTTACGCTATTTCATATAATTATGAATTAGTACCTTTGCACTCATCTAATGAAAATGTTTGTCCACAAAAAACCGATATGACTAAAGCTGTCAAAACGAATTCATGAAAAAGTTTGTGTCTCTGTTTGTATACATATAAATTTACGGCACTCAAATAAATTCGATTAACGAGATATCGCTGTGATCGCAATAGGGCTGATGGATATTTACAAAGAGTAATTCAAGAAATTGTAAATTACAAGGGAAAAATTTACGCCATGTAATTGTGAGTCAATCACAATTAGTTGACATAAATCAAAGAGTGATATGATTTGATATAAGTAGAATACGTGGAGGGTGTGGTGCTATGGAGTGATTAAAACTTGTAGTTGTGAGTAGCGGAATGGGCGCGGACGGCGCAGACGCGGCGCGGACAGGAATAGGCGGCTAAAAATATGTACACGCCGCTGACTCACAGCCACGCGGAAGCCGGCGAAAAGCTCTATAAATTCTCTCCAATAAATTCTATATATATTCTATACCCATACGCAAAATAGGAAGTCCGCGATTTATCCGTTTTAGTTATTTTTTCGTCGTCATTAGAACTTTGTTTCTAAGTATACTTCGTTTATCTGCTTATATATTTGAAAGGGCTTAATATAGAATTTATATAGAATAACTATTATCAGTTTATCTAGATACAGTATTATCATATTTAAGAAAAATCGACAAATAATCTTTGTCTACTTTTAGGAACATAATCAATCTTAGCGCGTTGATGTCTTTTTCTTGAAAGGGACATATAATGCTGTAAAGCTCTTACGTAAAATTTATGCATATTTTTTTAAGACACACAATTTAAATTAATGTTAAGTTTAAGTGGTATTTTTCATATTTTTTGAATTCAAATTGCGTATAATATGAAACAATATGAGAGGGTTTCGTAAATAATTACGTTGCAAAAATTTCAAATTGAAGATGAATTACGTCACATACTCAAGTATAGGTTGTCAGCAAGTCGTTAAATGTCCTTCTCGGGGGTCCAGTGTTACTGAAATTGGAATTAGTTTCGAAAACGGCGTTACGAAACACAAACGAGTATCGATCGCGCCGCACGAGTCGGCGGCTTACTTCCAAGTGTTACTTTGGCTTTAATTGACTGCGAACAGGTTGTCACGTCGCACCGAAGCTTTAATATTTTTTTATCTTTTCGGTATCACTTTGTGTTTTTTATATCGTACTCGTAAAATGTTAAGAGAAAAGATATTTATAAATAAAATCATTCATATCGAGAACGGAAGAACATATGAACAAAAGGTTTATGTATTTAAATGCCTGTAGTTTAAAAATACACATTTTCTTTGTATTATTTTTTGATATAAGTATGTAAAGGCCTTCAAGCATTGAATCTTATGGTTTCCTTATCGCAAAAAATAAATAGAATAGATTACTCTTGCTCAAGAGGAAAAATTATTTTTTGACCCCAAATTCATTGCTATTTTAAGATTTATGAACGTATTTGAAGCGACACTGCGACAATGTAACAAAACACATGAATATATTTTATTAACAAAGTACTCACTAATATAACACGGAATTCGTGTTATATTAGTGAGTACGTTACGGTTGAGGTGAGATAACTCGATGCAGAAGCGCGACACGAGACCGCGTGGCGGCGCCGAATGTCCGCGCTTGTAAATTCCAATCGATCGACTTTTATGCACAACACTTGATCTTGAAATTTTCTTACGTAATTTATTCTGAGTTTTTGCATAACCACAGGTTATTTCAACAGTTCATTTAATTTTTAATACATAAGGGAGTCAAGGGATAAGTTTGAAATACCACTGGAAGGGTAATGTAAAGTAAACAGATTAAATACTAAACATTCGAAACAATGGAAACGTTTTAAAACTATGGATATATTTAGTAATGAAATACGGGGAATAATCGAATCGATAAATTAAATTTTTATGTTTTTTATGCATAATGCATTACTGCATCGAGGCCCACCCTGGGCTTGGTCGGCACCGTTATAGGCTCATTGTCTTTTCATTGCCGACTTCCCAGAACATTCGACTACTCGTTTGTACCGTTTACCGAACGCAACCCAGTGCGTCCAGTAATTCCAAAATGCATTTATTACATTATATTTTTTATGTTTGTTTAAGTATCACGTTATTTTGTAATCGCTTAAAAACAACTAACTTTCTTTATCAACGGTTTCATAAATGTTATATCTTAAATAAACATTTAGAGGGCTTCTTTTTTTAAAGGCCACAGTTTTACAAAAACTTTAATAATTTATTTATATGTTCGCGTAATGTAAAAATGTATTTTACATTTATAAACTTGCAGTTTTTATAATTCTTAATTATTTTTGTTAACAACATTACAATATGTAGGATTAAAATAGTATAGGTGTAGGTGTTAGTATGGATTTAATAACATCTAGTTTTTTACCAAGACGAATTTTGTGCATAAAGTTATGTAACTCTGTATAGTAATAGGCTTTTGTTAAAGTAATGAATGCCCAATTTGTACACACCCAGCATCCTTGGCATTAATGTCGGTGTTTTTGAAGCAACCATGAAGTTTGGCCGCAGAGCTGTTAGCGCTTTACAAACATTCACAAAAACTGATAATATAATTTTATCTTACAAAAGATTCTGTGTTTTAACAGTCAGGAAATTAATTTTATTAAGTTTAACTATAGAGTATGCTCTCGAGATAAAATCTAAATTTGAATCTAAACTGTTATTATTTCTTTCTTATAAGTATGTAATGCTTAGATAATGGGTGGTTATATTTGACTATATGTAGATGTTTGTTGTAATATCAACAAAGATATCTTTTAAGAACATGTGCAACTAGATTGTAGCGTTTCGAGTGCTTGCTTAATCTTATCGATTTTTGTACTATATTTGAACGTTTTAAAGTACATAACGTTATTACATAAAAATTCATAGGTATCTAAGATTTCGTGGCACATTTTTTTGGGTTATTGAATGATAAAGCCATAAGTTAGTATAACTCAAGCTTTAAGACTTTATGGAAATAATAAAATTATGATGTTAAATGTTATCTCCACGTTAACGTTTTAGTTACCATTTTTTAGGAAAAATGATATATAAATATCTTATTATCGAAGAATGTAACTAGTTTTGTCGTAAAGCGATACCCATGTTTATTCGAAGTACAGTCGTGAATGATATACCTAGTGGCACCAATTCCTACACCAGTGCGCGTATTTAAGCAACTAGAAGTTAAGATGCGATAAAATTCTGACGCTTGATAATGAGCATGTTTTTATAGTACAGGGTGACAAACGAGCACACAGCCTACCTGGTGTTAAGTGGATGCTGTGGCCAATAGTCATCTACATTTATCCTTGATCAAGAGTCAAAATGCAGATGCGTTGTCACCCCTAAGGACTAAGATGGAATGCCTCGTATCCAGTAAAAAGGGTCTCCGGTTCTCTACAATCACCATACGAAACATAGCAGCATTGAGCTGCTATTCCACGCTGGTATTCTGTGAGAGCGTACCCCGATCGAGCCGACCCATTCGTGCTACAGCCATAATGTAGCTGCAGTGCAGCGTGGCTCTACCACGTCAAATACTCAATTTTAAATAAATTAGGAATCAAAGAAAAATAAACCAAAAGCAAAAACTAAGTATAGGTAAATAAAAATCTATTATGTTTAAATTATACAAACTAAATAAAAAAAAATAGATTAGAATATTGGTCATTAATAGTGCAGGGAGCAACCACAT
Source organism: Parnassius apollo (assembly GCA_907164705.1). NCBI lineage: Eukaryota > Metazoa > Arthropoda > Insecta > Lepidoptera > Papilionidae > Parnassius > Parnassius apollo. The sequence goes on from CAJQZP010000178.1 coordinate 11,878,408, forward strand.
GAGCAGTTAGAAGCGATTAAAGATACGAACGTATCTACTTGTACTGTCAGGTGTAACCGATCAAGTCGGAAAGTGTTCTATTTCTGGACGGGTTACTCACCGCCTCTCTATTTACTTTGCTAACAGACGTACGTCCCTGCCATTGACCTTGTCGAGGTGATAGAGATTGTTCACTAACAAATGTCTGCATTGTCAATTAGTAATACTGTATTAGCAAAGTACATATTATGTGATCTAATTAAAGTTTGTTTGTTCGTATTTTATGCGCTGCCATGCCGTTCATCAGATTGCGGTAAAACTTTGTCAACTTATTGCTTGCATTTGCGCGAAGGTTATAGCTATAGTACAATTAACATACACTAGATGGTGCGCGTGTCGTACCCACATATTTATTTCTAAGTTACATATTTATTAATTTCCATAAATGTATTATCATTCGTAATTAAATAACATAACTCTCCCAAATTTAAAACGATTTTAACAAATACTTCTTTACCAGCTTACTAGCTAGATATGCTAGTATACTATATTAGAATATAGAATGAGCATATTCATAGGATGTTTGTTTTGTGCATTGTAACAGAATCAGGGAGATTAAATTATTGATATCAAGAGATAAGCTTATATTATGGTACGTTATTTTAAATCTAAGTTAATTTTCAATAATCGTGTAGTGGCGGTGTAAGAATATTCGTTATTCCATATCGTTTCGTGGATATCGTAATAGGTGACAGAAGGAAACAGATTAGGAGATGGTTAGCAGCATCTTCCTTATAATGATCAAAAAAACTGCGGTTGCCAACCCACTTGTCAAGCGTTAACTGTGACAAATATTCCTGTGAGGCAATCTGTGGCACAGGCCTCCTGTCCTTAGCAGTGGACTTTCATAGGCTATAACAGTAACGGTAAATTTTCGATAAAAAGCTTTGGACATTAAATTTTATAAAATTGTCATATAATGATATTCGTACCTACAAGGGGTGTCATGTTGGCTGCATATATCCTGCCTAGTGACTAAGATGGCGACGTCATGGTGATGAGGATTATCGTCATTATCTGGATTAAGTTGTTGTTGCCATCGACAAAAAGACACAAGAGTGGCATCAGCATTTGTTGATACTTCTAATTCTGGTGCTGCTTGCATTTCTTCAACTAGTATGATCTTAACTACAACGACTTTGATATAATTGCCGATAGAGGGATCCATGTACAGCGATGAAACCTAAACAAAAATTTAATAAATAAGTTATAAAACATAAATATTTAATGTAAAGTTAATACAAACAAAATATTGCTTACCATATTCATAATAGTGAGGAGATATGTTTCCAGGCTGCCCTGGTCGTGAAAGTCGGTCATAGATTTGTCAGCGACCAGCAGCACTTCAACGTGACGTGGCCTGCTAACTGAACGTGTGGACCGTCTCATGCTGTTCAAGCTTCTGTCATGTATATGCTGATAAATCATTTTTCGGCGACTGTTCTAAAATAATACGTTACATTTTATAACAAATAACAACAAATATTTGCAAAAAAATAATAGCGACTAGAAATCAGTATAATTATCAAATTATGAAAAATAATCTCCATTTATTTAAAATTTTAGTGTGGAAAGAGTAATAGAAAAGTAAAAAATATTTTTTTTTAAAATTTTTAATGAGTGATGATATGCTGGCTAATAGAGGCGAATGAAGATGAAGTTATTATGCAATGCTGAACCCAAACAACTTAGGATAAGAGGGCTGGAAGAAGAAAAACAATTATTTAATGCTTCTTAGCTTAGCTTATTTTAAGTAGTAAAATTCCTTAAAAAATTAACATACCTTATTATTTCTGTAACTACTTAAGAGTTTTTCATTATGTACTTGTAAATTCTTGGTCTTCCATTGATATGGAGGTTGCTTTGTAGCGCAGTTCTTCGATCTTTTACGCCTTCTTCGTCTATTTCTAACGCGTCGTAGTCTCAATCCTTCCATCACCTTTTCCATACTTTTACTTTTTGCACTGGATTCATAAGAGTTACTGGCTTCTACCGAGTTACTCCTTGAAGTTGATTGTAATCGTCTTTGCTCCATTCGTAACCTTGCTTGATGCCTTCTGTATTCAGTCGGGTTACGGCGCATGGCTTCAAGTCGTTTTCGTCTCTCTTCCAAATATTCTCGTCTGCGTTGATCCTTAGCCTCTTTGCTACTGCGACTTCTATTCAAGTTTGAGTATCGTTTGGAATTTATAGTGCTTTCTTTTTTATTATTGTATCTAGAGTAAGAAATATTGGGATTCTTTCTGCTATCGATTTCTCTCTTCGCTCGATGAAATGCCTTAACTTTGTCTACAGCGGAACGCTTAAATATTACGTGTGGTCGCCCCGCGGAATTATCAGTGGGAACTTGATTGGATGGCTCGATCCAGTATTCTCCGTGCTCTGTCCGTAATAGGCCCGCCTGTTAGAAATAGAAAAGACAAGATGAAATTGTGTACTTAGATCTAATTATTTCTAGAAATAATAAAAAAATAAACAGGTGACAAATTTTGTGTGTACGTACATAAGTATAAGGAAGGCATAAGAATAAAAAATAATCAAATATTTCTTTAAATATTGTTAAGGCAAATTTAATGAAATAAATTTAAATTATAAACTAAAAATAAAATTCGATTTTAAAATAGATAAATATGCATTGTCCGCCTTACTTGCTTAATTGCATTGTGCCAGTAATTTATGTAACTAAAATTTAAATAATAAAGAAGACTTGTGCTTTGCTGTACAAGCAAGGCAGACATACTTGTATGGTATGCATGGTAGGTGTTTTGTGATGATTGTGAGACTATCCCAGCGAGAATATTTCGTTGGAAGCTGAGTTACAGAAACAGTGAATTATTTCATTAGTACGAAGTGTGCAGTAGATTTATTTCATAATCTCTATTATGACCATGATCAGGCCCATGTTCTAGATATTTCGACTAAGGAATCTAGTGACTGGTTACGCTTAACCATTAAGTAATCGCTGCACGTTACTTGATGTGGAAAGCTCGCGCATAGGTATGAGTGGCGATCTGTAAATTTCATCAGTGTCCTAGTGGTAGCGGCATCGACGGGTTTTGACTGCAGCTAGCTAGAGGCTAAAAGGTTGTCTTGTCTGTTGTTATTTTACAGATTCTAAATGTATAAAGTTTTTATGTACAAAGCGTTTTGAAGTAGGTATTGTTATAATCTTACGAACCTTACATAACTTCCATAGATAATATTGAATAAATATAATTAAAATGTATACAGGGAATATATCACTGTACCCTACATAAAGCAGTAAGTCATATAAAATATAAAGTAATCGTACATGTTATCGTAAGTGGGTGCGTACCTACGAAGCTTAAAATCTTTAAGAAGGTTTTACTCGTTTTTACATTTACCTTTATTAGATTCAATAATATTTATTCTTGTTCTAGCGATGTGTATTAGGCAAATTTTAACAAAGTAAGTACCTGTAATTGGAGGTAAAAGTGAAGTAAACTTACAGCTTTTATACGTTTCATTACTGCTATAGTCCTCTTGTTACTTCTTAGAACGTTTAAGGCTAAGAATTCACGGAGTAATTTTCGTTCATTATCCGTCGCGGTAGGCAAACTGTTATGTTATTTCAAAACTCAAGATATTAGTTTTGTGTGGATTCGTGTACGTCACGGATGCGGTGACGTCCGCAAACCAGGTGGGAGATGACAGCAAGTCCGGCAAGCATAGGGCGCGTTATTTGCGTTCGATCGATTACCAAATAAAGTTGCAGGTCGTGCCAGGCCATACACCCGCGGTTCTCATAGTTTACGACCGTGTAGTTGACTGTGGCCTGCGCAATCCTAACTCGTGACCCACAGCGGCAGCACCAAACAACTACGTGTGTCATAACATAAATTACGTAGTGTAAATTATGATAGTCTTACACCTACATACATATCTTATATTCTATGTGTGTCGCGTTCTCGCTGCCGCTGAGATGGCCTTAGGCTAAAGACATGCCCGCTGTCCCATTCCGTTTTGGTGGACTTGACATGTCTTCGAAATATTTTTATTTCTCAGTCATGTAGGTCATGTAGGTAGGAACTGTATACGCAACTTGTCGTCGCTGCTGTGATGAGGTTTGGTTCTTTTCTCGCTCAAAAATTTAAAAAGGAAACGTAGCTTAGCGTTCTTGGCACTATAATGCGGTATACCGTGGGGAATGAGACTTCAGTATGTTATTTTATCGCCGAGCACGTGGAAAATCAGCACTCAAAACTGCATTTAATAATTTCATTGGTACCGGTGGTGGTCGAACCCGGTGGCGCACGTGACATTTAATCAGATTATTGACATTAAGAAATGTAAACTACGGAGCTTCATCTTCTTCATTCTTATTATGTATTATCTTTTCGTTAAAATATTACCTACCTTATATATATATATATATAACACCATAAAAATATAAAATTAATTTTGTACTATATTTATTTTTGTCATTTGGTTTTGGTCCATGAAAACCGCGCGATGGAGTGACTGTAGTGATCGGATTAAGTTGTCATCGTAGTCGTGGAAATTAGCATTTAAAACATTATCATTAATACGTTTCAATCATTGTTCGTTAACTTACGTTGCTGTTTATAGAAATAAATTTTTCATTATTTTTTTATTTTTATCTTTTTATAGAACAGCGGCAAAACAAACAAGAGGCTCATATGAAGTGACCACCGCCGCATATAAACAACTGCAATACCAGAGCAATCGCAATTAGGTTGTCAGCCTTGGAGGAAGGAGTAGAATTTCTTCTTGAAGGTCCTTGAGTCAGTTCGGAAAATGGGCTAGTGATAGTAGATTCCACAGGCGCTAAAATTCTGATAACTCACATTGTAGTCAACCACCAAGCTTCCAGATGGTGTTGATGGTAATAAGAATTTCCTACTTAAATATTGAATTTTAGGGAGAACTGACTTTACTGCTACTTAATGATATTATAAATAGTATTTATAGTATCATTAAGGCAGTTACCTCGGACAAAGAATTAGTCTAGCTATTCAACGGGGAAACGCTGCCAGTATCTTCGGAACCTTGCCTAAAGGACCTCTTTTTTAATAATTTAATTTAGTTATTATAATATATATTTTTAAGGTTTTTAGTATTAGTATTAATTGTAAATATTATAATTTAATTTCATTAATTATACTTATATTTGTTTCTTCATATTTAATATTATGTTTCACATTTGTACTAACATTATTTAATAGTAGCCTGTTAACTCAAATGTTGTAGTCTAGATGCTTGAAAGGGAATGTATGCTGTTAATAACCAAAAGAAAATTTTTTGTTTGTTATTGAAAAATAAATAAAATCTTATTAATAAATAAGTACAACGAAGACTTTGCGGCAGTAAAAATGTAATCAAGACACAAAGTTTTATATTTTTTATTTTATTTTAATTTATTATCAGCTGTTCGAGCCGTGGTAGCTTACGGGCTAAGCGCTCGCTGTTTTCACATTATGCGAGCACCCCGGGTTCGATCCCCGCCGCCACCAATAAAATTGTTATTTCACTCAAATCAGTGGAAGTACACTCGCGATTCTGACACACACGGTGTTAAAATCAATGGTGTCGCCTTACGAAAACTGCCTGACCTTACTTAACCGTATATCTAAACTTTAAATAAAATTAGAAAGATACAAGGGAATAGCAGGGAATAGAGTGAAATGGGGCACTACACTCTATTATGAAGAACCAGAATGTGTCAAAACAGGCACGTATGGTAATTCATAATGCTGTGTTAGTCCCTACGTTAATGTATGGTAGTGAAAGCTGGGTGTGGCAGAAGAAGCACGAAAGTAGAATAAATGCTGTAGAAATGCGTTCTTTAAGAAATATGCTAGGGTTTAATCTGAATGACAGGGTGAGAAATTGCGTGATAAGAGATAAATGTGGTATGCAAGATGATGTTGTGACCAGGATTAAGAAAGGAATGCTTCGGTGGTTTGGTCACGTAGAAAGAATGAATGATGAAAGAATGACAAAGCAAATTTATATGGCAGATGTGAACGGCCGAGTCGGGAAGGGACGCCCTAGAAAAAAGTTTGTCGACCAAATTGGCGATATTTTGAAAATAGGCCACGTTAGAAGTACCCTTAACCGACGAGCATGTATGCGTAGATATATGGATGTAAAGGAGGCGAAAGAGGTATGTCAGGATCGTGCCAAATGGAAGTCCGTAATCTCTGCCTACCCCTCTGGGTGACAGGCGTGAGTGTTTATGTATGTTTTTTATTATTACAAGGAAATACGAATATGATGCAAATATTTTTATGCACCATACTCAGAATGCATTGTGAGGTTATCTTTGAACATTCGGGAATAATATAGCCCACAATCCAATGAAGCTGTAAAAGTCTCCTGGTACAAACACACCGAAAACAAGCTTGAGATAAATTCGTAGTTCAGGCACTTTAATTTTAAATTGAAGAAAAACAGCATCATATTATTGCAGAAGAATTGCTAAGAGAAGTTTACAGGCGGTAGAGCCACGCTGCAGCTATATTATGGTTGTAACACGAATGGGTCGGCTCGACCGGGGTAGGTCCACACCCTCACAGAGTACCAGCGTAAAATAAGAGATTAATACTGCTGTGTTTAGTATGGTGAGTGTGTGAGATCCGGAGACCCTTTTTTACTGGAAACGAGGCATTACATCCTAGTCCTCAGGGGTGACACGTATCTGCGTTTTGATTCTTAATCGAGGATAAATGTAGATGTCTATGGGCCATACTGAGAAAATCTGATGGTAAATTTCTTCTGAATGTACTGCAGCTAACATTTTGCTGAGAAGGCTGCAGATGCGCTGTATCTTCTGAGGACTAAGATGAAATCAGAGTACCCATTACAACTGCTTAACATAGGCCTACCCTGAGGTATGCTATAAACTATGGTCCTGCGCCATCTGCATCCATCTACTTCCTGTATCTTCCATCAGGCCGTTACTCTGTGGCGGCGCTGTCGTCGCGCCACAAGCGAAACACACCGAAGCCTAAATCGCGCTACCGAAATTCCGAATCATAAACAGTATATATAGAACATCTCCGAACTATCACACGGAGTGTTGGCCGCTCCCCGGGCAGAACACCTTGCCCGGCGGGAGATCTCCCCTTTTCCTTCAACGGCCATAGTGGTGACCCCGACGTGATCTCAACACGCAACCAACCTTCGGAAACTTCATCATCGTCCTAGAATACCCCATCCATTCGCTCCCGAGCAGATATCGTCTGCAGTCTTCATATCCTGCAAGCCAGCTAGCTTCACAAGGTTCATCGCAGCACTGGGATAATAATGCTTCCTGTTCCTTCAAGCTACTCTCTGCGCTATACAGTGTTCGGCACAGCTCTGAGCCTTACTGCTCGCCTCTGCTTCACGGTACTCTCGCAGATTATTTGCCTTCTTCTCTACTCACCGCAGACTACAAGGCAATCTCCTGGCACTTACACATTCGTCGGCAACGAGGCTGCACTATCGACCTCCGGTCTGAGCAGGGGGGTGATGTGGCGGCGCTGTAGTCGCGCCACAAGCGAAACACACCGAAGCCTAAATCGCGCTACCAAAATTCCGAATCATAAACAGTATATATAGAACATCTCCGAACTATCACACGGAGTGTTGGTCGCTCCTCGGGCAGAACACCTTGCCCGGCGAGAGATTCTCCCCTTTTCCTTCAACGGCCACAGTGGAGTGGTGACCAAGACGTGTTGGCCCCACAACTCCGTCTAGTAGAACACCACCCTACATTTGTTTTACCGGCACGAGACTGCCACTCGGGGATCTTTCATCTCCATCGATTGTCGGTTATTCGAGTTATATGGCCGCACCCATTGCCAAGTCAACTTATTAACACGTTGGACTATGTCGATTACTACTGCGGATATTAACATTTCAAAGTCAATCACACAGAAAACTCATCCCTTCGCAGCACCCATGTTCATTATACCTATTCGTTGTGTGATACTATTGAGGTCATTGAGCTGAGGTCCTACAACGATTCTGCCACATTGACTGCAAATCGAAGGTGAGTAATGTACTCGCAATTGATGTTTATATTATATTTTTCGGGGAAATAACGTTACTTTGTATTACACCGCTCTGCAGTTGGAAAAATTTCGTAGTCTGGTTCTGTACTCGGCCATCGAAGCCCTACTTTACCAACACATCAGCACCGCCCAAACTTCGATGAAATCAAAGGCTTTCTCATAGTTCACATACGCAGGATAAAGTCGGACTCAGTCTTCTGTATCTGTATAATTTGCCGAGGATATTATTATGTATGTGGTCTATGATACTAAAGCCTTTTCAGTAGTCATCAATTATGCGTGGGAGACGATAAAAACTCTTCAATAGAGTATTGTCGACTGTCCGTAAGAACAAGACCAGTTCTTCTTCGGCTCCACGTCTCCATAAAGGATGAAATTGAAAAATTTCTGATGAACTTTAAGTAACAGTTTCCACCTGTCTTCCGAAACTCCGTTGTAATTCCATCTTTGCACAGAGCCTTGCCGTCTTCAAGGTGCTGGAGAGTAGCACATTAAACTAAAGATTGCAAGGCCCCGATCTACCCAAACACGCTCTGATGTCCGGGATATGATCAGAATAATATCGTAGCCAATCCTCGGCAGAGCTGACCTATTTCAGCTGCAGCTGCAATACTCTAGTTTTAAGTATATTAACATTTAATAGTATTTATCTTGTTTGGTAAAGAATAACGTATAATATGTGGTATACGAATAAAAAAGATATGAAGATTTACTAAACTAAACTAATTGGAGCATGCCACCAGACCAAAAGCGGGCAATAATTAAAAATTAAATCTGATAGGTATTTAATAATATTTAAAACATCACACCAACAAAGAAAACTAAACGGAGCGCTGCGTACATTTCAGGTGAAGGCGGAACCAAGCCAGCTGAAACCATGCTTAATTTATTTTCAGTTCACGCACTCACACACTCATATACGCAAAGCCGTCTTAGGCCATACCGGGGCCCTTGGGCACACAAGAATTTGGGGCCCTGTTTGAAAGTAAAAAAAGTGAATGACAAAAACATTTTTCTGCTATGATCTTATGTTTATTACAGTTAATTGGTAAAATTAAATAATTTGTCATTAATGAGGGCATCCATGACTTTTTCTGCCACCAGGGCGGCGACACTTTATAATGTGAATGTAAACTTTAATGTTTCTTTCCGTATCATTAGTTATATTTTATAATTAATTAGATTGGAAACGAATAAACCAGACTATAAAAATATAACTGAAAGTAGAAATTTTTTAAAAAAGAGTTACAAAGTTCAAAAATTAAAAATCAAACCTTGTGTTGTGTATTAATTTCATACTCTAGATAATGATAAACTATTATATAAAACAATATATCGGCCTTTTAAAACGGGGGCCCCCGTAACAATGGGGACCCTGGGCCTTATAGTAAAGACGGTACTGCATATACGTCTAAAATCACTTGCAACCCACAACATAGTTTTAGGTGCATGAGTGGGCCCAGCATTGGAGTTTTACGGACTGTGAAAGAAACAAAACAAATGTGAGCAAGAGTATCAAGAACTCAAGTGGGGTTTCGCCGTCACTAAATTGAAACGAATTAATGATTGATATACAACACGATATTGAAATGTCTATGAGTCATTACTTTGCTCAAATAGAACTGTGATGTTTAATTTATTGAATTAATAACAATCAAATTGTACTTTTTTATTCATTATAATTATATTGCAAAAAAACGGCCATCATCCTTCAACCTTGACTCAATCTTTTTATCTTTGTAACATTTCAATTAGTCGACCTCATCTCGAACTGTAATGCAATGTTATTTTAATCGCGAACATGTAGGTACTTCATGCCAAATATACATGAGCCTTGCAGTTTAAGCTTTTCAATGTTTCCAATCAATGGTTAAAGTTGGTTCAAAATTTATATAATGAAGTCCATTAAATAATTAATGTAATTTAATATACTAACGTAAAGATTACAAGTATCTTTGTACTATATAAATATAACGTTCTTCAAATTAGTTATGAATATTGAATATGTATTCAGTGAATCATGTTAAAAAGTTGATCTATCGTACGATAAAGCAAACACGTTTTTACTCGAAGATGTTTATGAATTTGAATGTATTAATGCTTTTAAAGTGATTAAAAGATCAGAAAAAATTATTTTCCATTCATAATTTAAACACGGCAGATAGTTTACAATAAATGAGAGTGCAGAAAATACTGGTAAAGGAAAAAATCAAAATATACTACTTCATTGTATTTTATTAATGTAAATTAATGTCATATATTATTTAAGCCATTAATCAGCTAATCCACTATTCGAAATATAAGGTCTCTGTAGATAAAAAATGTAATAAAATTGAAAATAAAAATAATTAATACTGAAATATAAACTAAAAATAAAGGAAGATACTTTAATATTGAATAGCGGTCAATTAGTTTCATAACGCGGTATAACTATTTTCAAAATAAATTTAGAAAAGGGTGATTGAACCATTGAATTATATTCACGTAGTAGTAATACCTCAATGGATTGTAAACAACAATAAGGTCTATGCTCAAGAGTGGGAGCTTGAACTTACTCAGGAAAAACAAAACTTTCCTCTTATTTCACTCAAAAGATAAAATTCAGTCACCTCTAAATTAATCACTACGTTAAACATTTTTTGCGAGACTAAAAGCTATTTTAGATCTTTGAAGTTACAGTGTAATTATTTAGATCGCATTGTAGTAAGGTACTTATACTTTATAAGAAGTAGTAATCATTAATTTAGACTTTGAAAATTTGACCTTGTTCCTTTGCAATCATGTTCATGTCTTCTTTAATTTATTACGCATAGAATAACAGACAATAAAACTGGCGGTTCTCATCTATACATATTTTTTTACTGCGCTTTATTAATGTTTTATGTTAGCACTCTAATACTGGTTTATGGATATATCAGGTATAGATCATTAGATGTATTCTCGAGTTCGTCTTTCTTTAGTACCTAGTATCTGATGGATTTTTAATTTTACAATTCAAAAAAAAAAGTAAAGTTACAGCCTACATACGTCCCACTGCTGGGCACAGCCCTCCCCTCATTTCTGAGAGGGTTTTAGGGCAAGGAAGTGTCGGCCGCGCTGCCCCAATGCGTGTTGGCGAACTTCACATGTCTTCGAAATATTTTTTTTCTTATTACTCAGACATGCAGGTTTCCTCACGATGTTTTCCTACACCGCCGAGCACGTGGTAAATCAGCACTTAAAATTGCAATTAACAATTTCATTGGTGCCGACGAGGATCGAACCCGGGTTACTCGCGTTCTGTTATATTTACAGCGAGCGTTAACCATCTGAGCTACCACGGCTTACAATTCAAACCAACAAATATAGACTGTGCGCTGTGTACATTACATTTGGAAACGTAACTAAGCCAAACCATGCTCATTTTTTAAATCTTTTATAAGAATACGCATTCTGCTCACACATCATCATTCACAAAGCGCGGTCCCTGAGTCACCTGCGTCAGTTGCATCATTGACTTCCTGCATGTTTTACCAGGTCGTCACCCCATCTAGCGGGAGGCCGCCCCACATTTCGGCTACCGATACGAGGCTGCCACTTTCCCATCGGTTGTCGGTTCTTCGAGCTATATGGGCGACTCGTTGCCACATATATGCGTCTTAAATTGCAACCAACAACATGGAAAGATTTATACGTGAGTGCCGCATTTGTGTGGTTGTGTCACAACGGGTAGTGTGCCCGTCCGAGTTCTGGGGTTACTCTAGTGTGCTATGTAGCATACTTAAAACTATGTAATATCGTAAATCTTAAATACTAGTATTTTCCTCTCCCCAAAAAGAATGCCTGGCGCAGAAAAAACACATTATTTCTTAACAAATATATACGTATAACTACAACAATTTTGAATCAGACCGCTCTATCTCTTAAAAAATAACTGCTATAATACAAATTATTTTGAAATAATCATCGCTCAGCCGTAACCAAGCACTCATTGATTTTTTTATAATATTCCATTTTCTAATTTTCCATTAGGTCTAAATACAAATTATTATGATTTTATCTAAAAACATACTAAATTACCATTTAAACTTTCATCCTCTATTATTAACTTATGTAATTTTTCAGTGTTTGAAATAAGAGTTTTTATAAATTTATATTCTATGACCTTTTGAGCAGTGTACCCTATTTAGCAGGGGCCCTAAAAACTAAGGTTTTAATTAAAGCAGATTATTTTGTGATTTTTCATAAAGGATTTTGTTTACAATCTCATGATTTATAGTTGTACTCACCAATCCATCACAAGCGGAAATAGCAATACTGGATGTCGGTTGACCTCGGACGGAACCCGTGTAGTGACATGAGGTTGAAGAAGGCTGTGGCCTCTGTCGCGTGCGTCCACTCGCGCCATGACGCTCCACTATCATCGCTGGTGTTATGAATGTTACCGATGGCCTGCACAAATAAAACATTAATTAATTAAATCTATTAATAAGTATTATAGAGTATAGAGCCATTGGACTTGTGGAGTGAAATATTTCTGCCGATAAAATTATATTATTAGCACCGCTTTTTCATCAGCCATACTGGGCCTTTTTTTGCTCACTTTGATTTGGCATAACCACTTTACCTAGTGCTTAACTTAACCACTTTACCTAGTACTTAACTTAACCACTTTACCTAGTACTTAACTTAACCACTTTACCTAGTGGTCAAGTACGGTAGGCCTCGCGTCTGGGACAGCTTTCGTCTGCTGTGCAACTTGTGCTGGCGGACGGGAGATGTCCCGGATGATTGGCGATCCGCGGTCATTGTGCCTTTATATAAAGGTAAAGGTTCACATTTTGACTGCGGGTGCTATCGGGCGATCAGCTTGACCAGTTTAGCAAGTAAAGTTTACTCGAAGGTTTTGGCATGTAGGATGCAAGAGAAATCGGAAAGATTCTTATGGGAGGCACAATGCGGATTTAGACCTGGAAGAGGATGCACGGATCAAATGTTTTCTCTCCGCATGATCACGGAAAAGCTTCTGAGTGTTAACCAGAGGATTTTCTGTGTTTTTGTGGATCTGGAGAAAGCATTTGATAAGGTTATAAGGAAGAAAATGTGGGAACTGTTGCCGGGATATGGTGTGGATGGTCGATTGCTAAGGGCTGTGCAGTCACTTTACTATGACTGTAAAGCCTGTGTGCGGGTAGGGCATGACCTGTCACCCATGTTTAGCGTCCAAGCGGGCGTAAAACAGGGTTGTGTCATGTCTTCCTGGCTGTTCATACTGTATCTCGACAGCTGTTTACAGAAGCTGAAAAATAGCTGTTTGGGTGTGAAATTGGGTGACATTAAAGTAAATTGTCTGCTGTATGCTGATGATGCAGTGCTTATTGCACCATCAGAAGCAGAACTGCAGGCATTAGTCACGTGTATGAAAGAGGAATGTGAAATTAAACGTTTGAATGCTAATAAAACTAAGGTTCTGGTATTTGAAAAGGACGAAGAGAGAACGAAATGTGAAATATGGGTAAATCAGGAACGTCTAGAACGGGTAAATGAAATTGTATACTTGGGGAGTGCTTTCAGGCGGGATGAAAGATGTGATTTAGATGTGGATAGGCGCGTCGCTGCCGGAAACAAAGTGAATGGTGCCCTGAACGCATTAGTCAAAAGGTAAGGCGTGGTGAAGAGTGCACGCCTTGAAATACATAACGCAGTGTTGGTACCGACTTTGTTATATGGCAGCGAAACCTAGGTATGCCAGAAGAAGCATAAAAGCAAGTTGAATGCAGTGGAGATGCGATCTCTTCGTAAAATGTGTGGCGTTACCATAGCCGATCGAAAGCGAAACGAAGAGATTCGCAATATGGCAGGATTGAAAGATGACCTTATCACAAAAATTGATAGGGGCGTACTCCAATGGTTTGGGCACGTTGAGCGAATGAGTGAAGACCGAATGGTGAAGAAAATATATAGAGCGAAAGTAAATATTAAAAGGTGTCGAGGTAGACCGAGACTAACTTTCGAAGATCATGTGAGCAAATTGCTCGAAGAGGGGAAGGTCAAGAGTACTCGGATACCTAGACGTGCATGTATGAAGAAGTTAATGAACCTGAAAGAAGCGAAAGAGTTATGTAAGGATCGTGACACTTGGCGATCTGTTCTCTCTGGCTACCCCGTTATAAATTGTGCGTGAAGATAAGTAAGTAAGTAAGTACCTAGTGTTTAACTTAACCACCTTACCTAGTACTTAACTTAACCATTGAAATAATACTAGTTTTTACGGACACTCATGGTCGCGGGCGGGACTGAGATGTTCAACGTCCATATGTCATAGTTAACCGCGGTTACCATAGATTAAAATTTAACTTTTGTTCCGATCTATGCAGTATGAACTTATGGTATCTTGAAGTCTTGCAGTTGTATGCTTGGGTTGGGATTTAATTTTATTTATTATAGGATCCCAAGCAGATGGTAGCACCCAGCCATCTTCTCTATTGAAATTAGGATGTTTTTTGATTTCAATAGCCTCGCGAATCATCCTTGGAAGGAATCGGTGTTCTTTAGCGAGGATTTGCGGTCTATCAAATCTGATGTAGTGACGGGGGCGATCCTGTACGTGTTCACAGACTGCAGACTTCCCGGAGCGTCGATTCTTCACATCAGCTATATGTTCTTTAACGCGGGTTTTTATTGATCTTTTTAGTTTGTCCTATGTAGGAGAGACCACATTCACAATCAAGTTTGTACACTCCTGCATCTTGCAGAGGGACATTACACTTGACTGATGGTAAAAACTGACCAATCTTCTTCAGCGGCTTGAAGTATGTTTTGATGGAAGCGCGCTTCAAGATGTAGCCAATCTTGTCAGTGACTCCTCTAACATATGGCAGTACAGCAGGTATACGCTCGACTGTGGCCGGCTTCACTCGTGATTCAACTCGTGATACGTCACTGTGACGTAGGCGCGGGACTCGAAGCTTGTTGTCATGCAAAACTTGCTTGACATGGTGGAGTTCGGCAGCCAGATGTTTACTGTCACAGATCCCTCGTGCTCTCTGAAACAAAGATTTACCCACGGTAGCTAACTGTGAAGGATGGTGGTGAGAATCACCGTTTAAATATCTATCTGTATGGGTCTTTTTTCTATACATAGTATGGCTCAAGGTGTTATCAGGATTCCGAATTACTAACACATCTAGAAAAGCTAAGGAATTGTTTGCCTCTAACTCCATTGTGAACTGAATTTTAGAATTTATAGAGTTAAGATGGTCTAAAAATGCAGTTACTTTATCTAAAGGTAGAATTGTGAAAGTGTCGTCTACGTACCCCTTGTAGAATCTTGGATTTATGGGAGAACTAAGCAGGGCTTTCTCCTCAAAGTCTTCCATGAATATGTCGGCGACAATGGGATATACAGGTGAGCACATCGCCACACCATCTACTTGCTTGTAGAACTCCTCCTTCCACAATAGGTAGCCAGATGTAAGGCAGTGTCTGAGTAATACTGCATATTCTACGGGCATGTTGTTTTCTTCCAGCCTTCTTTACATAGATCAGTCTTCAACAGGTAAGCATGTTAAACAATGACTGCACATCAAAACTGACCATAGTTTCATTGTCTGCCAGATGTAGGTCTTTAATCTCGCTGACAAAATGGTAGGAATCCTTTATGTGTGCTCTTGTATGTCCCCTGAGTGGTGAGAGTATTTTCGCTAAGTGTTGAGCCAATCTGTAAGTTGGTGAATCGATTTGGCTCACTATGGGACGCAATGGAGCATTGGGCTTGTGTATTTTTGGTAACCCATACAATTTTGGTGATTTGGCGCACGTAGGTATTATCCATTTTACGTCCATATTTAATTTTTCGGAGTGTTTCTTTATGAGGTCACTAGTTGTTTTTAGTGTGCTATTTGTTGGGTCGTTTTTAACCTTTTTATAAGTACTTACATCCGACAAAAGTTCTAAGTTCCAAGCATACAACTGCAAGACTTCAAGATATCATAAGTTCATACTGCATAGATCGGAACAAAAGTTGAATTTTAATCTATGGTAACCGCGGTTAACTATGACATATGGACGTTGAACATCTCGGTCCCGCCCGTGACCATGAGTGCTGTAAAGCGTTCGAAACGTCGGGTATTTAAAAAGTTAAAAAGTTAAACATACGCGATAAATTCCGTAAAAACTAGTATTATTTCAATGTGTAGTGTTCGCGTAAATATAAGAAATCATTAACTTAACCACTTTACCTAGTACTTAACTTAACCACTTTACCTAGTACTTAACTTAACCACTTTACCTAAAAGCCGTGGTAGCTCAGATGGTTAACGCTCGCTGTAAATATAACAGAACGCGAGTAACTCGGGTTAGATCCCCGCCGGCACTAATGAAATAGTTAATTGCAATTTTTAGTGCTGATTTACTACGTGCTCGGCGGTGAAGGAAAAAATCGTGAGGAAAACTGTATGTCTGAGGAATAAGAAAGAAAATATTTCGAATACATGTGAAGTTCGCCAACACGCATTGGGGATGCGCGGTGGACACTTCCTTGCCCTAAAACCCTCTCAGAAATGAGGGGAGGCCTGTGCCCAGCTGTGGGACGTATATAGGCTGTAACTTTACTTTACTTTACCGAGCATGCAGTACCAGACCAGACGTTTCTCATAGCAAATAATGTAAATGCTTGGAATAATTTATGTCGGGCGTAAACGAGATAGTTATAGGGTTATACCGGCATCTATCGTATTCTATGACTTCTTTCTAGCATTACCCACAGTTATTTAATACGATATCTACGGTACGAAATGAGGTGATAGATTCTCTTCGCCGATGGATTCTCCTCAACACACTGTAGATATTAGATGTCTATAAATATTCTAGTACGATATAAGAGTAAGACCTTTGCCTAAAATAGTCATATACATGGCATCGGTATACGGTAAAGCTGTATAGCTTATGTTTATACTGTAAAATACCAATCTACATATTGTAAAATTATTATCAAATAAATAAATTAATAAATAAATAAATAATGAATATATTATCAGAGGTGTTACTATATACTGTAAGTCTAATGACAATATTCCTCTTATGTTTAGTTTAGGGCTATAAAACGAAGTACACCTAGATTAAGCCGGCTTCAACTAAGTGTAGCTGATTGCGGTTGGTGAAACGTCGGTCTACTGTTAAATTTGTAAAAATACGAAAGCACTATAATATTAATCATAGCTGCTTAACCTGGTATCGCTGATATTAGGGGTGAAGATATTTGATCAAACTCAAAATAATAAAATAATCATTGAACAACTACTTCAGAGAAAAAAATTATATGCATAAAATATAGAACCACTTTGTTTTATTTTAAACACGGTCAAAGAGATTTGAAATTTACTAAATACTGAATATATGTTAATTACTGCTAAGTAAGTGATTGCCGTTATCAAAGGGCTCATCCATTCATTCAACAACGATTTACTGAGAATTTCAATCCAAGATCAACGCAAGATTAATGAGTTAACGAATACAGCGGAACATCGCAATTCGCCACATAAATAAAATAAAGAATGCACCCTTTGCAATTTGCTTTGGCCTTTTAAAGACCGCTTCATATTTCCAAGTATGAATAATTAACAAGCAGGGTTTAATTATCTCCTCTGCCCGTATCGCCACGCTTGTCAGAAGCATTGGCGATCGCAGTCCCAGACGTCTGACATACTTTCTTTATATATACGAGTACATCTTTAACACCGTGTGTATTTTACGTTTGGTATATATGTGAGTTAATAGATGCAGGTGGCCCAGGTTCGTGCTTTGTGGCATTCCTAGTGGGAGGCCTACGTACAGCAGTGGACTTATGAAGGTCTGTAGTGATGACGATGATGATATACGTGTTGGTTATTCTTCACACATCAGTGGTTATAAGATACCCGCATTATCCATAGCCGTAGGCTGAATATTGTAAGAATATATTATGTCATATATTCTCTCACATGATGCGGAAATTATGGGAAATTCCTAAACTGCTCGTGAGAAAATGTAATTAATACAATTACGATATAATATACTATCTTTTATAAAAATAAAACGAATAATGGTTTTTACGCATTCATTAACCTGTCCTGATTAGATAACTTTTATCAGTAAAGTTTAATTTTACCATTTGTCTATTTTTATATTTAATACGTTTTTAAACATGCGGCATGTAAGCATATGATGTGATATTATAAAAAATATACAAATGTGAAAATATGTTTGGATGCTTTTTATAGAATATGTGTAACGAACGAGTACACAGTCCATTTGAAGTGGATGCTGTGGTCCATATATATCTACATCTATCTTCAATTAAGGATCTTAATGCACATGCGATATCACCTGAGGTCTAAGGTGGCTCGTAACTAAAAAGTAACCTCATAACTGAATCGTAAGTAAAAAGGATCTTCGGTTTTTCACGGCACAGCAGAATAAAGGTCGCTGCATACAGGATGGAATCAGCACGTGCACGGGATGGAGACGGAACGTGGTTGTATATCAACATGAAAGTTAGTTTAATGCATACGCACCGTGACAGTGACCCGAAACTAACGTGCTAGTGCCGTGAAAGATGTATTTTTCATTTGAAGAATTGTCATTAATTATTATATCTTTAGATGATGAAGAAACTACAACCGTCAGGAATAAAAGGAGATTTTATGTACATTCTACGTGGAAAAAAAGAGGACTAGAAGGTGAATACCACACTCTCTACAAAGAAAATTTGGATGACAAGACTCAATTTTATATGTATTTTCTTATGACAACGTAAATGAAAGATAAAATTTATACTAACCGTTTGCAGTGAGTGATAATTCGACTGCAATTTTGCGCAACAGATTTTTTTTATATTTTGTGTCCAAGATGGTGTACAAGATTATACAAACATGGATATGATCATACACATTTAATTAGGTTTTCGTAGTCCAATTTGTTTGGTCTGACAGGCGTCCAACGGAGCGACTGTGCACTCGCAGCGGAACCACGGACGGAACGTGGCGCGCGCCGGGCGGGACGGGATAAACATCGTCACCGACGATATTTTTCCCGTCCCGTTCATGCCACGTCCCCGTCCCGTCCGCGCATCCGTAACGTATGTATTATCACGTACATTTTCTATGAAACTATATTTCCAAAATTTCACGTCCCGCTCCGTCCGGAATAAAACGTTACGTATGCAGCGACCTTAATGCTGCTAATTTACGCTAGTATTCTGTGAGAGCGTGGTCCTTTTCCACCATTTGTGCTACAATAATAATTAGCTGCAGCATGACTGCCTCGTTGGTCTAGTGGTTGTAGTAGTGCGTTTACTGATCATGAGGTTTCGAAGGTTTCGAGAGTTCGAATCGCGGGTCGGGCCAAAAAATCAATTATTGAGTTTTTTGTCAAGAAATTCTCAGTAGCTGCCCGGATTCAGGAAGTTGGCAGTGTCTCACCTCCATGCCTCGGAAAGCACGTAAAGCCGTTGGGTCCTGCGCCTGATCTCTCTCCGGTTGTGTCGGTTTACCGTCCCATTGGATTATGAGAATGAGGGAATAGAGAGTGCACTTGTGCTTGAGCATACGTTCGGGCACTATAATTCTGTCCTGCGCTGATGGCTAGCCTCCATTGAGGCAAGCCGCCGTGGCCGAAATTCGGTTTGGAGGACATTATTATTATTATAAAACATTCGTCCACATTCACGTCTAACATTCACGTTTTCACGGTTGAAGATTCTAATGAAAGTTAACATAGAAGTCAATTATGTCGTGAATGTGAAAAATAGGACAAATAGTTAAGTTAAATAATTCGCTATGATATAACTATTATAATGGCTTTTATAATAGAAAAGATTCTATTAATTAGAAAGAAAGATAAATCAGTTTCACTTCTGTTATCTGTCATATGCTAATCACAAAAAATAAATAACAAGTTTATTTAAGAGTAAAGACATTAATCATTATCCATCCATACAGTATTGATTAATTGTTTGATACTGGCTTTCGTATCACTAACATGGCTGATTTCTCTTTTTGAATGAATTTATAGTTATTTCTATTTTTGTATTGGCAATAACGGAAATTTGGTAACACAATATATGTACTATTATTTGATTAACATTAGGTTAATGAAATTTCCAATTTGACGAAATAAATATTTATTTTAGAAATGAAAAATAAACTTAAAAATGGTAATGATTTACTGATTATAAATCGCTAGAAGTCTAGTAGAAATATCACGCTGAATTCTTTTTATATTTTTTTTCAACCTTCATCAATTAGTAAATCTATATCTCTGTCTCTGCAAATAAAACAAACAAAAACTGAATAAGCTTAAAATTGTGAATGGGTATGTGTAATTTGGGATCTTATGTTCAAGTAGGTTAATCCGACGCCGATCAAGAGATGAACGAACCTATAAATACAACTCGGCTGCGTAGTCTTCTAGATATTTTGACATACTTTCTTGTATTGATAGATTAGAGTAGTGTGATTTACTATAGCATAGGAACATACATACATTTTTATGATATGATTTACAAGACATAAAGGTATATGAACTTAAAGCATAGAACATATATTTGTTTGATTGATCGGTAGCGTAGTGGTTGAGCGTTTGTCTGCTAATATATATCTATGGCAGTCGAGGAGACAGCTTACTTAATGGTTAGTGGATGACGCTGCCCATAGATACTACATACTTGATTAAGAATAAAAATGTACATGTGTAGTCGTACCCGAGGAAAAAGATCAAACATCTCGTTACTCTTAATAAAGATCTACGGTTCCCATCACTCGCCATATGAAATTGCTAGTTTACGCTGGTATTATTTAAAAGAACCGTGGTAGCTCAGGGTAAATTTCACAGTACGCGAGCAATTCCCGCCGGCACCAATGAAATTATTAATTACAATTTTAAGTGCTGATTGACTACGTGCCTGGCGGTGAAAGAAAACATTGTGAAGAAACCTGCATGTCTCAGAAATAAAAAAAAAATATTTCTAAGACATGTGAAGCTCGCTAACACGCATTGGGGCAGCGCAGCGGACTTTTCCTTGCACTAAAACCCGCTGAGAAATAAGAGGAGGCCCTGTGCCCAACAGTGAGACGTATATAGGCCGTAACTTTTTGACTTTTATTTGGGCTGTAACTTTTTAACTTTTATTTGAGAATTTGTTTTTTTCCTATTCTTGTTGCAGCATCAAATATTAATTTTGGCTTCGTGGTGCAGAAGCCAGTGACTTGCTTTCCGTGGGATAACGTTCTGACGTCTCTATTTGTGTATTAGGTTGCCATTGGGAAATGCCTGTGCATACACGCCTCGCGAGGGCATGGACGGGTTATGTCGGACACGCACCGACTAAAACCTCATGATGCTCCAACTTCGCCGCATAATGGCAGGGCCACGCGCAAAGAACCCGAACCCGATTTGCGGAGACTATGAGGCCAGGAAAAACGAGCACTCGAAAGTACCAGCTTTCCTGACCTCTAGTTCTAGCGGTTGGTCTGTGGCTCCACGGCTAAGTTTCGG